>CM053030.1:321569342-322144342 GCA_028564925.1 Lithobates sylvaticus
TCCTCACCAGATGACCGTGTGTCATATCTCAGGTGCCTCAGCAGATGGAAAAAATGACATCCAGTGTCCAGCAGGTGGCTTGAGGTGTACACCTCACAAGAAAGTGATAGGAGATCTCATGTGTAGTATTAAGTGTTTTTTTATTATAAAACAAGCAGATAACAAAAAGTAAAAATAAAAACGATAAAAATCCAGGTCCTCCCGCAGGACAGCACAAAGTCACCCAATATTGATGGAGCACAAAGTCGTCGATTGAACTTTTGTCAGCATCTATCAGCATTTTTCTCAAACAACTTGTTCAACTGCTATTGGACTTTTTATGTTTGTGTTTTTTTGGCATCTGATTTTTTGGTTTTTGGTCTCTAGTTTACTAGAGTGGTATTTACACTGATATTATTTATTATATATTTTTTTCACTTATAGCATTTGGATTACATTTATACGGGCACTATTGGCCAAGGCATATATATCATATATACCTTTTTCACAGTAGTTGGTTACTGCATTTTATCATGTTCACATATATGTTGGTTTTTATGCACTTACACTGACGGGCGGATAGAAATATAGCAAAAGGTCTGCTATCACTTCCTGCTGCCTGTCTCTTTCTGCATATATTTTTTGCAGACTGGCACATCAGAGTTGGATTTCTATATATTTAGTATATATAATTTCTTGTATTATCACCAATATTTGAGCACTAAGGTCACGGGCTTTACACTTTATCTGACACTCTCATTGTGCCAATATTTCCTCCATTTAGGAGGTAGTAATAGGCCTATGTGTAGAATTGCCTTGAACTAGGCACTCACTCCTACCAATCCTATCATAGCATTTCACTGTAACCCGGTCCTCTGATCTCCAGGGAGCGCCACTATCCCTTACTTTCATTCTCCACCCTACTCTCACTGCCACTCATTTATCTTAAGATCCTCAAGATATTGCTTGGCAGATACACCCCATCTATCACTGACAGGGACTATCTGTTATATATATATATATATATGTATTATAATGTTTGGTGCAGTACCTCATAATGTTATAACATTTTTAAAAATTTGAAAATATCTGTGGAGATTACCTAGAACAAACAGTAAATACGTAAGGTATCGATCTTAGATTTGTCATAAACTCTAAAAAATCTCATTGATCCTGCTGTAGGTATGTACTTGGAGCAGCATTTAAATGGTCTCTGAGGATGGCTGAAAGGTCTTCTCTTGTATGTCATTCACTCAGGCAAACCAGTGTCTTACTGTCAGCAGATCTGGGCTGTTCCAGGAACTAGGAATACATGTCCTGGCAGTGATTAAAGTGGTTGTAAACCCTTACAATACACTTTTGACTTCACGGTTTAGGAGATGTCCCCTGTATCAGAATGTGTCGACGTCATCGGCACATGCGCACTAAAGCAATGGCACGTTCATGCCGTTGCTTCAGCTAGTGTGCCGTTACCGGCAGCTCCCGCGATCATGCGCAGGAGTGACGTCACCGCGTCTTCAGCCAATCGCATCACCGGAGCCTGCGATACCCCGGAAGTAACTCCAGGATCAATGTCACTGGCTGGAGCTGTGTACTGGGACCGCTGCGGGGGCTTCAATCTAAGGTGAGTATTTTATAGTGAGCTAGTATGCTATGCATACTAGCTCATTATGCCTTTGTCTTGCAGGTTTTTTTTTTGTTTGTTTTTTGGGGTTTACAACAACTTTAATACATGAATCAACATAGATGTGTATCTCTGGCATGTTTGTTATAGCACACGCTCCAAGTCATTTCTTCGCTACTTGGTAGTGACCTGGAATAAACATCTGCATTTCAGCTTTCCCAATGTATTATATGCTTTTGGCTTTTCTAGGCCTGATACTTGAGCTTTGGTGATTAAACTTAAAAATGATAGCTTTGTAACCTGCACCTTCATAAACAAGTAAGCTGTGACAGCTCCCATGATTCTATTGTGGCAGATAAAAGGTAAAATACGTGACTTTTGTTAGCAGTTCAGTATTGGATTATTAAATTATATGTGGCCTAATGTAAAAAGCAGATAAATATTTATCATATTACTATTATGTTACTAAAGATTTTACACCAGAGAGTAGCCACATTGTAAAATGTAACATTTGTACTTTTGTATTTTAGCTTATTGACCCCCCAAGTCCAAATTTCTGTTCCTGTGCCTTTAGAATGTGAAGTGGACTGCTGCTCTACATGAAAGCAGTGGTCTCTCTGCAGCAGTCAAACAGGCACTAGAGCTCTTTAATCAGCTAAAGTTGCACTCAATGCTAAATGGATACTGACTCAGTGGGGTGGGGGGAGAGTGTGTCAGGTCACGGCAATGAGACTGCTGCTTTCATACAGAGATTAGGAGTCCTCTCGACAACTCAATTCCTTTGGTCCATCCATGTGAAAGGGGCCTTATTTATGCCCACAGCTAGTCCAATCGGGTCCACCTGTCAGTTTTTCAGGCAGACCGATCAGACCCACCCACATCCGATCCTGTCTGCTAAAAATAGACAGAGATACGTTCCCCATCGCCTGGTGAATCGGATTGGATGACAGTCGGATGCAAACGGACAGTCGGTCTGCTTCCATCTGACAGCCCATAGAGGACTGTGGGCTGTGTCCATGTCTGCTCTGCATTAGCGAAGTGGGCATAGACCTGTCATCCGCTTGCTCAGCGGGAATCAGCAGAGAGATCCCCTGCTGAGCAGGTGGACTTCGCCATTGTGAAAGGGGCCTAAGTCATATTACAAAAGTAAGAGTTGCATTCATGCATTTTGCCTGATTTAGTGAAACGCTACAATTGAGCTTTAGTTAAATACACGTTTTGGCTCAAGTAAACCAAGATCCCATGTAGCGTTTTTGGAAGTTGATTACTCTTCACGGTTATGCCTACTGTATGTGATGGGGATACGTGAAAATTTTTCAAATATTTGCTAAGTGGATGCAGGTTAGCTGCAAATAGAAATGCTGCACTTTATTTACATTAAACATCAACTTTCAATTATTGGTGAATTAGGATTTAGAGCCTATATTCTTTTCTTGCAGGTAAAGGAAAGGGAAAAACACAGTCTGCAACCTTCAGAGGCTCCACAGTTTGTAACATGTTACACTTGTCTTCTGATTCAAATGGTTTTTCTTCTCACTCAGGCAATGATACAGTAAGTTCGTTTCTTCTGTAGTGTAATTTTTTGTGTTTCTTAAAATCAAATTACTATATTTATCGGCGTATAACACGCACCGGCGTATAACACGCAACCCAAGTTTAGGAGGGCATTTTAAGGAAAAAAGGTTTTAGGAGGGAAGTTTTGGGAAAAAAAAAAAAACTTACATTTAAGTGTCATTTGCAGCCTTGACTAGCGTCATTTGCAGCCTTGCCCAGCGTCATTTGCAGCTTGCCCACGTTTAAATTTACCGCCGCGACAGACCGCGCGAGCACTGCCAAAAAAGGCCGAGCCGACTGCTCGGCTCCGCTCGCAGTCCCGCCTCCCTGCTGTTTCTGGAGCGAGCGCAGGGAGGCGTTACTGCGAGCGGAGCCGAGCATTCGGCTCGGTCTTTTTCGGGGGCGCGCAGTCTTTTTCGGCGGCGCTCGCTATTTTCCGGCGCCGCTCCATTTTTTTTTTTTGTAATTTTTTTGGGGGGATCGGCCTATATCACACTCATCCGCGACTTTTCCCCGATTTTAAGGGGGAAAAGGTGCGTGTTATACGCGATAAATACGGTATATAAGCTCTTATAAAAGTTTTCGAATTCCCTTGCTATGGATTTGGTATCGATTATCAATTTATTACTAGATTGGATGCTATGAACATGGGAAGATTCCTGTTGTTTTTTTAGTTGGTTGGCTAATAATTTGCCACATTTGTTCCCATTTTCAAAGAATCTATGTGCAAAAAATCTGTCTTTGTTTTTGGTTTTCCTGTCCTGATATAAAGTGAGTTCTCCTCTGAGATTTTCCAGCTGTCTAGCTTCTTCAGGGTTCATGCTATTTTTGTGCTTTTTTTTCCAACTGAAGTATCCTCCCTAATAAATCCTCTAACTCCTTCCTTTTTTCTCTTTTAACTCGTGAGCCATGGGCTATTAATACCTCCCTTACAACCGCCTTGTGAGCTTGTATATCGTTTGTTCTGATACTTCGCCTGATATGTTTCCTTTAAAATAACGTATTTTATTTTGTATGTCTTCCGCTATCTGTAAACCTGTGTATGTTTACATGTATCAGTGTTGATAATTATTTCCCATATCCCTGTATGTTGTGTTCTTTAAGATGCACTAACAAGAGTATTTAAAAAAAATCAATACTCCCCGCTGACACCACCAATTGTGGAAGAGTGTTCAAATCCTTATCACCATGACAGTGAAAAACCCCCTGCGCAGCTTAAGGTTAAACTGCTTCTCCTCCAATCTCATTGGGGTTTATTTACTAAAGCTGGAGAGTGCAAAAATCAGGCTCACTTCTGCATAGAAACCAATCAGCTTTCAGGTTTTATTGCCAAACCCTAACTGAACCAGCTGAGGTTAGAAGTTTATTTGATACCATGCACAGCTGCACCAGATTCTGAGTTCTCCGGCTTTAGTAAATCTACCCCATTGTGTGGCCATGTGTCCTCTTGCACTCCCTGAGACTGAATAGCTTTTTTTTTCTATACTGGGGTCACCATTGAGGTATTTGTAAATCGCTATCATGTTCCCTCAAGCGGCTCTTCTCCAGCGAAAATACATTTAGTGCTTGTAGTTGCTCCTTGTAATTGAGGTCCTCCAATCCCCATATTTAGTTTTTTGGACTCGCTCCAGCACATTCCTTCTGAGGACTGGTGACCATAACTAAACAGAATACTCCAGATGTGGCCTAACCAGAGTTTTATAAAGTGGCAGGATTATAGTTTTATCTCTGAAGTATATCCCTTTTTTATGCAAGCTAATATTCTGCCGGCTTTGGTAGCTGCAGCTTGACATGTATTGCTCGGTTTGTCTTCCACTAGGACACCCAGATGTTTCTCAATCCTTGATTCCTCCAGACAGAGGCGGCTCTAGGCTTTGTGAGGCCTTAGGCAAATCTGAGACATGAGGCCCCATTCAGATCAACAATGGGAAAAATAGTTCAAGCGATACAAATTAACTGTAAATTGCATATATTAAGAGTTTTAAATTCTATGAACTATATATTCACCGTTTATAGAATTTTCTCTAACCAATTCTTCTTTAATCAAATATATATATTACATATTGCATATATATTACATGCATATTTATCCATTTACATGATGGTCAGGTTAATATAACCCAGCCAGCACAGAGTTCCCCCATATATCAGAGACTGCAGGATTCCCCCTTACAGTGCAAGGGAACTCTGATATAAAGGGGAATGCTGCAGACCTTGGTGTAAAGGGGAACTATAATGTAAGGGAGGGGGGAGCTTTGGTGACCAACGATTACCTTTATATCAGAGTCCACTGCATTCCCCTTTACATCACAGAGTTTCAACTTGCATTTAAAATGGAAACTCTAATGTGGAGGGGGCTTTGGAGCACCTTCCGCAGAGTGAGAGAGTCACAGACATGATACAGGAGATGGTCAGAGACTGCAGGCATGATACCGGAGATGGTCAGAGACTGCAGACATGATACAGGAGATGGTCAGAGACTGCAGACATGATACAGGAGATGGTCAGAGACTGCAGACATGATACAGGAGATGGTCAGAGACTGCAGACATGATACAGGAGATGGTCAGAGACTGCAGACATGATACAGGAGATGGTCAGAGACTGCAGACATGATACAGGAGATGGTCAGAGACTGCAGACATGATACAGGAGATGATCAGAGACTGCAGACATGATACAGGAGATGGTCAGAGACTGCAGACATGATACAGGAGATGATCAGAGACTGCAGACATGGTACAAGAGATGGTCAGAGACTGCAGACATGATACAAGAGATGGTCAAAGACTGTGCAGACATAGTACAGGAGATGATCAGAGACTGCAGACATGATACAGGAGATGATCAGAGACTGCAGACATTGTACAAGAGATGATCAGAGACTGCAGATATAGTACAGGAGATGATCAGAGACTGCAGACGTGATACAGGAGATGGTCAGAGACTGTGCAGACATGATACAGGAGAAGGTCAGAGACTGCAGACATGATACAATAGATGGTCAGAGGCTGCAGACATGATACAAGAGATCAGTGGCGGCTGGTGCTCACAATTCTTGGGGGGAGGGGGGTGCAAACTGAAAAATTCTAAAAACATCAATTGCAGCCACTGTGCCCATCAAGTGCAGCCACTGTGCCCATCAAGTGCAGCCACTGTGCCCATCAAGTGCAGCCACTGTGCCCATCAAGTGCAGCCACTGTGCCCATCAAGTGCAGCCACTGTTCCATCAGGATCAGCCACTGTTCCATCAGGATCAGCCACTGTTCCATCAGGATCAGCCACTGTTCCATCAGGTGCAGCCACTGTGCCATCAAGTGCAGCCACTGTGCCATCAAGTGCAGCCACTGTGCCATCAAGTGCAGCCACTGTTCCATCAAGTGCAGCCACTGTTCCATCAAGTGCAGCCACTGTTCCATCAAGTGCAGCCACTGTTCCATCAAGTGCAGCCACTGTTCCATCAAGTGCAGCCACTGTGCCATCAATTGCAGCCACTGTGCCATCAATTGCAGCCACTGTGCCATCAATTGCAGCCACTGTGCCATCAATTGCAGCCACTGTGCCATCAATTGCAGCCACTGTGCCATCAATTGCAGCCACTGTGCCATCAATTGCAGCCACTGTGCCCTCAAATGCAGCCAATGTGCCCATCAAATGCAGCCACTGTTCCATCAAGTGCAGCCACTGTGTCCCTTAAATGCAGCCACTGTGCCCATCAAATGCAACACCTGTGCCCATCAAGTGTAGCCACTGTGCCCATCAAGTGCAGCCACTGTGCCACATCAAATGCAGCCACTGTGCCCATCAAATGCAGCCACTGTGCCCATCAAATGCAGCCACTGTGCCCATCAAATGCAGCCACTGTGCCCATCAATTGCAGCCACTGTGCCCATCAATTGCAGCCACTGTGCCCATCAATTGCAGCCACTGTGCCCATCAATTGCAGCCACTGTGCCCATCAATTGCAGCCACTGTGCCCATCAATTGCAGCCACTCTGCCCTCAAATGCAGCCACTATGTCCCTTAAATGCAACACCTGTGCCCATCAAATGTAGCCACTGTGCCCATCAAATGCAGCCACTGTGCCCATCAAATTGATGCCATCCCCTTTGTGGCAGACAGCATCTGTTTGGTCGGGGGGAGGATATGTGCTAGGGGGGCTTTGGGAGGGGAGAAGACATGTGCTGGGGGGTGGATTTCATATCCAAGCCCCCTTGTAGCACAAGTCCTAAAGTGCCCCTAGCACACAGTGGTGTCACTAGGGTTGGTGTCACCTGGTGCGGTAGGACATGGTGTCACTCCCCTGCACTTAGCAGGCTAGTGTGTTGGTGTGGCTCTCCCCCCTAAAACCTGCCACAATGGATGGAGCAGGGATGGGATTGAGGGGGGGGATAGAGCTGTAATGGGATTGGGGAATGGATGGAGCCAGAATGGGATCGGGGGATGGATAGAGCTGGGATGGGATTGGGGTGGTAGATGGAGCCAGATGGGATCGGGGGGATGGAGAGAGCCGGGGTGGGATCGGGGGGATGAAGGGAGCCGGGATGGGATCGGGGGATGGATGGAGCTGGGATTGGTTCAGGGGATGGATGGAGCCAGGATGGGATTGGGGTGGGGTGGATGGAGCCAGGATGGGATCGGGGGAATGGATGGAGCCGGGATAGGATTGGGGTGGGGTGGATGGAGCTGGGATTGGATCAGGGGATGAATGGAGCTGGGATTGGATTGGGGTGGGGTGTATGGAGCCGGGATGGTATGGGGGGGATGGATGGAGCTGGGATTGGATCGGGGGGATGGATGGAGCCGGGATGGTATGGGGGGGTGGATGGAGCTGGGATTGGATCGGGGGGATGGATGGAGCTGGGATGGGATTGGGGTGGGGTTGAATGGAGCCAAGATGGTATGGGGGGATGGATGGAGCTGGGATTGCATCGGGGGGATGGATGGAGCTGGGTTTGCATCGGGGGGATGGATGGAGCCGGGATGGGATTGGGGTGGGGTGTATGGAGCCGGGATGGTATGGGGGGGGAATGGATGGAGCTGGTATTGGATCTGGGATGGATGGAGCCGGGATGGGATTGGGTGTATGGAGCCGGGATGGTATGGGGGGATGGATAAAGCCGAGATTGGGGTGGGGTGCATGGAGCCGAGAAGGTATGGGGGGATGGATGGAGCCGGGATTGGGGTGGGGTGTTTGGAGCCGGGAAGGTATGGGGGGGAGGGATGGAGCCGGGATTGGGGTGGGGTGTATGAAGCCGGGAAGGTATGGGGGGGATGGATGGAGCCGGGATTGGGGTGGGGTGTATGGAGCCGGGAAGGTATGGGGGGGAGGGATGGAGCCGGGATTGGGGTGTATGGAGCCGGGAAGGTATGGGGGGGGGTGGATGGAGCCGGGATTGGGGTGGGGTGTATGGAGCCGGGAAGGTATGGGGGGAGGGCCGAGGCCTAAGGCGGCCGCCTACTTTGCCTAATCAGAGAGCCGCCTCTGCCCCCAGAGGTTCTACCCCTAGTGAGTAGTTTGCATTTGTTTTTAACCCCAATTGCATTACCTTACATTTCTCCACATTAAACTCCATTTGCCATGTACAGTAGTTGACCATTCAATTTTTTGGTTCTGGTCTGTAAAATTTCTATATCCTGAAGTTATTGCCCTGCTTACTTTTGTGTCCTCCGCAAAAACTGAGATTGTGCTATGTATCCCGTCCTCTATATCATTTATAAATAAAATAAACAGAATTGGGCCCAAGACAGAGCCTTGGGGTACCCTACTTCTACCATTTGGACGCGCCCCTGTAACCAGATTTCTATCGAAGAACAAACCTTATGGTCCATGCCTACATCATCCCCTCCAATTATTTACCTACTATTTGATGTTAGGATGACTGGCCTGTAGTTTTCAGGAATATGGATCTGCCCTTTTTTGAATATTGGTGGCTTTTCTCCAATCAGCTGGTACAATTCCTGTCAGTATGCTGTCCGCAAAGATTAGGAATAATGGTCTAGCTATAACCTGACTGAGTTCTTTGCGGACTCTTGGGTTTAAGCCATCTGGTTATTTATTGGTTTAAGCTTATCTAATCTTTCCTTGACTCCAGCCTCTGTTAGCCACAAGGGTACATCCTGTGATGTGTTAAAAGTCTTGTCATGGTGGGTATATGCCTCCTTTTCCTGTGTAAAAACTGAGGAGAAGAAAGCATTTAGTACAGTTGTCTTCTCTGTTTCATCTGCAACCATCCTCCCCATTGGTGGTTGGTGGCATATTTTTTTTTGGGGGGGCAGCAAACAATGCACCCACAGACACCCTCCTCCCCTGGTCGGTCGCCAGGTCACCTCCTGCCACCCCCCGGCCTAGGTCGTGGTGGCTCAGAGCTTTCCCTTGCATCTCCTCCTTCCGTGCATCACGTCCCTCCTCTCCTCCCTCCTCCTAGGCAGCCAATCTCTTTTTGCCAGTTGGGTGATGGGTTCCTGATTGCTGGGAGTAGCCAATCAGTAGCTGCGCCCCGAGCCCACCTTTTTTTTTTTTTTTTTTTTTTTAAGCCTATGAGAGCCTCTAGGCTCTAATCACATGCTTAAAAAAAAACCCCATTGGAATCCATGTGTCCGGTGCCCCACATGTAGATTAGGGGGCCGAATGCATGGATGGGGGGGAGGCACCCCTACGCACCTATGGACAGGCCACCACTGATTCTCCCATTGTCATCTTTTATGTGGGCAATGTGCTCTGATCTTGTTTTTTTACTGTTAATCTAGCTAAAAAATTCCTTGGGATTTTTTTTACACTCCTATGCTACGTGTCTTTTTTTAGCCACCCTGATTTCGGCCATAGACTTCTTTTTGCATTTCTTGTAGTGTTGGAATGCTGACAATGCCATTTTTTTCTCTTGAAGACTCTTTACTTTACAGTTTAGCCACCCAGGTTTAACCTTCACTCTTCTATATTTATTGCCCATTGGAATGCACTGTGTGCTACCTTTGTTTAATATGTTCCTAATGCATTCACATTTTTTTTCAGTGTTCAATGTTTCTAGGATTTGATCCCAATTGATGTTGTAGTATTGAGCGCAGTTGAGAAAAGTTTGCTCTTTTAAAATTTAGAGTTCTTGTGCTACCCTCATGCCTCCTTTTTCTATGATTTACGCTAAATGTGATCATTCTGTGATTGCTATATCGCAATTGTGCTGTATTGCCACTTCTGAGAGCAAGTGCACAAACATCCCAAATCCATGGTGCGTAAAATGACATAAAAATGAATAACAGTTCGCAGGCACATAGGACCAGTAACAAAAAAACTTGTGGACCAACCGGGTGCAAAACATCAAGAAAGGCACACAGTAGCATCCACGTGGGATGTCTTTGGGGGTTAACACGTTAACTAGCCTGCTCCATATATGAAGCCTTACAGTGACGGAGTGTAACACAGTTGTTAATTCGGTAAAAGATTATTAGGCTCTTGCACATGTCCGCCTTGACAATCAAGCCTGGGACACCAACTTGACAGTATTGTGAAACTATAGAAAGATTCCATTCTCGTGTGGGTAAGTGGCGATTTGCGGCAGATTCTTGGAGAGCATTCTCCTCCTGATCCAGCCATTGCATTGCTAGTGATGGTTTCTCAAAAAAGTGAACCTGTCGGGAAGGGCACGCCAGCAACCTAGATGGCTGCCGCAGAAGGCTTCCTGTGCTTCACGTCCCAGTGAAAAGAACTGCACGGGCTCGCTTGTGGGTGCCAATGTGCATGCACACGTAGATGTAGTCCAGGGGCATGCACGCTGTGACTGTTCTTGGCACCAAATGGACTATTTAAACTGGGTCAGTACCCAGGATCAATGCTTTCTGGTCTACAGCGTTTCCTGTGATTCCTGCTACCTGTTTACCCTGTACCTGTTAAAGTTGCTTGACTCAGCTTGTTCCTGACTACTCCTGCTCTCCGTCTGTATTCGACCTCGGCTTGTCCCTGACTCTGCACCTGCCTGTTCCTCTGCTTACCTCGCTGCCCACCTGCTACTGACATGGCCTGCATCTTGACTTTGCTGTAGCCTCCCCATCTGTTCCTGATCTGCTCACCAGTGTATGACCCGGCCTGACCGCACCTGCCTGTTTCTATCCTCATGGAAGATCTTCTCCGCTAGCTGCTGTGCCCACTTCCTGGTCTGTGGCATTCAAGTACCGGCCTGTTCCAGTCTTCAGCCTGCCTGCTGTCCTTGGCCTTCCCTTTGTACTGGTGATCCTTCATGGTTCCATCCAGAGTTCCAGTCCAGCTTTACTGCTAGTAATCCGGCCAGGCACTTGTGCCACTCTGCACTCCCATGCCTCCTGTCTGCGCTATCAGGGGCCTCATCAGATCAGAGGTATAATAGAGGGGCCTTCCTCTGCATATTAGCCTCTTCTACCAGGTACGTGACAGAACCTCTCTCTTTGCCACTACCTCCAGCCTGGCTGGATATCGCATGGCGTATTGTAATTCCAATGCTTGCAGTCTTGATATCGGTAAATTGAGCCCTCTGGAAACAGAAATTTTGGAGTTATCAGTTACTAAAGCCATACCCAGGATTCTGGTCTTGGATAGAATAACATCTCTGTCCTTATAATTCCGCATTTTGAATAGGAAAGGGCGCCAGGCAGTAGTGAGTGCACTGGAACTCTGAGTGCCCTTTCCACGGAGAACATAGAGGAGAAGGAATCTTTCCCAAAGGTATTGAATAGCAATAGTTATACTAGTGAAATAATGACTACAGCACAACAATTTGTGAATGGAACTACAAAAACAGATATAAACAATAATACTAAAGCGCTGAAATGTATAATAAATATGTGAGTAAAAGAAGATAGCTAAATGATTTAAGCTGCAACCATTTTAAAAGTGTTCTGACACCGTGAAAATATGATTAAATAGTAATAATAGTGCGCTATAATCAACCTTCTAGTAAAATCTGTGATCTGGGACTGAAAAGCCCTAAAAGGTAATAAGTGTAATAAGTGAGGCTGAAAATCACAAAAATGTTCCTATAGACAATCTGTCACATAACAGGCAACCAAAATAGATTGACAATCACTCCCGGACCCCTCCTGGGTGCCCAATACAAACTGGAAACAAGCCTATGGTGGTACCTATAACATAAGGATGACCTTTTCAGCACATGAAAATAATTAAACCACAATGAAGCACCAAACAAAAAAAAGTCCTAACAGCTACTCCCGCTGCTTCAGTTCATAAATACTAATCAGCTGGTGTCTCTTGCCGCTCCTCTTCATTGGAATCATAATAAAGACAAGTCAAATACATCATTGCGCAATGATCCGCACTCTAGGGATAATGGAGAACAGACAAATCCACTCACATTTGTAGAGGTTAAATCAAGGCTCAATGCTGACGATCAGTTGCCTGTAGCGTAAAAATCCTCACACCGCATCAGCTGCTCTCTCTCAGAACACACTGAATATGGTCACTAGGCTTTCTCCCGACACGTATCATCACATGTCACATGGCTTTCTTGAGAAAGTCACATCAGGAATGGTAATGCATGTTGCAGAGTCTTTAAAAAAATAAAAATAAAAAAGAGATCTGACTGTTTTTTCTCCCGGTAGCCACTGGGGGCAGTGGGCTGTCGGTCATGCTCTGTGTACTTCTCAGAAGTATTGGGCTGCAGTGTCTCCAGCCACTAGAGGGCAGGGGTTCACTTACTATTGGCCTAATCCTGTATAGACAGGAAGTAGGACGGCTATTATCTGATGAACCATGTGGGCTGAATGATCAGCAAGGCCTCTGAAGCATAACTTCGGCCATGGCTACATAAGAGCTATGTGATCAGATAAGTCATATTTATATACTGCATAAAGGTATTCTTGTATACTTTACTGCTTAATCCTGGGGGCTTGTACAACGACCTGTCTACACCCCTGTATGGGCAATTTTAAGGCATTGTGTCTCCAGTATAGTGTGTGCTGTTCTGAAGCAGCATAGAGGCTGCATTGGATGCATATGCGCTTGGCTAATCCTGCAAATCTAGTATGGTGCCTGGTGCAGTTGAGCAGGTATATGCTTGCAAACTGGCTTAAATGCATGTTTGCGTCAAACACATGTTGCATGAGATAATGTTTGTGTACATGTTTGCATGAGACGCATGTGTGTTTACATGTGTTGCATAGATACATGGTTGTATGTCGCATATATATATGTTTGTATAGACACGTTGCATGTTTTTGTAGACACATGTTTGCATAAATACATTTACAGATACATGGTCACGTAGATGCATGTTTGCATAGAAGACACATGATGCATAGAAGGCACACGTTTGCACATAAACGCATGTATTCATAAACACATGCTTGCTTACTAGCATAAACACGTTTGCATGAGCACGAGTTTGCATAAATGCGTTTTCTATAAACACATGTTTACATAACTTGAATTACGAACGTATGTGTTTTTGTTGCATTGAACTGCATTAATATGTGCTTATTTACATTAAACTGTAGAGATATGTGCTTAATTGCATTAAACTGGATAAATGCATGAACAGAAAGAATACTTGTATACCTGCATATTTGCATACCTAGGTACCTACACAACGGCATCCCTGGTTACCTGCATACTTTAATACCTAAGGGGTTGTATAGCGGTAGGCTCCAGCCCGGCCGTGGCCCCCACGTCCATACGCCCAGAATGCAGCTCCAGCCCCCCCCCCCCCCCCGGCTGGCCGCGTTGGCAGTTTTAGGCCAGCATTCTTGGGGAACTGCATATTAGTTTTTGGCTAATGTAATCGCTACATTATTTACCGGTTAGACCAGCTAAATGACTCCAGAAGTGAGAGGCGGCTGGGGGAGGCAGGTACACTGCCTTAAGGTCCAGTGATCTGGCAGTGTTCATGTCTCCTGTTGGACCAATGGCATCAGGGGTATCTGAGCCACTGTTGCGCCTGATCCTGGATCAAGCCTGGTTAGTACATGGATGGGAGACTGCTCAGGCATACCAGGGGCTGTAAGCTTTTTTTTCTCTCCTAAATGAGGGAAGCATCTGAGGCTGCTGTGTTTTGAGAGTATCTCAAACTAGAATCTTTTAGGGCAGTGTCTGAAGTGGTTCGCTCCATCTTTAGGCAGCAGAAACCTGGTAGGTTATGTACATCTCTTGGGACTGTTTGGGTCTGCCACAGACTCGTCAGTCTTTTGCTTTCCATTGGCTCTTAGAGCAGAAGTTGTGGGCTCAATATTGTACAATAGTTAAATGGTAGCAGTTCCACAACCAAATAGAGACATAGTCTATCTTGAGATCTCAATCCGCTGGGCATCCTTCTGTTTCAGATAGGCTCGGTCTGTTCAGTGATGACCTCTCTGCAAGAGGTAGATTTCGGATCCATCATCGGTTAACGCATATCTTCATGTACCGCTTGTTTCCAGGCTCATCAAAGATTTCTGTGGTTGCAGTGGAAAGCCATGTTTTTTTCTTTTGTGAATTTGCCCTTCGGGCAGTCCACAGCTCCTAAGGGTTCACATAGCTCCTAGCCCTAGTGCTGAACTTGTGAAGACACAGGGGGTGTCAATCTCTGTATACTGCAATCTTTGCTCATGAAGTAGTAAATTACCAGGGTTTTCCTCCATACGTTTCTGCAGGAGGAAGTCGTATCTAAGTCGAAGCACGTTCCCAGTTCTATTCCAGGTCTTTTGTAGAGAATCTGCAAAAGGTGAAATTCTTCCAGTTGGTCTGTAGGTGGCTACAGTTCAGTGGACTTGGTCTCCACAGGAGAGAATACTGCCCATCAATATCTTGGATCTTTTGGCCAGTACGCCTTGCTCTGGATTATGGGACAAACCAGTTGTAGGTTCAATCCGGAAATGCCTTTGCAGGGGCACATATAGATCAACTACCAGGGCAGCACCAGGAGTCATGCGGCTCAGGAAGGTGAAACACATTCTGTCCGGGACAGTACAAGTGTTGTATATATCGCCAGTGCATATTCCAGGTATAAAATAGTGGCAGGGGGAACTCTGGTACTGGTAACACCTTGGGGACTTAGGGACCAGTTCTCCGTGTTAGTCCTTTATCTCGGAAGATGGCTTCTTTGGTTGCTATCACTTCACTAAGAGTGTCAGAGCTGGCGGCTCTTTCATGCAAGGAGCCGTTTTTGGTCTTGCATCATGATAGTGTGATGTTGCGTCCTCATCCATATTTTTTTGCCTAGAGTGCTTTCTAGTTTTCACTTAAATCAGGATAGTGTCTTGTCTTTATTTTTCTTCTAATCCACAGTCGGCAGGGGAAAGATTGCTACATACTCTAGAGTTAGTTCAGGCGATCAGGATCTGCTTGAGTTCAAAACGTATTTGTGCCTGGGCTAGCAGATGGACGTGCTGACGTAGTGATCAGCACGGAGAGAGGGGCCTGAGCCAGCAGCCGACGAAAGCTGGAGTGAGGCCGGGAGGAGCGTCGGTCTATCGCTGGAGTGTGAGAGACCCGGCGATGGTCCGTCACCCCCCCGGGAAAAGAAGCCAGACGCCGCAGCCTGCAAGGCACCGAGGAGAGCAGGGGTTCCGACATCCGACCCGGTCCCGCGGGTCAGCGGCAGCGGCGTTCCCCTAGCCAGACGTCCCACTGCATCTCGCCTCGCCTTCCCCTCTCCCCCTCCGCTCCACCATGGATCCCAGCAAGTAAGCAGGGCGCACTCAAACAGAGGAGAACACAGTGTGAAGCGGCGCCACTTTGAGTATATGCGCTAAACAAAACTTCCAGCTTTAAATGTGCCCTAAGAAAGGTAAGACTGCAAACTTTTTTCTTGGGAAGCTATTTGAAATCCACTTGAAGGTTTAAAAAAAGTCCCTCCTAAGCCCTTAATGCGAAAGGATCTATAGGGCAGAAACACTAAGATAGCTCTTGTCCTATACTACTGGTCGGTGTTTAAGGTGACAAGACTGTAACTACATTTTGAGCTGCTTGAAAGTCAATGGTTGGAAAACCTCAACTGCAAAAACCCTAAAAAAAAAAAAAAAAAAAAAAAAAAAAAAAACGCGGAAGTATCTAAAATAGGGTTCATAATGGCAGCAGGTATAGCATAGTAGCATTTAGTATGCGCCAGACGGCGGAAGCAAGCAAGGCAAAATACTTGAAGCAGGACTGTGACATAGTTGTTATCTGTTATATGCTGATCATACATCGCGGATAGACAGAAGTTAACCAAATGTACTCATTAGTGGGGGGTGAACGTGAACTCTGAGGTAGAGGTGTATGAGTTTTCTGGAAAATAAGCCTGTAACCTTAGGTGAAAACTGCGGGAGGGGTGTCTGAAGCCGAAGAACGCAGTTCAGTATGAAAGCGACCTCCTCAATGGACACTAGACTTAAATCCTGTTACAACTAAGTGGCCCTGTATACCTTGTGGAAACCAGCTTAAAGAGGTAAACATAGGCAGAAAGTAGGCTATTTTTGGCTGCGGTTCTTATACACTATAAACTTTTCCCTACACCTGTGAGAAATTAATCGAAAGGTTAAAGCGAGAATCTCTATTTTTTCTTTTCTTTTCTTCTTTTTTTTTTTTTCTCTCTTCTTGGGAGTTAGAGGGCAGCCTGAGGAACTGTGGATAGTACATCGGCACTAACAGAAGTGTATTCCTAGGTCAAAGGAAGGAATTAAATGCTTATCTGCGGGTGGTTTCTATGACCCCGTGGGACGGATGTACCGGGTTGAGACTCAATCTTACTGATCTTCCATATCTTGGACCCCCGGGAAAAGCCAAGTATGGTGTACACCACCTTGGCATATCTCGTAGGAAAGCTGGCTGGAATTTTTTCTTGTTCCTGGTGTTAAGAACTAGTGGGGGTACTTAGGGTACCACTGGAGTACCTAGGAGGAAGAGGTGAAGAGTAGATACTCACTGCTCAGGCAGCCCCCGATTGACTATCTTGCTCTAGTCCTATGTGTCAAAATGCAATAGCACTGGAGAATCAGGTGCGGGAGCATTGGGGTTGTGGGCTGGGGGCAGGTGGTCGAGCCGGGATAAGAACTGTATATTCGAGTAGAAATCTAAAAGTGACCACGGGGTGGGCAAACTGGAAAGAAAGAGAAAAAAATTTCTCCCCTTAAGAACTGTTCCTTTTTTTTTTTTTCTTCCCTCTTGTCCCCTTGGGGTGGTATTTTCTACTGGCATCGCTACCCTACTCAGAAACGGGGTCACCAATATTGTCCTCTTGGACATGTAGGAGCTCTTGTGTAAACAGTCTTTGAATCTAGGCAATTGGGCTAAAACGTTGCTCCAGAGGTCCGCAATCGGACATCCGTAAAGTGAAGTATCGAAGAGCTGTAAGTCATCAAACTGGGGAAAAGAATAAGAGGAACTAAGAAGGTCACAATGAGCAAAGAGACTCATAAGCTGCCCAAGAAAGGTGCTCCTAAATCACAAAAAAGCGATACCAGCACAATTAAACACTATCTCAGACAGGGCGCCAGTCCGAAAACTCCGGGGCCTGAACATGCATCAAAAGTAGAAATGGATAGGAGAACTGAAGCGGCACATGATCAATCCAGGGCGGAATGTACAACCGAGAGTGAAAGCGACTTAAGCAGAGTCGAGGAGTCGCAGAACAGAGCCCAACTCCCAACTAAACCAGAAATGGAGGAGATGATGATGAAACTTGAGAATGTTATAAAAACAGAAATCAAAACTTTAAGAGAAGATATGGGCCATCTACTGACCAGGGTAGAGGGGACGGAGAACAGGGCGGATAATGTGGATCAGGAAATCATTGAACTAAAGAGGAAATTGAAGAAAATTCATTTAAACCAGAGGGATATGCTTCACAAGATCGAAGACCGGGAAAATAGGGATAGAAGGCAAAATATGAGAATACGCGCCATACCCGAACACAGAGGGGAGGACATAGAAAAAATCATCAGAACAATATTTGCGCCAACTAGGGGAGGTGGAGAAGATCAATTCCCTAAAATAGAAAGGGTGCACCGCATCGGAAGGGCAGAGTCTTTCGCAGCTGACAGAGTCCGGGACGTCATAATCAGATTTAGTAATTTCAAAGACAAAGAAGATCTCCTGAGGAAAACCAGAGGGAAAGCTCCTTTGAAATATGAGGATTCCGAAATCCAGATATACGCCGATCTATCAGCAAGGACTCTGGAGAGAAGGGTGCAAAGACCCCTGCTGGAGTTCCTCCGGAAGGAAAATATTAAATATAACTGGGGTTTCCCGGCGTGCTTGATAGGCCATAAAGACGGGCGATCAGCCAGACTGAGATTCCCAGAAGATCCGCCCGGATTTTGCACGAAACTAGATATCCCGATTATGGATTTACCAGGGTGGGACGAGCTGGGGTAAAGCGATGTGTGTAATCTCAAAGTTGGTGGGGACCGGAGGGAGGGGGGGGGGGGGGGGGGGAGGGGGGAGGGAAAAAAGGAAAAGAAAAGTCTAGCAATAAAGTGTAAATGCTCAGGGGATGATTTAGCCAGTGTCGGCTAGCCCACCCCGTGCCCGGTGGATTCCGGACGCGGGGGCGGGTACGTGAGGGCGGGCTCAGAACCCCACCTCGCCATGGATCAGGAGTGTAGGGGAGGCCAAGAGAGGATGGCACCCTTTCATTCAGAGACCCAGGAATGGGTAAGGGGTAGAGAGGAGGGAGGGGAGGGGGAGGGATAGGGGGGGAGGAAGAGAGAGGAAGGGAGGGAGGAGAGGAGGGAGGGGGGTTTGAGAGGTAACCCCATTGCTATTTGTGGCTTAAGGGATCAAAGAAGGGAAAGAAGAGGAAAAAAAAAAAGAAGGAAAAATCCCCATAGGGAGATGATGACAGTTATAAATTGCCTTACATATAACATTAGAGGCCTGAATTCCCCTGGTAAGCGTTTTAAGGTTTTAGAGGAGATACGAGGCCAGTATTTTTTTACAAGAGACCCATTTGACCCACACCTCCAATATCAAATTATTTTCAAAGTCCCACCCAACCTGGTTCTACGGGGACACAATCTCAAACAGAGCTAGAGGAGTGGCTATCGGTTTCGCCAAGGATATACTATTTAAATTAGAAGCCAGAATGGCAGATTTAGAGGGGAGATTTCTCTTCCTAAAGGGCACCCTATATGGGACAACTTATACATTGGCAAATATCTATGCTCCTAATACAAAGTCTATAGGGTAGCTAGAGGCGATAATACGGAAACTGAGGTCCTTCAGGAAGGGATTCTTGATCTTAATGGGGGACTTAAATTTCACTTTGAATCCCGACCTGGATAGTACGTCTTGTGCTCAGGGGATAGGGAACGTACAGCTAAAATCATTAAAGAAAAGGCTGAGCCTAGATCAACTGGTTGATGCCTGGAGGGTGCAACACCCACTAACCAGGGATTATACGTTCTTCTCCCCTGTGCACAAGACGTACTCACGACTGGACTATATGTTTGTTGACCATGGTTTATTGGAGAGAGTCATCAAAACTAATATTGAGATAGTTACTCTGTCGGACCATGCCCATGTTACTATGAAATTGAATATTCCAGAACATAAACAATCCAGGAGCGGCTGGAAGCTAAACGATGAATTACTAAATGATAAGGAGATCCGGGAACAAATCAGAAAAGAACTTGAATGGTTCTTTCAAATGAACGACAACGGGGAAGTCTCAGGGGCATACCTCTGGGACGCCCATAAGGCTTACATAAGGGGAATCCTAATAGCCAAGGCAGCCTGGAAAAAAAAGGAAAGGAATAGAAAACTCAGGAACTGATGGAAGAAATCAATAAAATAGAGCAAAAACACAAGGGAGACCCGACCCTTAATCAGGAACTGCTCCAAGAAATGACCACTAAGAGGGAGGAACTAAAAGAGCTGGCAGAGCAGGAGGCCAAACAAGTATTCCATAGGATAGCTAAGGAGCGTTACTTATGGGGGAACAAGTCAAGCAAACACTTGGCTAGAATGCTACAAAAAAGCAAATCTAAAAACTTCATAGAAAAAATCCAGACTAAAACAGGAGAGGTGAAATATGTATCAAAAGACATAGCACAGTCCTTTAGAGACTATTACGAAGTATTATACTCAGTGGACCCTAAGGGCAGGAAGAAGGGTGAGGTCAGAGAGAAAGTGGAGAATTTCCTAAAGGGAGCAGGGCTGACGACTGTGGGTCCCGAAGAGAGTGAGGCATTAGAAAGACCCATCACGGAGGAGGAGATTCGGGGGGCATTAGATAGCTCTCCAACGGGCAAGAGTCCGGGCCCCGATGGGTTCTCTGCCCTCTACTATAAGACCTATAAAGAGATTCTGATACCCAGACTCCATGGGTATATGAATGGCCTAGGGACGGACTTTGCCATGAGTGAGGCCTCTCTGTCCGCAACAATAACGGTACTGAAGAAGGATGGTAAGGATGGACTGGCGTGCTCAGGGTATAGGCCTATCTCTTTATTAAATTTTGAGACGAAGTTATACGCCAAGATACTGGCGGAACGCATAAAGAGATATCTGGGCGCGCTGATCCACCCGGACCAAGTCGGGTTCATACCGGGCAGGGATAACGGGGTCCGGACCCTACTTGCCCTACAGAGATTTAAGGACACACGAACCCCCAGTCTACTACTTTCTATAGATGCAGAAAAAGCATTTGATCGGGTAGACTTGGGGGTTCCTGTTTCGAACGCTCAAGATTATGGGATTTGGCCCTAGAATTATTCAGAAAATAAAAGTTTTATATAATCACCCTAAAGCAAATGTAAAGGTGAATGGGATAGTATCCTCTCTTTTCGAAACGCAAAATGGGACAAGGCAGGGCTATCCTCTTTCCCCTCTTCTTTTTGTCCTCTCACTGGAGCCCCTATTGGCTACAGTGAGAGGAAACTTGAGCATAGAGGGCTGTCTAGCTGGGAAGGAGGAACATAAACTGGCAGCATTTGCTGACGACATGCTATTTTATGTGGGATCCCCCCAGAAATCACTGCCGAATCTCCTAGAAACTATTTACGCGTACGGGGAAATTTCAAACTTTAGAATCAACCCTACGAAAACCTGTTTTCTAAATATCAATCCTAAGACAGAGATACGGCTTATACAAAAGGACTTCTATTTCCCCTGGAAAAAACAAATAAAATATCTGGGAATAGAACTAGCGAACTCCCTAGGGAAAATGTATAGAACGAATTATATCCCATTACTTAATGAGGTTAAAAAAAAATGCCAAGAATTTATGTCTAGACCTTTATCATGGATAGGACGGATAAATGCGGTGAAAATGATGATCCTACCCATCATTACATACAAGTTCCAGATGATCCCAATCCCACTCCCGGAACACTACTTGAGAAAACTTAAGTCTTTGATTATGAATTTAGTATGGAAACAAAAGAAGCACAGAATATCCTTACAAACTTTGAAACTAGATAAAAAGCATGGGGGTTTAGCAGTACCTGATATCATGAATTATTATTATTCTATAGTTTTGCTTAGAATTCCAGAATGGGGAAAAACACATAGTAACAAAAGGTGGGTAAATTTAGAAGAAGCACTTAGTGAAGCACATCTAGGAAAGATCATTTGGAACCCTCCCAAGTTTAGATTCTTAGGAGAGAAAACACATTCAATCACAAAAAACACATTTAAAATATGGGATAAGATACATAAAATTTTTAAGTTAAAATATAACTCACCTTTAATTGCACTCAAAGAGAATGATTTTTTTCCACCAGGGAGAGAAGATTTGGGGGGGGATTGGATTATTAGCGAGAATACACGTTTAGGGGATGCCACAGGTAAAGGGAAAATCCTGGCAATCCAGGACTTAAAGAAAAAAACGGATTTAGTTAAGATTGATGGATGGCGGTACCTCCAGTTGGGCCACTTTATCAGATCGCTTCCTCCCCCTTTAAGAGAGAAAGGGGACCTGACGGGGCTAGAACGGATATTCACAGCAGTAAATACAAAAAAAATATCTAAAATATATAGACTGTTGGTGGAGAGGGACAGACCGGAGGTGCCGCTGTTCCTCAAGAAATGGGAAAGAGAGTTGGGGACACAATTAGATAAAGGATTGGTTAGGAAAATTCTAAAACTCACTCACAGTTCAGCGATAGATACAAAGATGGTTGAAATAAATTATAAGTGCCTGGTAGGCTGGTACATGACTCCAGATAAATTAAATAAATTTCAGACAGGACTGTCGGAAGACTGCTGGAGGGGGTGTAATCAAAGAGGGACGATGGGACATCTGTGGTGGGCCTGCCCAAAGATACAAAAATTCTGGGAATCTATTCTGAAATTCATTAAGGAAATAACAAAGGTTGAAGTAAAAAAAGATCCATGGGTTGTCCTGCTACATGGCACCTCAGACGGAGTCAGACACTACAAAAGTTCCCTGGTCCCCCATTTGCTGAATGCGGCGAAACAGGTCATACCAAGGAGATGGATGGAGTATGAATGCCCACCTCTTTGGGAATGGGTCAATGCGGTGGAAAATATCTATACGATGGAGTGTTTGAAAAACAGTGGTGGGGAGGACAGTGAGGGATCAAAGGGAAAATGGGAGTGCTAGAAAAAATGCAAGAAGACCTGGAGCTATGGGGAAGTACTCAGAAATTAATTGGTGTTAGCGAAAAAGAGGGGGGGAAAAAAAAAAAAAAAAAAAGAGAGAAAGCCACAAATAGCGATGGGGAGGGGGAAGGGGGGGAGGGGGGGTAGAAATGCCTAAGAATGCTGGGATGAGATAATACATCCACGGAAGAAAATTAGCCGTTGGTAGGGAGACAGAAGAGGTTAATAGCATTTTAGAGAGGCTTGTACAGGCTTAGGGGATAAGGGAGGGCGCCCATGTATGTCTTAGTATTGAATAACACTTTTTTCTTTTGTACTTAAAAAAAAAAAAAAAAGGGGGGGGGGGGAAGACACATAACCACAAATGATGTAAGAGACAATATGGGACGCCGTTGAGGGCGCAGCTGATTAAGTCCCACAAAGGCTCGATCTGACGTGGAATAAGGAAAAAAAAAAGGATCTGCTTGAGTTGTTGGCACAGATCAGGAATCCTGGTTTGTGCTGGCAGAAGAGCCCAGGAAGGGTGGGCAGCATCCAGGTTGAATATTTAGCAGTGGATCTGTCAGTTTATCATTGATGCTTATAGTTTAAAGGGCAAAATCCCATTTTTTTTTTTCTCTTCCAGGTGTGTGGGAGTATCTTGGCCATCAGGTGTCAGTGGCCCGGGTGTGCAAGACCAATATTTGGTCTTTTGGTTTATACATCTACAGGGTGTTTACCAGGTGGATGTAAAAAACATGGATACTGCCTTTGACTTCAGCGTATTACAAACAGCAGAGTAGGTCCTTCTCTGGTGGCAGTATCTGCGATGGTATGTCCCTCCCCTCAAGGGTATTGCCTTGGGATGTCCTAAGTAGTTATTATAATAACCGTCTGTGTCCTGTGATATACGATAAAGAAAATTACATTTTTTCTACAGCTTACCTGTAAAATCATTTTCTTGGCGTAAATTACAGGAGACAGACCTCCCCTCTTTTGGGAATTTATTGCTTGCTACAAAACTGAAGTACCTCCTATGTAGGAGCCGTTATATAGGGGAAGACTTCCTGTTTGATCTACCAGTGTCCATTCACCTATAGGTGACCTATAACCCAAGTAGTTATTCTAATAACTGGATCTGTGTCCTGTGATACTCCAAGAAAATAATTTTACTGGTAAGCTGTAGAAAAAAATCGAATTTCTCAAATACAGTATGTTAAAATTACTTTAAAGCAGAACTCCGGGAAAAAGTTTTTCCATGTCCTTGTTGCTGATCTCCTACTTTCATTGACTATGCCATCCATATTCTTCTGACCTCTGTAATGGCATGCTGATTTTGAAGAAAAACAGTTACTGCCTGGTGATATCCTGTTTGTAAGACCACTGGCTGCCATTCCTCCTGTACTCCCAGCCAGCGGTCTTGTCTTTTTCCACTTGTAGTTCTCCACAGCGAGCAGGGACTTGTACTTCCATCCCGCATGCTTTCGTGGGTGTAGAGGTCTCACAGCCCATGGCCTGTACCGACCATGGAGGTGGTTTCCTCTCCTCCTCCCTCATCTGCTCCCTGCCAGCACTGCCCCCAATCCCCCCTTCCTCCTGTCATCTCTAACTGCAGAGCGGGGATCGTTAATAAACATCAGCCGCGTGACAGAGCGGAGATCTCAGGCTGTGGCCGATCTTGTATTTGAAATGCTGATTGCCGTACAGCCCCACCTCCTGGGCCAGCATTGGACCAGTGTGCTGTCAATCACAATGCTGGCCCAGGAGGCAGGACATTATGGTGATCGGTGTTTAATATACAAGATATGTCACAGAGATCTTCGCTCTGTCACCCGGCCGGTGTCTTGTAATGATCCCTGCTCTGCGCAGATGGGCACAGATGAGGCCGCACAGATGGGGCCGCACCTATGGGCTCTGGTGCGACTGCACCTATGGGCTCTGGTGCGACTGCACCTATGGGCTCTGGTGCGACTGCACCTATGGGCTCTGGTGCGACTGCACCTATGGGCTCTGGTGCGACCGTGGTCACGTGAGTGCCGAGCGGTGCTCTGAAATCATATAGACACTGGGGCAGATTACATTAATTAAAAAAAGAGGATAGTATAAAAAATGAACAGTAATTTCAGCAGCAGGAGGGGGCGGGCATGGACATGGAGCTGACAGGCAGGGAGGGGGGGAGAGGACAGGAGACACAGTGGATGACTGAGGCACGTAAACTGACCAGGGTATCGGGGCTCAGCAGCCATGATAAACCGTGATCCATTTACTGGCGGAGGGCAGGATCAGCCAGGTATTTCAGCTGATAGAAAGGGCCAAATTACACAGTACAAGTACTGTGCTGTATAACATGCTTTAAGGGAACAGGGCCCTTTTTTTTTTTTTTAAAGGTAGCAAAGGCTTTAAGCAAATGTCGGGCATGATACAATTGGCTAGTCTGGATCTTCTGCTAAATGCTGTAATGGATAGAGCAAAGACTGCAATTTCGCTACTTTTTTATTTAACTTTGCTATCAAAACCTAACAAGCCACCTGGGGGTGACGATTGATGAGGACGTTTGGTCCAAGTGGTCGACCATGGTGCACAGGGGAATTTTGAATACTTCCTTGGTAGAGGCGAATTACAAGGTATTGTCGAGATGGTACCTTGTTCCGACGTGGATAACCAAGATCCACCCAGATGCCTCGCCTCTCTGTTTCAGGTGGTGTGGTCAAGAGGGCACAATGCTCCACACCTGGTGGACATGTTCAAAAGTCAAGAGATTCTGGATAAGAATTTTTAACTTTGGTTTATTCGGTGACTGGAGTGAACATACCTAAAATTGTTAAGACAGCTTTATTTTCTGACCTTTCAAGTGAACTGCTCAGACATCGCAGATCCCTCCATCTTTTTGTATCCTCTTGGCAGCTAAGATTACCATAGCGCGAGCATTGAAAACCCCTCTGATAAATTTGGTAATAGTAAAAAATACTTTTATTTCCTGGATCATGATAAATGAAAAATGTAACTAGTATTCTTCGTGACCAGCAAAATCGATTTGAAAAGATTTGGAACCCTTTGATTAGATATCTAAAGTCACCTCACCGTGAGGGACGGGGGGGGGGGGGGGGTCAGTAGCCTGAAGTGTGGGGATCGTTTGCACATTCTCTCTTCCTCTTTCTTCTTCCTCTCTTTCTCCTCCCTCTTCTTTTTCTCCTCTTCTTTCATCTCTTCATATAAACTTTTACTTTGTCCCCATAGCTGGGTTCCCACATGCTTGATAGTGGGCTCTACAGAATATTCAATCCAGCATACACTTAATACCAAGACTTTCTGTTATAACTCCAAGCTGGGAAATCTGATTCCACCCCACGACAGTCCCTCTACAGGGAATTTCACTGTTTCATCTTTCCCCCTCTTCTGTTACTTTTTTTTTTTCCAAGGTTTTCCTGGGTTACACCAGGATGGCCATGACCTGTTATAGAGGTTATTAATACAATCGATAGGTGTACAGTGAACAGTTTTTGATAGTGTGTGTTAGGCACCTTATGAACCATCAGTTTGCTTATGGACAGGGTTAGTACCTTTTAGTACAATTATATAATGCTCCTTTTCGTGCTAATCTGAGACCCACTATTGTAACACTACTGTTGACATAAAACTTGTATCAATGTGAACCCTTGTTATCTGTCAAAAATTTGATTTCAATAAATAAATCATTGAAACAAAACCTACCAAGCCTTTTATGCAATAGAATTGGGCAAGTGACAGGTTCTCGTTATGGAGATTTCGCCTTCCACTGCAGCTAATCCAGCAGACCTGAGGCTTGATTAACTGCATTAGCCAGGAAATAACAGCTCCGATTCTAGAAGTGACATAACACATCACTTCCAGGCTCATTTATTGTAGAGGAGATCAGAGAATGGATGTTCTTCGATATCCTCCAGCACATTTTTTGCAAGCTTTTTACCAGATCCCCAGAGGAACAGGAGAGCCCAGGATCCCTGCAGCCAGAACCTGTGAGTGGGGGGCTGATAGGGTTGTTCACCTTTCTGGTACTGTAATAGCGATCAGGCAGTTCTACAGGCATCCATGTACTAATTCCACTGGCAGGGAAAGGGTTAAACATCTAAGACGATCAAAGGGTTAACTGTGCCTAACAAGTGTTTTTGTGTTTACTTTCAGTTGTTTCTACTAAGGGATGTGCAGGATTTTATTCCCTGCTTTGCAGGGGAACAAAATCCAGCACATCCCCACTAACAGAACATTGTTTACATATGCAGAGCTCCATCCAGTGTCTCCTCGTTGATCAGCGGGTGCCGGCAGTCATCCATTGGCCAGCACCCGCTCATCGGCTTATAATCACAGCAGAAGCGGCACACGCGCCCCCCCTACCCGGAAGTGCAGGATCACGTATGTATATATATAAGTGATTCTACACAGAGCGGCTGCCCTGTAGCAGTAAAGCTGCTATAGGGCATTCGGCAAGTGGTTAAATTGGCCATAGATGGGTAGAATTTCTACTGAAAATTCTTAGGAAAGGTATGTTCTAAGTGTTTTTTTTAGTTCATATGTGGGTCAAAATGTCATTTGTTTTTAACAGCAGTGAAGAGAAAATTCTAAGAAGCTGGTTGGAAACAAATGTTTAGGTCTATGAGGCTTTTGTTTGGTAAAGTCCATTAATTCCGAAATCTAATGTTAAAAGGAAATTCATCTTTTAAATGGCATTCGAATGTTTGAATTTGAATTTTCTGAGAAAGTTCTGAGAATTGTCATACAAATCTTCCTAAGATTTTTTCTAAGCATTTTCTTTCGGGTCATCCTTTGATGCTAGGGGCAAGGCACGCACATGACATCATTGTCAGGATGCCGGCAGTGCCCACAACCAATCACTACAGTGAAGCAGGGAGAGCTGCGCTGGGGACAATGGCTAGTTGGCAGTCTAAATAGAACTGTCATCTTGTCTGTGACCTGCCATTTAACCACTTCAGCCCCGGACCAATTGTCAGCTTAAGGACCAGAGGTCTTTTTTCAATTTCGCACTGCACTGCTTTAACTGGTAATTGCGCGGTCATGCAATGTTGTAACCAAACGAAATTTGCGTCCTTTTCTTCCCACAAATAGAGCTTTCTTTTGATGGTATTTGATTGCCTCTGTGATTTTTATTTTTTGCGATATAAACGAAAAAAGACCGAAAATTTTGAAAAAATAATGATTTTCTACTTTTTGTTATAATAAAAATCGAATAAACTCAATTTTAGTCAAACATTTGGGCCAAAATGTATTCAGCCACATGTCTTTAGTAAAAAAATTGCCAATAAGCGTATATTTATTTGTTTGCGCAAAAGTTATAGCGTCTACAAACTAGAGTACATTTTCTGGAATTTACACAGCTTTTAATTTATGACTGCCTATCTCATTTCTTGAGGTGCTAAAATGGCAGAGCAGTAAAAAAAAAAAAACAAATGACCCCATTTTGGAAAGTAGACACCCCAAGCTATTTGCTGAGAGGCATGTTGAGCCCATTGAATATTTTTTGTAGTCCCAAGTGATTGAATAAAGACAAAAAATAAATAAAACATTTCAAAAAGTTGTCACTAAATGATATATTGCTCACACATGCCATGGTTATATGTGGAATTGCACCCCAAAATACATTTTTTGGGAGCCTAGCCGCGTACGGGGCCCCGAAAACCAATCACCGCCTTCAGGATTTCTAAGGGTGCAAATTTTTGATTTCACTCCTCACTACCTATCACAGTTTCGAAGGCCATAAAATGCCAAAATAGCACAAACCCTCCCCCCCCCCCCCCCAAATGTCCCAATTTTGGAAAGTAGACACCTTAAGCTATTTGTTGAGAGGCATGTTGAGTCCATGGAATATTTTATATTTTGCCACAAGTTGCGGGAATATTACAAACTTTTTTTTTTTTTTTTTTGCCCAAAGTTGTCACTAAATGATATATTGCCACACATGCCATGGGCATATGTGGAATTACACCCCAAATTAAATTCTGCTGCTTCTCGAGTACGGGGATACCACGTGTGGGACTTTTTGGGAGCCTATCCGCATACGGGACCCCAAAAACCAAGCAGCGCCTTCAAGATTTCTAAGGGCATACATTTTTGATTTCACTCCTCACTACCTATCACTACCTTGCACAGTTTTGAAGACCATAAAATGCCAAGATGGCACAAAACCCCCCCAAATGACCACATTTCGGAAAGTAGACACCCCAAGCTATTTGCTGAGAGGCATGTTGAGCCCATTAAATATTTTTTTTTTGTCCCAAGTGATTGAATAAAGACAAAAAAAAAAAATGTTTTACAAAAAGTTGTCGCTAAATGATATATTGCTCACACATGCCATGGTTATATGTGGAATTGCACCCCAAAATACATTTTGCTGCTTCTTCTGAGTACGGGGATACCACATGTGTGGGACTTTTTGGAAGCCTAGCCGCGTACAGCACCCCGAAAACCAATCGCTGCCTTCAGGATTTCTAAGGGTGCAAATTTTTGATTTCACTTCTCACTACCTATCACAGTTTTGAAGGCCATAAAATGCCAAAATAGCACAAAACCCCCCCAAATGACCCCATTTTGGAAAGTAGACACCCCAAGCTATTTGTTGAGAGGCATAGTGAGTATTTTACAGCTCTCATTTGTTTTTGAAAATGAAGAAAGTAAAGAAAAAAACATTTTTTTTTTCAATTTTCAAAACTTTGTGACAAAAAGCGAGATCTGCAAAATACTCACCATACCTCTCAGCAAATAGCTTGGGGTGTCTACTTTCCAAAATGGGGTCATTTGGATGTGCCATCTGAGCATTCCATGGCCTCCGAAACTGTGATTGGCAGTGAGGAGTGAAATAAAAAAATTACACCCTTAGAAAGCCTGAAGGCGGTGCTTGGTTTCTGGGGTCCTGTACGCAGCTAGGCTCCCAAAAAGTCTCACACATGTGGTATCCCCGTACTCAGAAGAAGCAACAGAATGTATTTTGGGGTGTAATTCCACATATGCCCATGACATGTTTGAGCAATATATCATTTAGTGACAACTTTTTGTAAAAAATTTTTTAATTTTTTCATTATTCAGTCTCTTGGGACAAAAAAAAATATTCAATGGGCTCAACATGTCTCTCAGCAAATAGCTTGGGGTGTCTACTTTCCAAAATAAGGTCATTTGGGGGGAATTTGAACTGTCCTGGCATTTTATGCACAACATTTAGAAGCTTATGTCACACATCACCCACTCTTCTAACCACTTGAAGACAAAACCCTTTCTGACACTTTTTGTTTACATGAAAACATTTTTTTTTTTTTGCAAGAAAATTACGTTGAACCCCCAAGCACTATATATATTGTTAAAGCAAAGGCCCTACAGATTAAAATGGAGGGTGTTGCATTTTTTTTTCCCACACAGTATTTGCGCAGCGATTTTTCAAACGCATTTTTTGTGGAAAAAAATACACTTTTTTAAAATTTTAATGCACTAAAACACACTATATTGGGGGGGGGGCGTGGTCAAACTGGCGGCCTGAGCAGACGTGTGCGCTATGAGCTCCGCTCCCGCCTGAGCCTTTAATCCGGCAATTGAAACACACTACCGGTATAGACACCTATATAGAAAGGCAGCACACCCTGGGTGAACACTGGGTATGAGAAAGGGGAAATCCGGCCCGGGACGGAAGAACACCGCTACCTCCAAGGCCTCCCCGGCGCCACAGAAGTTATGCCATAACTCCGGCGCGCACATGGCGACTCAAACCCCGCCAACGGACCCGGCGGCGGTGGAGGAGGACCGCTTCCAAGCCCTGATGCAAGCCATAGCGGGCTGTAAAACGGTTTGGACGGCCAAAATAGATGTGCTGCAAACGGATTTTGGACTTTTGAGGCGAGATATGGATAAAATCCGTGACCGGCTTGGAGATGCAGAGCGGCGGGTTGGGGACACGGAGGACTGTGTAAAGGACCACCGGGCTACACTCCATACCCTGCAGGTACGTTTGAAAGCCCTTGAATCACGTGCGGAAGATAGCGAGAACAGGAGCAGGAGAAACAACCTCCGGATGGTGGGACTACCTGAAGGTGCTGAGGGACAAGACACGGTGGTGTTCACTGAGCAGTTGCTAAGAAACCTTCTACCTGGGGCTGCTTTTTCCCCTCATTTTGCTGTGGAGCCGGCGCACAGGATGCCTTCTGTGCGTGGGCAGCCTGGAGCCCCCCCCCCCCGTACTTTTATCTTCTGAAAGGTGGTGGAATTGAGATTCGAGAACTCCAAGATTATGTTATTTCCCTATTACTCTTTGGATACCCAGAGGCTCCGGAGAACCTTTGATGGAGTTAAGGCCCAGCTTCGTAACAAGGGGTTAAAGTACAGCATGCTGTTCCCCGCCTGCCTCCGGTGGTGGATGGGGAAACAGCCCGTTACTTCACCTCGCCGGACGAGGCCTCACGCTGGCTGGAAACCCTCCCCAGGAATCGGTAATGTACTGCAACTCTGTTAAAAAATCTTTTCCCCCTCTTTTTATTATTTGACCCTCCACATGCTCTGTTTCCTCCTCCATAACTGAGCTGCACCCCTCTTTACTCCTGCAACGTGAGAACTGCGCCATGATCCTGCCCTGAACCTTATCACCCCCTCTGCCTTATTGCTCCCATGCTCGCTCTGGACTTAAGTGCATTGTGTAAACTCATCTCTGTTGTGTAGCGGGAGCTGTGGTGTCCAGGGCGCATTTGCTGAGCTTTCTCCCCCCCATTTTCTCATTTGCATGGCGTTACCCTTCGGGGGAAGTGTGTGTCACGTGCACTGGAGTCTAATCTGAGGGCTAACCCGACCTGCGGCTGTGACAAGCTGCGGACAAACAGGATTGATGGACTGAGGGTATATACCGAACGGTACCCTCTGTAGACCCATGCTGACAGCGTTTTTTCCACGTGCTTTGGAACACTTGCCCCTGGTTAAACTATGGCCTCCTTGATATGGAGAACTTATCCTGCCCCATAGAGGCGGCTGCCTATATGTATATGAATACTCCTGCTGACTCCCGGGAGGGTAAGGTACTCTAGGTGCCCCTTGCATACTTTACATGGAGGAAACGTGTTGATGTTGGTCCACATTACCTAATTACCGGTTTGCAAAGTTTAAGGGACCTCTCCAAGTGTGAGCCCTTGGGTCATCCCAAGTGAACTACAAGTGTATGCATATCATCCTTAACATACTGCTGGTTTTTCTCCCCCTGTATTACAATGCTCAGGTTGGGAGCGGCTGCACTGGGTTAGCATAGATTGCATTACTCAGCAGCGGCGTCCCTAGGTCGCTAGTATTTTCTCCAAGTCCCCATAGGAGATAATCCTAGTGGTTCCTTTTGGTTATGGGAATGGGCACTCCGAGTTCCCCAACGGTTGTGCGGGGTGGCCAAAGTTTGTGGGCTGTGTGTTTTTTGTTGGTTTTTTTTATTCTTTATTTTTTTAGTTTGGTGGTTATGTACAGTGGCATTTCTAGATGGCTCGACCCTGCTATTCCTAAATATGACTGTGTGACCTTTCTTACAGATCAGAACTGCTAATTTTCCGGGAAAGGTTTGAACCGCCTCCGGGTCTGTTGTCCCTCCGGTGTTTGGTTCCCCTGGCGTTTCTCTACTACCACTATGGCGCAGGTTAATTTAATGTCCTGGAACCGCCGGGGACTCAATGACAAGATTAAGCGCTCTCTTGTTCATACATATATCAAAAAACACTCACCTCACATTTGCATACTACAGGAGACCCACTTGGTGGGGAGTAAAGTGTTGGGCCTAAAGAAACCATGGGTGGGATACTCCTATCATGCATTACGCTCTTGCTATGCTAGGGGGGTGAGTGTCTTAATTCACAAATCCCTTACATATGAGCTGATGGAGGTGAAGATAGATCCGGAGGGCATGTCTTACGTCATGTTATTGACACGGTTGAAATGGTAATCCTAGGACTATGCATACCACCACCAGCCACAATGGCCCTTTTGAGACACCTGACCCCCCTCCTATCTGCATACCCCACCGACAACGTGGTTATAGCGGGCGATTTTAATATGGTCCCTGACCTCTCTAAGGACAGGATGTCTCATGGGACGAGTATGGACTCCCCTCTAGCACAATGGGCATCCCTCTATGGACTAACCGACATTTGGAGGTGGGGACACCCGACAGACAGGGTTTACACATGCCACTCTACATCCTATAGAGCCATGTCACGCATTGATCTGATATACGTTAGTGGAGGTCTGCTCTCAAGAGTGCAATCGACTGAAATATTACCCAGCGGTATATCAGATCATGCTCCTGTTTTGTGTAGCTTCAAAACTCAGACCCCCCACCCCCCTTCTGACAGACTCTGGAGGCTGTCTAGGTACTGGATAGCTGACCCACTCATTGAGACAGAGATTCCTGAACATACGGCGGAGTTCTGGCGGACTAACACGGGCACTGCCTCTCTAGATATTTCCTGGGACGCCTTCAAGGCTTACATTCGGGGGTGCTACCAAACTTCTATTTCCCGAGCACGTAGGAATGCTGCCATTACTATAGAAGAAGCTGAGTCCAGGGCACTTGATCTAGAAACCAAGTATGTTAGCACTCGTAACCCAATCACCTATCTAGACATGCAATCTGCTTACAGGGAGGTAATGCTCCTCAGGGTTACAAAGGCAAAAAAATGTCAGTTGGCACAGACTCAACGTATCTTCGAGCAGGGGGAAAAAAATGGGAGACTCCTGGCTTGGCTAGCCAAAGAGCAGCAACCAATTACCTCTATTGCGCGGATAAGGGACGTTGACGGGACAGTAATTACGGACCCCACTGCCATTAATGCCAGGTTCGTGACATACTATCGAGAGTTATACTCCTCGAGGGCCGACTACTCACCTGAGGAGCTGGTCACCTTTCTCGACAGACTCGACTTCCCCACTCTTACCGTTAGTGCACGCGAACAACTGGACAGTACGATCACTCTAGAGGAAGTTCAACAGGCAGGTGAAATGCAGGTGGGAAAGACTCCTGGGGTGGACGGTATCCCCCTGGAGTTTTACAAACAGTATAGTGACCAGCTGGCGCCCAAACTGCACGAAACTCTGACTAAGTCTCTTAAAGAGCAGAAGCTACCCTCATCTATGGCGGACACAGTAATTGTAGTTATACCCAAACCAGGTAAGGTCCCCGAGCTCTGTGCCTCCTACAGGCCTATCTCCCTGCTTAATGCGGACGCCAAGGTCCTTACAAAAATCTTGGCTAAGCGCCTTAACCTGGTTATACAGACAGTGGTGCATGAGGATCAGACGGGGTTTATGCCGGGTAAGGGCACAGATATTAACCTGCAACGGTTGTACACTGTCCTGGGATCTGGGGATTGTTTGAACCGTTCCGACGCAGTGGCCTCCCTGGATGCAGAAAAAGCATTTGACTCAGTAGAGTGGGGTTATCTCTGGGAGGTCCTGAGTCGGTTTGGTATTGGCCCTAGGTTTATCTCATGGGTGCAGACTCTATATGAGGCTCCGAGGGCGCGGATATGTACCGGGTTGGTCCTGTCATCCACGTTTTGATTTACACAGGGGCACCAGGCAAGGGTGCCCATTGTCCCCGGCCCTCTTTGCCCTGGCAATTGAGCCAATGGCAATGCTCTTACTGTCTTCGCCTGTAGTAAGGGGTATTTCTATCGGCCCGATGGTGGAAAAAAATTCATTGTATGCAGATGATACTCTTCTGTATCTCAGTGACACCACAAACTCACTGAAGGAAGCCCTCAGACTCATTGATGTATTTGGCTCATACTCGGGAGTGCGGATTAATTGGGGGAAATCAGTCCTGTTTGCCCTACATCCCTCAGAAGATAACTTACCTGCAGATACCCCCTTGCAGAGGGTTTCCCAGTTTAAGTATCTAGGGGTGATTATTCACAGGGACATTGCTCAATTTATCCCCCTTAATCTTACCCCGGTAATGACCCACCTAACTCGTAGATGTGCGGTGTGGAAATCCCTGCCCCTTACGCCGGTGGGAAGGGTCAATTTAATAAAAATGGCAGTGCTCCCTAAATTTGTCTGTCTTTTTAGACAAACCCCTGTCCCGATCCCCCACTCATTCTTTGTTAAATTGGACAGCTTAATTATCTCATTCATCTGGAACGGTAGCACCCCAAGAATAGCTAAGACTATGTTACAATTACTACTGTCCCTGGGTGGGCTGGCAATGCCTTGTTTCCTAAAATACTACTGGGCGGCGGTACTGGTGACTGTTAAATGGTGGCTTGCTAGGGAACCTGCGAACCCTGCGGCTACAATAGAAGCGGCACTGCTGGGCTCCTATTTGGAACTCAGACACTAATCCAGGCTTTTTGGGAGGAAGTTCTAAACATATCAATAGGATCAGTAAGCTACACGTCCCATGGGATCCAATCCCCCTGCTCTTGGGTATAGTTGATAAAAGCAGTCCAAGAAACTGTTTGTGTTTTACTCGGCTTTCTACGCCAGGAAGGCGATACTTCTGAAGTGGAAGGATCCTTCTCCCCCTACAGTTCAGCAATGGAGATCCTTAGTGGACACAGGCCCTCCCCCTGTATAAACTTACATACGCGGGACGTAATTGTCCCCAAAAGTTCGATAAAATTTGGGGGGCTTGGGTGGAGAAGAGGAACCTGAGTCTAGACTAAAGTTTGTATCCCCAGCATCATCGCCAAGGGATCAGATATGTAAACAACATGATTAAGGGGGGGATCGCTGCCCCCTCTCATCTGTCCTTAATATATGTTCATTGTCTCCTCTTACACTATGCAGATACTTATAGGTGCTCTGATGAACCGACCTTAGGTCACTAAGTCGTAATTCGACATGTATGAACGGTCTGACTTTGATGTAATAAAGGGTTACTCTAGGAACTGTAGATGAGCTACCTTTAGCAATACAGCTGATTTTCCTTTTTTCTATGTATGCCATTGAAGATGTACCACTGTACTGGTTGTTTTATGGTTTGTTTTTTCAAAAATAAATAAACTTTATGTTAAATAAAATGATGAAATAAAAAAGATGATCTTAGGCCGAGTACATGGATACCAAACACGACATGCTTTAAAATTGTGCACAAACACGCAGTGGCGACAAACTACATACGTTTTTAAAAGCCTTTAAAAGTTACCACATTATATTCACGGAGGAGGTCTACTGCTAAAATTACTGCCCTCGATCTGACCTTCGTGGTGATACCTCACATGCATGGTGCAATTGCTGTTTACATATGACACCAGACCGACGCTTGTGTTTGCCTTTGCGCAAGAGAAGGGGGGGCAGGGGTGCTTTTTTTTTTTTTTTTATTTAGCTTTATTTTATTTTTAAACTGTTCCTTCCATTTTTTTTTTTGTTATTATTTTTATTGTTATCTCAGGGAATGTAAATATCCCCTATGATAGCAATAGGCAGTGACAGGTACTCTTTTTTTGAAAAAATTGGGGTCTATTAGACCCTAGATATTTCCTCTGCCCTCAAAGCATCTGACCACACCAAGATCGGTGTGATAAAACGCTTTCCCAATTTCCCAATGGCGCTGTTTATATCCGGCAGGGGGGACATTCCCTCCCACTGCTTGTAAAAGCAGTCTAGAGGCTAATTACCCGCTAGAATTGCTTTTACATGAAAGCCGATCACTGGCTGAAAAGAATGATACCAAGATGATACCTAAACCTGCAGGCATCATTCTGGTATAATCATTCAAAGTCCAGCAACATACTGGACATATATTGTAATCTTTTTTTTTTTTTTCATGCAGCCTCTTGGCTGAACGAAAAAAAGAGATTGATCGGTGGGTATGCCCACCATTAGAATACCTCCCTTCATCCACCCACTTCTAATGATGGGCATACATGCACCATTTATATATGCCGAAGCATGGGGGCATCCTCCCGCAAAAGTTATGCCGCGTACACACGGTCTGACTTTTCCACGGGCAAGCCTCCGTCGGAATTTCGACCGTATGTACGCGGCATTAGGAGCCAATCGCTCCTCCGCCCCTGCTGCCCCATGCTTCGGCATATATGCTCTTTTTTTTTTTTTTTTTTACTGTGGTGGTGAAATCACATCCTACAGCGTTGGAGTCACGGCTTTATGTATCATAGTTTCATAGTTTCATAGTTAGTAAGGTTGAATAAAGACATCAGTCCATCCAGTTCAACCTGAGCGAGTGTCTACAATTGTCCCCATCCCTGTACATTGCACACTCACATCAGTCCCTACCCTCAAGGAGCCAACAATCTAAGGTCCCCATTCATATGCTAGGGCCAATTTTTGGACAGAAGCCAATTAACCTACCAGCATGTCTTTGGATTGTGGGAGGAAACCGGAGTACCCGGAGAAACCCACGCAGGCACAGGGAGAACATGCAAACCCCAGGCAGGAAGTGTCGTGGTTGGGATTCGAACCAGCGACCCTTCTTACTGCTAGGTGAGAGTGCTAACCACTACACCACTGTGCCGCCCTATCGTGGGAGCAAATGCTGTTGCTGTCAAGATAAATAAATCCGCGCTGCAACTGAATGGCGTACCTGCTAAGCAAATTATGGTTAACATTAAAACAAAGTAACATTACAGTATAACAGTAAGACCTTACCTTACATTTTTTAAACGCAACTAGTGCCTAAAATATATATATGCCGAAGCATGGGGGCATCCTCCCGCAAAAAAGTTATGCCACGTACACATGGTCGGACTTTTCCACGGGCAAGCCTCCGTCGGAATTTCGACCGTATGTATGTGGCATTAGGAGCAAATCGCTCCTCCGCCCCTGCTGCCCCCATGCTTTGGCATATATGCTCTTTTTTTTTTCAACTGTGGTGGTGAAATCACCTCCGACAGCACTGGAGTCACGGCTTTATGTATCGTGGGAGCAAACGCTGTTGCTGTCAAGATAAATAAATCCGTGCTGCAGCTGAATGGCGCACCTGAAAACAAAAAAAATGGTTAACAATAAAACGCAGTAAACAGTAAAGTATAACAAAATTACATACCTGAAAAAAAAAAAGCATGATAAAACCTAATAAAACATTGCAGAATAGAATACAGTAAAAAAGAGCAACAATAGAGAGAGAATAGAGAGAGAGAGAACAATAAAACGACAACTATTTTTGGTTTTTTTTATTTTATATTTTTTTTGGGGGGGGGGGGTTGTACTTTTTACACTTTTTTTTTTTTTGGTAACTATAATTTTAACTGTAACAGGCGGGTCTCAAAATGAGATGGCATTCTTGAGACCCTATGAAAGTGTATCCTAGCCTGTGAAATGCTGTACCCTACGCTAATACTAGTGAGTGCTAGCGTTCAAAACATTCACCAATGCAAAGACCAGGATTGTCAGGACAGCGTGGACAATAACCTGTCATGCCTAAATCCGCGCTTGCTACAGACACGACATCTTCTTTGGGGGGCTCGTTGGGTAGGGGTACTCTGGAGGGCATAAGGATAATGCCGCTCATGCAGCTGGCTTACTGCATTTGGTTGGGAATGGTGAGGTGCAGAACTGTCTGGATACAGAAGGCCTGTGACAACCTCTTCCTGGAATTCAAGGAAGGGTAAAGTCCCGCCTGAAGCTCCGTATAGCACATGAGCATTCAGCAAAGCCAATTGGAATAAATAGACACTTTTTTGTACCAGCGTCTACTCTTACGGGCAACTAGATACGGCGCCAACAACTGGTCGTTGAGATCCGCCCCTCCCATATTTTGGTTATATTGGTGGACACAGAGGGGTTTCTCCACAACACCAGCCGCCATACGAATTTGGACTGTCGTGTCTGCATGAAGGGAGGTAAGAACGAAAACATTCTTATTATCCCTCCACTTCACAGCGAGCAAATTATTACACTGAAAGCAGGCGCTCTCCCCCAGCCTAAGAGGGGAATCTACAAGCCGCTGGGGAAAACCCTGGTGATTAGGTCGCACGGTGCCACATGCTCCAATGTGATGATCAAACAAGTGACTAAACAGTGGCACGCTCGTGTAATAATTGTCCACGTACAAGTGGTACCCCTTTCCGAATAAGTGTGACACCAAGTTCCACACTATCTTGCCAGCGCTCCCTATGTAATCTGGACAGTTCTCCGGCTCTACGTAACTATCTTTTCCCTCATAAACCGAAAAGCTCCATGTATAGCCTGTTGCCCTGTCAGAGCTTATAGAGCTTGACCCCGTATCTGGCACGCTTGCTGGGAAGGTACTGTTTGAAAGACAAGCGGCCAGAAAATTTAATCCGGGACTTGTCAACGCAGACAACTTGATTGGGAGTAAACAAGGCTGCAAAACGTTGGTTGAAACGGTGACGGTAAAGCAGCGCTATATTTAGCGCTGCTTTACCGTCATTTTAGCTGCGGTATTCAGCCGCTCGTGGTGCGGTTTTACCCCCCGCGAGCGGCCGAAAAAAAGGGTTAAAGACCCCCCGCAGAGCGCCGCCGTAGCGGCGCTTTGCGGCGGTATTGCCGCGGTAGTACCGCGGTTTCCCATTCAAATCAATGGGAAGGAGCAGTATAGGAGCGGTGAATACACCGCTCCTATACCGCTCCAAAGATGCTGCTAGCAGGACTTTTTTTGCCGTCCTGCTAGCGCACCGCTCCAGTGTGAAAGCCCGCCGGCTTTCACACTGGAGTGAATGGGGCCGGATTTTTTCAGGCGGTATACAGGCGCTATTTTTAGCGCTGTACCGCCTGAAAAACGCCCCAGTGTGAAAGGGGCCTAAGTGACACTTTTTGGGGACCAGTGACACCAATACAGTGATCAGTGCTAAATAAAATGCACTGATCAATGTATAAATGACACTGGTAGGGAAGGGGTTAACACTAGGGGAGATCAAAGGGCTAACTGTTTCCTGGGTGTGTTCTGTGTGGGGATCACTAGAAACAGCAGATCTCCATGTTGTCCCTTGTCAGAACAGGGATCAGCTTTGTTTACATAGGCAGATCCCTGTTTTGCCTCTGTACCGCAATTGTGGGTGGCCGATGAACATCGTGTCCGCTGGAACGGTGCGCACATTCCCCAGGGTGCAGCACACCAAGAGTGTATCGTGCACGAAACGATGTACAGGTTCAAGATCGCGTGACCGCCGAGATTGGTGGTCAGGTGGTCCGAAAACTCCTGAACGCAACGAGCGATGAGGAGCTTCCGGTTAGGGGACGTAACCATGGGAGTGTGCAGCACGTGCGTCCTCTCAGCACAGGTGTATACACAGCAATTCACACAAATATGTGGCCCCTCTGTGCTAAGGACCAGGCGCCAAGAGGCTGCATATTTGCGTAAGGACTGCGCCAAGGGGTTAATCAAGCCTTTCGGTATACCTTATTAAAATGTAGCACTGACCCACAAAGGAGCTGCTAGTTTGGATTGGGCCTGCACTCTTCTGAGAAACCCCACTAACTTAACTCGATCCCCTTGGCACAGCTGTGGTGCAATGCAATACAGTACAGTGTAAAACAATGTAAAGTACCTGTACAATACCCTCAGGATGCTCTGGCTCCACCTGGTGGGGAAAACCGCACGCCACACAACTGAATACTTAAGCAGAAATGCTTTTACTGCAAGTATATTTAAACAGGTGGTTACAGAGATTGCACTGTCAGGATGTCAGCACAGTGTATATATATATATATATATATATATATATATATATATATATATATATATATATATATTGTAACATTGGGGGTGTTTAACTCAAGTGAAAAGATGGATTTTTTAATGCAGTGAGTCCTCATCAGACAGGCGTATAGAGTTAAGGGCCTGGTAGCCCAGGTTTATTGAAAAAGGAAAAAAACACAAAAGTCCATCCAGAAGTCCCACGCAGGGGTTTAACTTCATTAAGCATTCATAAATGAAAAACATACCAAGCCACCTGGCTCTCTTGTCAGCAGTTCCTCTGCTTGCTCTCAACAGAGTTGATTCCTTCCAGTCCCCTGGACTCACTGGCTTTCTTAGTCTTCCCGACTCTCAAGGCTGTCCATCCTTTCCCAGTCTTTGGGCAAAGAATACCCCTTACACAGGGATGACCCCTCCACAGGTCTGTCTTCATACAGCACCAGCAGCAGCAAGCTGCTCACACTCCACCATCCTCCACTCATTAGGCCCTCATTATATGGTCTGTGTGCAGCTGGGCACACACCTTGCTTGCAATCCTCAAGACCGGGACACGGTTGGAGATCCCATCCAGAACTAGCAAAACCTGGAGAAAACTGACAGAGCAGTTTTCTCCATTTAAATTCTATAGTCTGTAGTCTTGCAGTATGCAGATATGCAAACTCTGTATCTCCTTTACCTCTAATTTCAAAGGGACAGAGCTTCGCTCTACCACATATCCCCCCTGCTTGTTTCGATCCGGAGGGAGGAACACCAGCACCCCTCATCATGGTTGGGACACCTCTGTGCTGGCTGTCAGCCACGTAGGCCCAACCCTTTTTCCGGGTGTGCTTCCAGGACCATCCCACTCTGGATCTTAACAGGTTCCTATATTGTCCTATACCCAGCCTTCCTCTTCTTTTGGGGTCCCTGGGCATATTCACTTTTCTTTGGGGAACTCTGCCTTCCTTGAGCCCTCCTTTCAACTTACAGATACCCGTTTTACCCTTCATCTGGATTTCAGGCTCAACCAAATCATTGTTTGCAGCACAAACCCTTAACAGATCACAGCTTCCAATATCATCAGTGCTTTCTAACTCAGTGTTTGTTAGAACCAGACCTGAGGAGGGACTACACACAGGCGAGGGACTACATCCCACGGGACCATAGCACAGCGCCACCTCACCTGTTGTCCAACACTCCATGGGTACCTGTTCTAACAAACTACCCTGACTCAAGCATAAACCATTTTTTTTAGATGTACATATTACATTGTTACAGCAACCAATATTAGCACTTTCTCGCACAGTGTCTCTGGGCACTTTAACTTGCACCTCTGGGCCAGTGACAGAAATCATCTCCGCTACTGCTGAGTCTATTCTGGGCCATTCCTTCTCATGAGGCCTAGCGGGGGAGGCAGTATCTGTGCCCTCTACTGACCACTGCTCAGCCGCACCTCGGACCACACCAGCAGAGATGTTTCTAGTCACTGCATCAGACGGAGAGACCTCTGATATCTCAAACAGTTCTCCTGTGCGCCTTCCATACCAATCTATAACTGGAAGTATGCTCACAGGGAATATGGAGATTATGTGCCAAATGGTTAACCATTGGTGCCACCAATTCCACTCTTGGTCAAGGTTTCCCAGCACGGTCTGTACCACCTGGCTCCACCCATTGGTGCTACGCAGCACCACCTGGTCCAACTGCGGTGGAGACATCCAAGTGTACAGTAAGTGCGTTTTTACCAACGCTAGCATTTCCAGTAAGGTTTCTGTCATCTCTAAACGTCCCATGTCTAAACACCAGACCTTTATAGGGTCTTTTCCCATGTTCAAGACATGGAGGGGCTCAACAACTGCAGGTTGAGAAGGTGAGACATGTAAAGCGACCGCCACCTCTTTGGAGGTACCCATCATAACAGCCTGTTGCTCCCCTGGAGCACTGTCAGACACATGTCTCACACTTATCCCTTCAGTGCCAGTTAGCCGCTGCATGTCATTACAAGTAACACTATCAGTTTGACACTCAACATTTAGCTGCAGAGCTGTGGACAACACGTCTGCGATGCCAGGGCCCTGAACTGTTTCTTCAGACTGGAGGGCAGCAACGTTTGCAGGGACCAAGGCGCCCTCAACCACCGGCCACTCTGCGATCCCCCTGTCTGGCATAGCAGTTGTGTCCACGCCCTTGTTATTTAAGCTAGCCTTACCCAGCATGGCTAGCAATTGTTTAGCCCAGCTGTCCCAGTCTATGGTGGTTCCCTCATGGGCGTTCCACAGCATTGCATCACCTGCTGTAGAAGGTCGCACAGAAACCTGGGATTCATTAGCTACAACTGCACATTCGTCACTTCTATACATATCATTTTGTGACACCACACTTTTACCAATGTTGCATTGGGTTGATGCTTCTTCACCTAAAGCTAAGTGCAGTACACCATTTTGACCAGCTTTTTCTGGCGGCGCTATGGACACATCCAGCTTTGCACACTCAGCTTTTGCAGGCTGAATTAACTCCTTGTCCACTGGGCTACACTTAGGGTTGTGGGGCTGCGCCCACACACTCTCACTGTGTGACTCAGTCATAACATTACAAGAAACACATTTTTCAACGTCATCATCACCAATAACATCACATTGGCCAACACTATTGTCGGCATGACCATAAATATTCTCATTACATGGAGACATAGCTACTGCTTTTGTGGGTTGTCTATGAGCCACCACAACCTCTGAGTGACTCCTCACTGCGCCCACTCTCTGTAAAGGAGCACTCTTACCTACTTGGGCAGCTCCATAGGTGACCTGGGAAACTCTCGGCTCCATCACTGTGGGCTTCTTGGAAATTTCCCTGGGCAACTCTGCAGCACCTGTCACTAGGGAACATGGCACAAGGACAGTTTTGGTCACCCCTAGTTTACCACCTTCAACATTCTGGTGGATTACACCAGGCACATACAGAGTCCAGTCTTTTTGAGTTCTTAACCTTGCTTCAACCTGTGTCTCCCCACTACTCGCGGTAGCACACTGCAGCAAGTCTATTTTTACACCTTCTGCCGATCTCCCAGCTGGATATACTCCCACTTCACTGGGATCAGTCCCACAAACTGCAACAGTCTTACCATAATCTGTAGCAGTTAACTCTGGCTTCATTTGAGTACGTTGTCTATCCTTTATCGCACTTTTACTGGCAAACTCTCCCTGGTGGCCATAGGATGAAACTGCAGCAGGCACAACAGGAATTTCTTTGTTGCCAGGGGTGACTGCAAGCCTTTTAACACAGGACTCCGGGCTTGCAGGTGAAGAGTTAAGCCCAGCAACAATATCAGCAGCTGTATTCCACAAGCTAGGACAAGAAAAGATCCCATGCCCCAGTTGACCACATTCCTGGCATGTTACTTGACGACTTTCTCTGGTTGCTAAGGGAGATGGCACTCTCCCAACATGCATAATCTCACTGGCTTCTCTGAGGACAGTGGGGCACCTCTTCCCTGTAGCTCCTCATTCTCATTGGCACATTTTCTCTGGTTGCTAATGGAAACGGTGGTCTCCCAGCTGCACTTTTCTGGCTCCTCTTTGCACTAAATGAAGGTTTATCTCTGCTTGATCCGGTCTCATGCTGTGACACATTCACATCTTTCACAATAGCTACTGTTTTAACTGTAGCAGCGTTGCCATGGGCAACATGCACTTCCCCTTTAACTTGGTCCAGTGCTGCCAGGTGCTGCTTGCACCAATCCACTGCAGACTCAGACTTTGATACTTGTAGTCACCTCTGCATTCTTTGAACCAGTGTTGCTATGGACAACAGCAGCCCTCTTTCTCCTTTGCTCCAGTGTGGCCAAGTGCATCTTGCACCAGTCTGGGGCTTGTTCTGTTGGTAACAACCCCTCCAGCCACAAGGTTCTGTCTCTCATCTCAGCAAACTTTGCTTCCTTTTCGCGTTTTGACCGCCCCATCTCTGCAGACAGGCACACAACGCTTTTTAACACAGGAAAATTTAGTGTACTGACTTCTTTAAGACTAGTTGTCTTTCACTTGCAGGTTCTCCTCACCTGCACACACAGATTGTGCTGTCTCATGCACACAAACACAGTTCATGAAACAGATGAACTTACTTTTTTTCATTCGCAGGTACACCACCTGCATGCAATACAGTCCATCAAATAAACTTTTGCGCAATGCTGTTCGCCTGGCTGCCACACAGCTAGCAGTAATTCCTGATGCGACTCACCATGGAGCAAGGACCCGGTTTCCACCGTCTACATGCCCGCATTCGAGCACCACTTGTAACATTGGGGGTGTTTAACTCAAGTGAAAAGATGCATTTTTTAATGCAGTGAGTCCTCATCAGACAGGCGTATAGAGTTAAGGGCCTGGTAGCCCAGGTTTATTGAAAAAGGAAAAACACAAAAGTCCATCCAGAAGTCCCACGCAGGGGTTTAACTTCATTAAGCATTCATAAATGAAAAACATACCAAGCCACCTGGCTCTCTTGTCAGCAGTTCCTCTGCTTGCTCTCAACAGAGTTGATTCCTTCCAGTCCCCTGGACTCACTGGCTTCCTTAGTCTTCCCGACTCTCAAGGCTGTCCATCCTTTCCCAGTCTTTGGGCAAAGAATACCCCTTACACAGGGATGACCCCTCCACAGGTCTGTCTTCATACAGCACCAGCAAGCTGCTCACACTCCACCATCCTCCACTCATTAGCCCCTCATTATATGGTCTGTGTGCAGCTGGGCACACACCTTGCTTGCAATCCTCAAGACCGGGACACGGTTGGAGATCCCATCCAGAACTAGCAAAACCTGGAGAAAACTGACAGAGCAGTTTTCTCCATTTAAATTCTATAGTCTGTAGTCTTGCAGTATGCATATATGCAAACTCTGTATCTCCTTTACCTCTAATTTCAAAGGGACAGAGCTTCGCTCTGCCACAATATATATATATATATACACAGTGGTGTGAAAAAGTGTTTGCCCCCTTCCTCATTTCTGTTCCTTTGCATGTTTGTCACACTTAAGTGTTTTGGAACATCAAACCAATTTAAACAATAATCAAGGACAACACAAGTAAACACAAAATGCAATTTGTAAATGAAGGTGTTTATTATTAAAGGTGAAAAAAAATCCAAACTATCATGGCCCTGTGTGAAAAAGTGATTGCCCCCCCTTGTTAAAACATACTATAACTGTGGTTGTCCACACCTGAGTTCAATTTCTCTAGCCACACCCAGGCCTGATTATTGCCACACCTGTTCACAATCAAGGCATTACTTAAATAGGAGCTGCTTGACACAGTAAGGTCCACCAGAAGATCCTTAAAAGCTACACATCATGCCGAGACCCAAAGAAATTCAGGAACAATTGAGAAAGAAAGTAATTGAGATTAAGGATGGGCCCGGTGCTCGATGCGAACCCACGTTCGCATCGAGCACCGGGCGTTCGCTCGCTCGGCGAGCCCAGAACTATTTTGGCCGCTCGCATCACGTTCGTGTGATGCGAGCGGCCCCGCAATGCATTGCGGCCGGCGCGGCCGACGCAGTGCATTGCTGGCTGATGATTGGCCAAGCATGCACTGTGACCCCGCATGCTTGGCCAATCACAGCCCCGGAAACTCGAAGAGCCATAATTGGCTACAGGCAGGACGCCTGTAGCCAATTACAGCTCAGGGGCTGTAGTACACGCCCCCCCCCTATAAAACGCCGCCACGCCGTCTGCGCCGGTCACATGCTGTTCCGGCGCAGATTGAGCAGGCAGATTCTGTGACACTCTGCTGCATTTAGATAGTTAGAGAGATTCACTTACAGAGATTGAGTTAGATAGATTCAGTTACAAAGATTGATTGAGAAAGAGGGGCTTGTAGTGTGCTCGTGGCAGGCAGGCAGAGCTCCTATATTTTGTTACCAGAAGCACCTATAGGACTTGTAGTGTGTTCGTGGCAGGCAGGCAGAGCTCCTATATTTTGTTACCAGAAGCACCTATAGGACTTGTAGTGTGTTCGTGGCAGGCAGGCAGAGCTCCTATATTTTGTTACCAGAAGCACCTATAGGACTTGTAGTGTGTTCGTGGCAGGCAGGCAGAGCTCCTATATTTTGTTACCAGAAGCACCTATAGGACTTGTAGTGTGTTCGTGGCAGGCAGGCAGAGCTCCTTCATTTTGTTCCCAGAGGCACCTATAGGACTTGAAGTGTGTTAGTCCCATTACACACACAGAGCTATATTTTCTTCCCAGAAGCACCTATAGGACTTGAAGTGTGTTAGTCCCATAACACACACACAGAGCTATATTTTCTTCCCAGAAGCACCTATATGACTTGAAGTGTGTTAGTCCCATTACACACACAGAGCTATATTTTGTTCCCAGAAGCACCTATAGGACTTGAAGTGTGTTAGTCCCATCACACACACAGAGCTATATTTTGTTCCCAGAAGCACCTATAGGACTTGAAGTGTGTTAGTGGCATCACACACACAGAGCTATATTTTGTTCCCAGAAGCACCTATAGGACTTGAAGTGTGTTAGTCCCATCACACACACAGAGCTATATTTTGTTCCCAGAAGCACCTATAGGACTTGAAGTGTGTTAGTCCCATCACACACACAGAGCTATATTTTGTTCCCAGAAGCACCTATAGGACTTGAAGTGTGTTAGTCCCATTACACACACAGAGCTATATTTTGTTCCCAGAAGCACCTATAGGACTTGAAGTGTGTTAGTCCCATTACACACACAGAGCTATATTTTCTTCCCAGAAGCACCTATAGGACTTGAAGTGTGTTATTCCCATTACACACACAGAGCTATATTTTCTTCCCAGAAGCACCTATAGGACTTGAAGTGTGTTAGTCCCATTACACACACAGAGCTATATTTTGTTCCCAGAAGCACCTATAGGACTTGAAGTGTGTTAGTCCCATTACACACACAGAGCTATATTTTCTTCCCAGAAGCACCTATAGGACTTGAAGTGTGTTAGTCCCATCACACACACAGAGCTATATTTTGTTCCCAGAAGCACCTATAGGACTTGAAGTGTGTTAGTCCCATCACACACACAGAGCTATATTTTGTTCCCAGAAGCACCTATAGGACTTGAAGTGTGTTAGTCCCATTACACACACAGAGCTATATTTTCTTCCCAGAAGCACCTATAGGACTTGAAGTGTGTTATTCCCATTACACACACAGAGCTATATTTTCTTCCCAGAAGCACCTATAGGACTTGAAGTGTGTTAGTCCCATTACACACACAGAGCTATATTTTGTTCCCAGAAGCACCTATAGGACTTGAAGTGTGTTAGTCCCATTACACACACAGAGCTATATTTTCTTCCCAGAAGCACCTATAGGACTTGAAGTGTGTTAGTCCCATCACACACACAGAGCTATATTTTGTTCCCAGAAGCACCTATAGGACTTGAAGTGTGTTAGTCCCATCACACACACAGAGCTATATTTTGTTCCCAGAAGCACCTATAGGACTTGAAGTGTGTTAGTCCCATTACACACACAGAGCTATATTTTCTTCCCAGAAGCACCTATAGGACTTGAAGTGTGTTATTCCCATTACACACAGAGCTATATTTTCTTCCCAGAAGCACCTATAGGACTTGAAGTGTGTTAGTCCCATTACACACACAGAGCTATATTTTGTTCCCAGAAGCACCTATAGGACTTGAAGTGTGTTAGTCCCATTACACACACAGAGCTATATTTTCTTCCCAGAAGCACCTATAGGACTTGAAGTGTGTTAGTCCCATCACACACACAGAGCTATATTTTGTTCCCAGAAGCACCTATAGGACTTGAAGTGTGTTAGTCCCATCACACACACAGAGCTATATTTTGTTCCCAGAAGCACCTATAGGACTTGAAGTGTGTTAGTCCCATTACACACACAGAGCTATATTTTCTTCCCAGAAGCACCTATAGGACTTGAAGTGTGTTAGTCCCATTACACACACAGAGCTATATTTTGTTCCCAGAAGCACCTATAGGACTTGAAGTGTGTTAGTCCCATTACACACACAGAGCTATATTTTCTTCCCAGAAGCACCTATAGGACTTGAAGTGTGTTAGTCCCATTACACACACAGAGCTATATTTTGTTCCCAGAAGCACCTATAGGACTTGAAGTGTGTTAGTCCCATTACACACACAGAGCTATATTTTCTTCCCAGAAGCACCTATAGGACTTGAAGTGTGTTATTCCCATTACACACACAGAGCTATATTTTCTTCCCAGAAGCACCTATAGGACTTGAAGTGTGTTAGTCCCATTACACACACAGAGCTATATTTTGTTCCCAGAAGCACCTATAGGACTTGAAGTGTGTTAGTCCCATCACACACACAGAGCTATATTTTGTTCCCAGAAGAACCTATAGGACTTGAAGTGTGTTAGTCCCATCACACACACAGAGCTATATTTTGTTCCCAGAAGCACCTATAGGACTTGAAGTGTGTTAGTCCCATTACACACACAGAGCTATATTTTCTTCCCAGAAGAACCTATAGGACTTGAAGTGTGTTAGTCCCATCACACACACAGAGCTATATTTTGTTCCCAGAAGCACCTATAGGACTTGAAGTGTGTTAGTCCCATTACACACACAGAGCTATATTTTGTTCCCAGAAGCACCTATAGGACTTGAAGTGTGTTAGTCCCATCACACACACAGAGCTATATTTTGTTCCCAGAAGCACCTATAGGACTTGAAGTGTGTTAGTCCCATCACACACACAGAGCTATATTTTCTTCCCAGAAGCACCTATAGGACTTGAAGTGTGTTAGTCCCATCACACAGAGCTCCTCTATTTTCTTTGCAGAAGCACCCACAGGACTTCTAGTGTGTTAGTGGCATCACACAGAGCTCCTATATATTCTTCTCAGCAGCACCCACAGGACTTCTAGTGTGTTAGTGGCATCACACAGAGCTCCTCTATTTTCTTTGCATAAGCACCCACAGGACTTCTAGTGTGTTAGTGGCATCACACAGAGCTCCTCTATTTTCTTTGCAGAAGCACCCACAGGACTTCTAGTGTGTTAGTGGCATCACACAGAGCTCCTCTATTTTCTTTGCAGAAGCACCCATAGGACTTCTAGTGTGTTAGTGGCATCACACAGAGCTCCTATATATTTTCTCAGCAGCACCCACAGGACTTCTAGTGTGTTAGTGGCATCACACAGAGCTCCTCTATTTTCTTTGCATAAGCACCCACAGGACTTCTAGTGTGTTAGTGGCATCACACAGAGCTCCTCTATTTTCTTTGCAGAAGCACCCACAGGACTTCTAGTGTGTTAGTGGCATCACACAGAGCTCCTCTATTTTCTTTGCAGAAGCACCCACAGGACTTCTAGTGTGTTAGTGGCATCACACAGAGCTCCTCTATTTTCTTTGCATAAGCACCCACAGGACTTCTAGTGTGTTAGTGGCATCACACAGAGCTCCTCTATTTTCTTTGCAGAAGCACCCATAGGACTTCTAGTGTGTTAGTGGCATCACACAGAGCTCCTATATATTCTTCTCAGCAGCACCCACAGGACTTCTAGTGTGTTAGTGGCATCACACAGAGCTCCTCTATTTTCTTTGCATAAGCACCCACAGGACTTCTAGTGTGTTAGTGGCATCACACAGAGCTCCTCTATTTTTTTTGCAGAAGCACCCACAGGACTTCTAGTGTGTTAGTGGCATCACACAGAGCTCCTCTATTTTCTTTGCAGAAGCACCCATAGGACTTCTAGTGTGTTAGTGGCATCACACAGAGCTCCTATATATTCTTCTCAGCAGCACCCACAGGACTTCTAGTGTGTTAGTGGCATCACACAGAGCTCCTATATATTCTTCTCAGCAGCACCCACAGGACTTCTAGTGTGTTAGTGGCATCACACAGAGCTCCTCTATTTTCTTTGCATAAGCACCCACAGGACTTCTAGTGTGTTAGTGGCATCACACAGAGCTCCTCTATTTTCTTTGCAGAAGCACCCATAGGACTTCTAGTGTGTTAGTGGCATCACACAGAGCTCCTCTATTTTCTTTGCAGAAGCACCCATAGGACTTCTAGTGTGTTAGTGGCATCACACAGAGCTCCTATATATTCTTCTCAGCAGCACCCACAGGACTTCTAGTGTGTTAGTGGCATCACACAGAGCTCCTCTATTTTCTTTGCTGAAGCACCCACAGGACTTCTAGTGTGTTAGTGGCATCACACAGAGCTCCTCTATTTTCTTTGCAGAAGCACCCACAGGACTTCTAGTGTGTTAGTGGCATCACACAGAGCTCCTCTATTTTCTTTGCAGAAGCACCCATAGGACTTCTAGTGTGTTAGTGGCATCACACAGAGCTCCTATATATTCTTCTCAGCAGCACCCACAGGACTTCTAGTGTGTTAGTGGCATCACACAGAGCTCCTCTATTTTCTTTGCATAAGCACCCACAGGACTTCTAGTGTGTTAGTGGCATCACACAGAGCTCCTCTATTTTTTTGCAGAAGCACCCACAGGACTTCTAGTGTGTTAGTGGCATCACACAGAGCTCCTCTATTTTCTTTGCAGAAGCACCCATAGGACTTCTAGTGTGTTAGTGGCATCACACAGAGCTCCTATATATTCTTCTCAGCAGCACCCACAGGACTTCTAGTGTGTTAGTGGCATCACACAGAGCTCCTATATATTCTTCTCAGCAGCACCCACAGGACTTCTAGTGTGTTAGTGGCATCACACAGAGCTCCTCTATTTTCTTTGCATAAGCACCCACAGGACTTCTAGTGTGTTAGTGGCATCACACAGAGCTCCTCTATTTTCTTTGCAGAAGCACCCATAGGACTTCTAGTGTGTTAGTGGCATCACACAGAGCTCCTCTATTTTCTTTGCAGAAGCACCCATAGGACTTCTAGTGTGTTAGTGGCATCACACAGAGCTCCTATATATTCTTCTCAGCAGCACCCACAGGACTTCTAGTGTGTTAGTGGCATCACACAGAGCTCCTCTATTTTCTTTGCTGAAGCACCCACAGGACTTCTAGTGTGTTAGTGGCATCACACAGAGCTCCTCTATTTTCTTTGCAGAAGCACCCACAGGACTTCTAGTGTGTTAGTGGCATCACACAGAGCTCCTCTATTTTCTTTGCAGAAGCACCCATAGGACTTCTAGTGTGTTAGTGGCATCACACAGAGCTCCTATATTTTCTTCTCAGCAGCACCCACAGGACTACCGACTACAATGGCTGGAAGACCGCCAAGGGGAGGCAGAGCGTGCAGAGCCAAGAACACAGGGCAGGCAGGCTCTGTTTCTAGTGGACGTGGCCGTGGACGTGGACGTGGTCGTGCATCGTCATCAGCACGTGGCCATGGGACACGCGCGTCTTTGTTTTCGGCAGCTGGACATGTGGAGCCGCATCATGCTGAAGGCTTGGTAGAATGGATGACCAAGCCCTCCTCATCCTCCTCATCCTCTCTCACCCAGGCTCAGGGTACTGACAGAGCATCATCAGCCACCCCTTCCCTAGACCCACCATGTCCTCCTGAGGAGTCCCCCGAACTCTTTGAGCACAGTGTTGGGTACATGCTCCAGGAGGATGCCCAACGATTCGAAGGCTCGGATGACGATACCCAGCTTGAGGAATCTGGCAGTACAGTTCCACCAGCTGCAGCTTACTGTCAGGTTTGCTCTAGTGGTGAAGAGGGAGGGGATGATGAGGTCACTGACTCCACGTGGGTGCCTCAAGGGAGAGAGGATGAGGAGGAGGACGAGGAGGAGGAGGATGCGGCGTCACATGTCCAACGAGGCAGGATGCCCCCTGGAGGCCAGGTAGAGGCCAGCACAGCAACTGTACAACACCGCAGAGCTCCGCCTGTGCAGGGCGCTGCCTCTGCACGTTATCAGAAAAGTTCTTTGGTGTGGGCCTTTTTTGAGACGAGTGCAGCAGATCGCACCACTGCTATTTGCAATATTTGTCTCAAGCGTATCTCGCGTGGCCAAAACATCAGCCGCTTGGGCACGACAAGCATGACCAGACATATGGCGACCTGCCATGCAGCTCGTTGGCAGGCACACATAAAAGACCCACACCAAAGAACTAAGCGGACCTCTCCTTGCTCCTCCTCAGCTGGGATCTCCATCCCCACTACACCTTCAGTCCTCTCTGAAAGCTGCTCTGAGAGGACTGAAGGTGTAGAATTCGGTGTGTCACAACCAAGTACTTGCAGTACACCGACGTCCGAATGCAGCAGGCAAATTTCCCTGCCCCAGCTGCTGGACCGTAGAAAGAAGTACACTCCCAGCCATCCACATGCCCAGCGGTTGAATGCTAGCCTTGCTAAATTGCTAGCACTTCAACTGCTGCCTTTTCAGTTGGTAGACTCGGCCCCCTTCCGTGAGTTTGTTCAATGTGCGGTTCCTCAGTGGCAGGTTCCCAAACGCCACTTTTTCTCGCGGAAGGCGATTCCGTCTCTCTACCGGCATGTGGAGGGCAATGTCCATGCCTCGCTGGACAGGGCGGTCAGCGGTAAGGTGCATATTACCGCTGACTCATGGTCCAGCAGGCATGGACAGGGACGGTACCTTTCTTTCACGGCCCATTGGGTCACTCTATTGGCAGCTGGGAGGGATGCAGGACAAGGTGCAGTAGTGTTGGAGGTTGTTCCGCCACCACGCCTCCAAAACGCGACTACTGCTACTGGTTGTGACACACCTCTCTCCTCCACCCCCTCCTCTTCTTCTTCCTCCAGTGCTCTGTCCTTGGAACCAGCGGTGCTCCGTAGGCGTACAAGGGGCTACGCAAGTACGCAGGCAAAAAGATGCCATGCCGTGCTTGCGCTGGTGTGTTTGGGGGGACAGGAGCCACACTGGGCCAGAGGTTCTGGCAGCTCTGCAGGGGCAGGCCGAGAGGTGGTTGACGCCACGTCAGCTTAAGCCAGGAATGGTCGTTTCTGACAATGGCACCAACCTCCTCTCCGCCCTGCGACAGGGGCAGCTCACCCATGTGCCCTGCATGGCTCACGTCCTCAACTGGTGGTGCAGCGGTTCTTGGGCAGGTTCCCAGGCTTACAGGATGTCCTGAGGCAGGCCAGGAAAGTCTGTGTGCATTTCCGCCGATCTTATAATGCCAGTGCTCGGCTGACTGAGCTGCAAAAGGAGCTGAACCTGCCCAAGAACCGCCTAATATCTGACATGCCCACCAGGTGGAACTCAACGTTGGCCATGCTGCAGCGACTGCACACGCAGCAGAGGGCCATCAATGAGTACCTTTGCGACTACGGCACCAGGACAGGGTCAGGGGAGCTTGGTTTTTTTTCCCCACGTCAGTGGAGCATGATCAGGGATGCATGCACTGTCCTCTCACCATTTGAGGAGGCCACGAGGATGGTGAGCAGTGACAGTGCATGCATCAGTGACACTGTCCCTCTTGTCCACCTGTTGGAGCATACGCTGCGTGGGATAATGGACAGGGCACTTGAGGCAGAACAGAGGCAGGAAGAGGAGGGCTTCCTTGCCTCTCAAGGCCCCCTTTATCCGGACAGTGTTCCTTCTGTCCCACCCATCACACAGGAAGAGGATGAGGAGGAGGAGGAGGAGGAGGAGGAGGAGGATTGTGTGAGCATGGAGGTGGAGCCTGGCACTCAGCATCAGCAGCAGCAGTCTTTTAGGGATGATGTACAGTCCCAACAAGCCAGTGGACTTGTACGTGGCTGGGAGGAGGTGGCTGGCGATCATGTCATCCTCAGTGACCCAGAAGACTCCGGACCGAATGCCTCAGCTAACCTACGCTGCATGGCCTCCCTGATCCTGCAAAGCCTGCGGAAGGATCCTCGTGTTCTTCGGATCAAGGAGAGGGACCATTACTGGCTGGCCACTCTCCTTGATCCGCGGTACAAGGGTAAGGTTGCGGACCTTATCTTGCCGTCGCAGAGGGAGCAGAGGATGAGACATCTCAGGGAGGCCTTGCAGAAAGGTCTGTGCAACGCGTTCCCAGAAACTGGGAGGCTACAAACTCCTGGTCCTGGGCGACGAGTTGCTGAGGCTTCGGTCAGTGGCAGAAGGAGCGGTGGGGAAGGTGGACGTCTGACCGATGCGTTCAGACAATTTTTTAGTCCGCAGCCCCAAGGTATGATCGGTTCCAGCAACCATCGCCAGCGTCTGATATACATGGTGCAGGAATACCTTGGGGCAAGGTCAGACTTGGACACCTTTCCCACCGAAAATCCTCTGGCTTACTGGGTCCTGAGGATGGATCACTGGCCAGAGCTTGCACAGTATGCAATTGAGCTACTGGCCTGTCCTGCCTCCAGCGTTCTTTCCGAACGCACATTCAGTGCTGCTGGAGGATTTGTGACTGATCATAGGGTGCGCCTGTCCACCGCCTCGGTTGATCGACTGACATTCATCAAAATGAATCAGTCTTGGATCACCACCAGCTACCAGGCACCTGAGGCGGATATAACCGAATAATTTTTAATGTCACATCCCTTCAAGACTGCCTATGCTGATGCTGAGTGACTGTCCTCTTATGTTCACTGACTATCCTCTTCCTCCTCCTCAATGATCCATGCCACCACACCAGTGCCTAAGGCACAATTTTTCAGCCCCTGTTTAACAGGGGCGTGTACTTACAATTTTTTAAAAAAATGCTTCGCAACACGTGTGACTGCTGTGCTCCAAGTACAGTCTCTGTGAGGGCCGTGTTGCAGTGTTGTGGCACCAGCACCAGTGCCTAAGGCACAATTTTTCAGCCCCTGTTTAACAGGGGCGTGTACTTACAATTTTTAAAAAAAATGCTTCGCAACACGTGTGACTGCTGTGCTCCAAGTACAGTCTCTGTGAGGGCCGGGTTGCAGTGTTGTGGCACCAGCACCAGTGCCTAAGGCACAATTTTTCAGCCCCTGTTTAACAGGGGCGTGTACTTACAATTTTTTAAAAAAATGCTTCGCAACACGTGTGACTGCTGTGCTCCAAGTACAGTATCTGTGAGGGCCGGGTTGCAGTGTTGTGGCACCAGCACCAGTGCCTAAGGCACAATTTTTCAGCCCCTGTTTAACAGGGGCGTGTACTTACAATTTTTTAAAAAAATGCTTCGCAACACGTGTGACTGCTGTGCTCCAAGTACAGTCTCTGTGAGGGGTTGCAGTGTTGTGGCACCAGCACCAGTGCCTAAGGCACAATTTTTCAGCCCCTGTTTAACAGGGGCGGGTAATTACAAATCTTGATCTAATAGTTCACAGCAGGGCCCATTCCTGCGCCCACCAAGAGTAACTATGAGGGCCTGCAGTCTTGTGGCAACACCGTCCACCACCACCGCCAAAGGCCCAATTTTTCTGCCCTGTTCATCAGGTGCTTGCAATTACAAATCTTGATCTAATAACTTACAGCAGGGCCCATTCCTGCGCCCACCAAGAGTAACTATGAGGGCCTACAGTCTTGTGGCAACACCGTCCACCACCACCGCCAAAGGCCCAATTTTTCTGCCCTGTTCATCAGGTGCTTGCAATTACAAATCTTGATCTAATAACTCACAGCAGGGCCCATTCCTGCGCCCACCAAGAGTAACTGTGAGAGCTTACAGTCTTGTGGCAAAACCGTCCACCACCACCACCACCACCCCCAATTTTTCTGCCCTGTTCAACAGGTGCATGCAATTACAAATCTTGATCTATTAACTTAAAATTCTATCCTGTTAGACTTAATTTGGGAAAAAGGTATCTCCTCTCTACTGATACTTTATCACCAATCCTTGTTTCAATTAAAACCCCACTTTTCCAAAAACATTTGTCATTGGGACGGAAAGTGAGGTGACATGTTCTGAACAGATGTGCAAAGACAGCAAATGTTACAGGGGTGATAACCCCTCCCTATGTTCTCCAAAAAGCTTAAAAATAGATTTTTTTGGGATGGAGCTACACTTCATAATGTACCTGTTCAGATTCTACTTAAGATCAAACCTAAAGCCGCAAGTGGTTTTAAATGGCTTCTTTTTTTCCTTTACAAATGTCATATGACAGTTCTAAACACGGGAAACACATGCCACTTCACAGGCATACTTTAGACACCCCCAGGTACCATATTTAAAGGAAAATTTCACTTTTTTTTTTTTTCACTTTATGCATCATTAAAATGACTGCTCCCGAAAAAACGTTAGTTTTTAAAAGTTCTTTTTGCATTGATATATGTCCCCTGGGGCAGGACCCGGGTCCCCAAACCTGTTTTATGACATTAACATGCATATTGGCCGTTGTAATTAGCACTTTTGATTTCGAACGTTCGCGTCCATTATAACGTATAGGGTTCGAAAATTCGCGCGAACTTTCGGTCCGTTCGAAGGTTCTGGTTCGAACCGAACCCGGGGGTGTTCGGCTCATCCCTAATTGAGATCTATCAGTCTGGAAAGGGTTATAAAGCCATTTCCAAAGCTTTGGGAATCCAGCGAACCACAGTGAGCCATTATCCACAAATGGCGAAGACATGGAACAGTGGTGAACCTTCCCAGGAGTGGCCGGCCGCCCAAAATTACCCAAGAGCGCAGCGACGACTCATCCAAGAGGTCACAAAAGACCCCACAACAACGTCCAAGGAACTGCAGGCCTCACTTGCCTCAGTTAAGGTCAGCGTTCATGCCTCCACCATCAGGAAAAGACTGGGCAAAAATGGCCTGCATGGCAGAGTTCCAAGGAGAAAAACCACTGCTGAGCAAAAAGAACATCAAAGCTCGTCTCAATTTCTCCACAACACATCTTGATGATCCCCAAGACTTTTGGGACAACATTCTGTGGACGATGAGACAAAAGTGGAACTCTTTGGAAGGTGTGTGTCCAAGTATATCTGGCGTAGAAGGAACACTGCATTTCAGAAAAAGAACATTATACCAACAGTAAAATATGGTGGTGGTAGTGTGATGGTCTGGGGCTGTTTTGCTGCTTCAGGACCTGGAAGACTTGCCGTGATAAAAGGAACTATGAATTCTGCTGTCTACCAAGAGATCCTGAAGGAGAATGTCCGACCATCTGTTCGTGTACTCAAGCTGAAACGAACTTGGGTTCTGCAGCAGGACAATGATCCTAAACACACAAGCAAGTCCACCACCGAATGGCTGAAGAAAAACAAAAATGAAGACTTTGGAGTGGCCTAGCCAAAGTCCTGACCTGAATCCTATTGAGATGTTGTGGTATGACCTTAAAAAGGCCGTTCATGCTCGAAAACCCTCTAATGTAACTGAATTAGGACAATTCTGCAAAGATGAGTGGGCCAAAATTCCTCCAGGACGCTTTAAAAGCCTCATTGCACGTTTATCGCAAACGCTTGGTTGCAGTTGTTGCTGCTAAAGGTGGCCCAACCAGTTATTAGGTTTAGGGGGCAATCACTTTTTCACACAGGACCATGATGGTTTGGATTTTTTTTCACCTTTTAATAATAAACACCTTCATTTACAAATTGCATTTTGTGTTTACTTGTGTTGTCCTTAACTATTGTTTAAATTGGTTTGATGTTCCGAAACACTTAAGTGTGACAAACATGCAAAAGAACAGGAAATGAGGAAGGGGGCAAAACTTTTTCACACCACTGTATCTCAATATGCAACTCCCTACGGGCAACGGGGCAATATTATCACTTGATGCCGCTAAGGCATTCGATAGTGTGGCATGGCAGTTCCTATGGTGAGTGTTCAACAAATTCAAATTGGGGCAGTCTTTTATCTCATGGCTCAAATTACTATACAAAAGCTCCCACTAATCGCCTCAGAATAAACAATTTTTATTTATTACAGGATTTATATAGCGCCAACAGTTTACGCAGCACTTTACAATATAAAAGGGAGAAAATACAGTTATAATACAATAAAATACAAGAGGATTAAGAGGGCCCTGCTCAGAAGAGCTTACAATCTAATAGGGTGGGGGAGGTGGTACAAAAGGTTGTGACTGTGGGGAATGAGCTGATGGAAGTGGTAGAAGATTAGTTGGAGACGTTATAGGCTTCCCTGAAGAGATGAGTTTTCAGGGATCGCCTGAAGGTAGCAAGAGTAGGGCATAGCCGGACAGGTTGAGGTAGCGAATTCCAGAGGATGGGAGAGGCTCTGGATAAATCCTGGAGACGAGCGTGAGAGGAGGAAACGAGAGAGCTTGACAGTAGGAGCTCTTGAGAAGAGCGGAGAGGACGGTTTGAGATATGTTTGGAGACAAGATTGGCGCTGTAGCTTGGGGCAGAGTTGTGGATGGCTTTATAAGTTGTGGTTAGCATTTTGAATTTAATTCGCTGGGTGATCGGGAGCCAGTGTAGGGATTGGAGGAGAGGAGTGGCAGACACTGAACGGTTGGTAAGGTGAATAAGTCTGGCATTAATGATGGACTGAAGGGATAGCCTATAGAGAGGCAGGCCAATGAGAAGGGAGTTGCAATAGTCAAGGCGAGATATAACAAGGGAGTGAATGAGGAGCTTGGTGGTTTAATTTTTTAAAAAGGGGCGAATTTTAGAGATGTTACAGAGGTGAAGTCTACAAACTTTTGACGACGATTGGACTTGAAATGACAAGTCCGAGTCTAGGATTACACAGAGTACCCTGGCGTGAGGGGAGGGACTGATGGTTGCATTGTTGATTTTGATGGAAAAGTCATTGAGGGGGGCACAGGCGGGGGGAATATTAATAGCTCAGTTTTAGAGAGATTTAATTTAAGGAAGTGGTGTGACATCCATGCTGAGATGTCAGTTATTAAGTTAGTAATGCGAGAGGAGACTGAAGGAGTGAGGTGAGGAGTAGACCGATAGATTTGGGTGTGCCTTATCCTCAACAATGCCTTATCCTCTTCCTTGGAGTTAAATAGAGGAACAAGACAGGGGTGCCTCTTGCCCCATTACTGTTTGCCCTGACAATTAAACCTTTGGCAGTGGCTATCAGAGGGCACCCCAATATAGTTGTATTCAGGCAGGGACAAACCGAGGAAAACTGGATTTATATGCCGATGAGGCCCTCCTTTTTCTGGGTGACACCTCCAAATCTGTCTCAAACCTTATGATGCTTATTCATAAATTTGTGTCCTTCTCCGGCGTTATTGCTGAATTGTACCAAGTCTACTCTTTTACCCGTCGATCCTCTATGTATCCTACCTCAAATAGTGGCATAGATCAAGGTAGTGTACACAAAAAAACTGCTAGCTGGATTAAACTATCATTATTGTAGTTGGAAGATGCAATCTAATAAAAATGATATGGGGTCCTCAACTTCTTTATGCGCTCCATAATGCTCCTATTTGGATCCTTATCCATGTTTTCAAAAAATGTAATACCATGTTTTGTGCGATAATATGGAGAAAACAAACTCCTCATATTAAATTTGGAAAAACTATGGCAGGTATGTCCAAAGTCCGGCCCGCGGGCCAATCGTGGCCCCAGTTCCAGTTTAATGCGGCCCCCCTGGTGATTTGGATACATATTGTATTTATCGACGTTGCCTCGGAGGGGGCGGGACAAGTGCCTTCAAAGTACATACAGGAGAATCTCCTGTTTATTCGGTGGCATCTGTAATAAGAAGTTCCATTTCCTGGGCTGCTATTGGACGACTGTTCTGTCTATCATAGGAGGCGGGACTTTGCATTAAAGAGGCCGCCGAATAAACAGGAGATTCTCCTGTATGTAATGTATGTATATCAATAACGTGGCTTATGAATTAAAACTACCAGAATCATTTTGAATACACCCAGTTTTCCATGTGGCTCTACTTAAACCTTCAGTCCCAGACCCCTTCACCAACCGGAATACTGGTCCTCCTGAACCTGTGCTCATCAACAGTGAAGAGGAATTCGAGGTTGATCCCCATCTTGAACTGCAGGAAAGAACGTAACCAAGTTCAATATCTGGTGAAATGGAAGGCATATGGCCCAGAGGAAAACTCTTGGGAACCAGAGATTAATATCCATGCCAAAAGACTGATCCTGGCCTTTAAAAGATCTCACCCAAGTAAGATGGCCCAGTTGGGCATCCTTAGGCTGCCCATTGTAGGGGGGCAATGTCAAGAAAGACTTTCCAGCAACCATTCCATCAATCTGGGTGTCAGAAGAATGCCTGTGCGCTCCTTGTGAAAGCACTCGTCGCCAAGATGCACTATTTAAAGGGGGTTGATGCCTTGCTATCTTGCTGTCCGGTCTACAGCGTTTCCTGAGACCCCTGCTACCCGTTATTCTGTTTAATCTGATCCTTATCTGACTCTGCTTGTTCCTGACATCTCTGCTTGCTGCCCGCCCCGATCCCGGCTTGTACTTTGACTACTCTTCGGATTACATTCCTGTACCTGACCTGCCCACCTGTGTTTGACCCGGCCTGCCCTCACTATCCAGTCTTCTGCCTGTATCCTGCTGCTGAACTACAGTACACCTCCCTGCTGTCTGCTGCATCCAGTCTTCTGCCTGTATCCTGCTGCTGCACTACAGTACACCTCCCTGTCTTCTGCATCCAGTCTTCTGCCTGTATCCTGCTGCTGGACCACAGTTCACCTCCCTGCTGTCTGCTGCATCCAGTCTTCTGCCTGTATCCTACTGCTGGACCACAGTTCACCTCCCTGCTGTCTGCTGCATCCAGCCTTCTGCCTGTATCCTGTTGCTGGACTACAGTATCCAGCCGTCTACATCAGCTATCCAGTCAGACTTGTGCCTCTTGGTACTCCGAAGCACCTCTCAGCTCTACCAGGGGTTTCTGAGTCAGAGGTATACGAGAGGCCGCTCCCTGCTTTCTGGGCTCTACCATCAGGTACGTGACACTGACCCTTATTTTGCGTCACAGTTCAATTAAAATAAAAAAAAATTCCTTAAAATTCCCTCTTATGCCCCATACACACGGTCGGAAATTCCGACCACAAAATCCGTCGGATTTTTTCCGAAGGATTTTGTCCGACACTGGTGTTGCATACACACGGTTGGACAAAGTTGTCGGAAAATCCGATCATCCTGAACGTGGTGACGTTCGTTGCGTACGACGGGACTATGTAGAGGCTAGTAGCCAATAGCTTTGGTCTTTTAATGAGCATGCGTGGCACTTTGTCCGTCGGAATTCGCTACACACGATCAGAAAAAGTGTGTGTATGGGGCATAAAAGTGAAGGTGCATGTTATACATCAATAAATACTTAGTCCTGAGCGGCGCTCTGGGATTCTTTGGGGGCCACAAAAGATATATATTATATTGGTGTGTTGCGGGTTGCATATTTTTTACTGTGCATATTTTGGGGTGTTGGTCACTTGTTATTTCAAGCGGCAAAATGTTTGCTTATGTGTTTAGTGTGCTGTTAACGAAGAATGGCACCGAAAGCGTAACTAGTTAATGTGGGTGTATAAAGGTGGCCATACAGTATGCAATCTGATTGTACAATCACTTTTAGATTTAACAAACATAGGAGGACACACCATCTAGCCAATCAGGCAGGCCCTTGTACTACATACGGGATGTAGTTCTAAAGGAGAATGCACAATCTGATTGTATAGCGTTGATGAGCTTTACAGAACCCAGGACACGTCTGTTTTCAGTACTACAGCTCTATCCACATAGGCTGTTATCTGATTGCTCAGTTCCTGCACACTCTGCCAAATTAACAAGTATTCAGTGAGAACAGTCAACCTTGATTGCACTGGAAAAACATGCACCTTAGGCGGTGGGGGGAACGATGATCTTTACGGGGAGGACATCTGCAGGGTGTGTGCACGCTAATTAGGTCAGCTGGTGAACGCCTTCCTGTGTCTTAACAGATTTTACATCCCAAGGTCTGTCGAGGAATATTTTTATACAAGAATCTGAACACTGATGTAAGGGCTGTGTAGAATAAATAGAAAGATTTTTATTGTCTGCAAAAGTAGTACATTAAAGTAGTAGTAAACTGCAAAAAAAAAATATTTTCCCTGCAAAATTGCATACTAGCGCATTATAAAAAAAACTTACCTGGAAACTAAGCCCTCCAGCGGCGCACTGTCACCGCTGACAGGGCTTCCATCTTCACCAGGTCTTCCTTCTTGGTGCATGTGCAGCCGCCGTTTGGCCAAGCTGCGACGTCACTCCCACGCATGCCCCATGGCTCTATATGAATAGTTTCATAGTTAGTAAGGTTGAATAAAGACATCAGTCCATCCAGTTCAACCTGAGCGAGTGTCTACAATTGTCCCCATCCCTGTACATTGCACACTCACATCAGTCCCTACCCTCAAGGAGCCCACAATCCAAGGTCCCCATTCATATACTAGGGCCAATTTTTGGACAGAAGCCAATTAACCTACCTGCATGTCTTTGGATTGTGGGAGGAAACCGGAGTACCCGGAGGAAACCCACGCAGGCACAGGGAGAACATGCAAACTCCAGGCAGGAAGTGTCGTGGTTGGGATTCGAACCAGCGACCCTTCTTACTGCTAGGTGAGAGTGCTAACCACTACACCACTGTGCCGCCCTGAATGGCATGCCGTCTATTGAGAGCGGAGTGTGCATGTGCAAGGAATCTCAGTGGCGCTGCTAAAGTAAATATCTCCTAAACTGTTCAGGTTTGGGAGATATTTACTTTACCTACAGGTAAGCCTTATTATATGCTTACCTGTAGGTATAAATGTAAAAAAAAGCCTTTACTTCCACTTTAATGCTATATTGGTACATAGGGGAGCAGGAATTTATTGAAGGAAAAAATGAACTTGGCCTTTAAAAACCTCAATGTGAACCATTATTTAGAATATACTCCTAAAGAGGTCAAAACATTCCAAATACCAATACATTTAATGTTTTCAGTTACATTCCAAGTCCAGATATCTAGGACTAATAGAAACTCCTGTTGATCAGAAGGTATTTGGTCTGGCCTCATTCAACATGTTCCGCATATTGCTTCATCGGGAATAGGGTGCTGAAAGTATACAGTAAATCAACACAATAAGCAGTGATGTAAGTAACTGAGGTTAAAATAAATGGAGTTACTTAACGCAGTTACTTTAGAGGGTAACGAGTAATCTAATTGATTACTTTTCCCCTCATGGTAACGCAGTTCCCATTACTTGGGCGGCGTTACCCCAATTACATCTACCGCCACTAGATGGCAGTAGTGTAATTCCGGTGTCCTGCCAAAAAAGTTCCTCCGCCGGAAAAGGACCCCCCTGTACTGCCCAGGCGCAGCGCTTGCGCAGTACGAAGGACTACGGAGCTTACGAAAATTGCCGAACCTAAACAGCTCTGAGTGAACTCTACACCGCGCAGGCGTAGTTAACATGTAATTGTACGAGGCGATGCCGCACGCTCCCTATTCTCGTGCTACTCTGCAAGGGGCGTCTATCGTGTAACTAAGGGGCGGGTCTAGTATTACTGTAACCAAGGGGCGCATTTATTATTATTAAAAATCGAGCTCTGCCCATTAATTTAACATTCACCCTCTTCTGTAGCCATCCGCCTCTTACACGATATAATAATAATAGACCCGCCCCTTGCTTACACGCTATAACAGATCTGCCCCTTGGTTATGTTTCAATGTTTTTATTAAAGTTTTTTATACAGTGTGCTTTGTACAAAATAAAGTTTGATTTATACAAAATACAGTTCGTACAGTATACATATTTTTTTGGTAATATAAACATAGTGCAAATGTAAACCATTGTTTACCACAACGAGGTAACAATCTTAGAAAGAAATAAGAAGGAAAGAACAAAGGGAGCTTTCACCTGTCGGACAGTGATGGTTAGTACATTTTCATAAGTGAGTTTCTAGAGCACAGTGGCTACCGACCTTTCTCCTCTATTTTTCTCCATCCCTGTACCCCCCCCCCCCCCGGGGCGAACCCGCCCCCATCACACTAATCGGGGGGGTCATAGGTCTCGCCTCCAGGCAGCGGGGGCCCCAGGGGCCGGGCTATATCAATCTCTGTCGACCAGTGCCACCATGCTCCGTGGTTTTAGCCCATGAGTACTAGTTATTCTATGTCATTTAGTTTTCACAGTGAAAGATTGAGAAAGGAGAGCAAATCAGGGGGGTGAGGTAGCGTTCAAAAGGAGAAGGTGTTGGAGACAGGTAAGAAAAAGGAAAAGATAAGAGGAAAAAAAAAAAAGGGGGGGGGGGGAGAAGAGGTATTGACGAGCTCTGGTCCTATTCCTTATAATCGTTTTCTCATTCTCATGTTTATGTAGCTAAGGGTCTGGGGTCCCCAGCCAGATAGTCCAGCCACGGATCCCAGATTTTGTGGAAGCACTCCATTTTGTCCTGGACTAGGGCAGTCAATCTCTCATTTAACATCAACCATGAGATTTTACTCTTAAGCTGGCCAATTGGTAAGGCAGCGGATCTCCAGTTCCTGGCGATTGTGATTTTCGCTGCAATAAATATAAAGGTAAGTTGTCGCTTTTTGGGCCCAGAGATCCCAGGTATCCCCGACCCCAGTAATGCATGTTTAGCTGATTTAGTTAGATTTACCTGGGCGAGGGTATACAAAAGATTATAGACTCTAATCCAGTATCACCTGACCTTAGGGCAGGTCCACCATATATGGTATGTAGTTCCCTCTTGTCCGCAGCCTCTAAAACATTTGGAGGTTACTCCCTGGACAAAAGTGGCCAATCTTGATGGCACCATATACCATCTCAACATTACCTTGTAATTGGCTTCTATTATTGAGGTATTAATAAGAGACTTGGATGCTGCCCCAGCCAGTATGTGCCATTGTGTCAGGTCAAGGGTTTCCTGGAGATCTCTCTCCCACTGGAGCATGTAATTCAATTTGGTTGAGTCGTTCGTTAGTAGCGTATATATTATTGATACATGGCCTTTGACTTTGTCATAATCTGTACACAATTGCTCCATTGGGGTCAAGGTCCCCAGGTCACCTCTACGAGCTATCTGTTGTAGAAAGTGGTGAATCTGTGTATATCGATAACTTTCCACTAGTGGCATTTGATATTTCTCTACCATGGTTTGTTGTGTTAGGATCCCTTTGCGATCATATAGGTCCGCTATTCTTAGCAGGCTTTTATTAGTCCACCATTCAAAGGCTTGTGGAGTGAGGCCCGGGGTAAACGCACTATTATTAAGAATTGGAGCCAACGGGGTATGGGGGGATTTAAGTTTGTGCAATCTGGTTATCCTATCCCATATCTCCATGGAAAAGGATAATGATGGGCACAAAATGAGTCATCGCTCCCTACTTGGAAGCCACAATATGTGGGATATTGAAGTGGGTCGGCATGAATATGACTCCATGGTCATCCAAATCGCTTTTGGGGCCTTAGAATGGTATCTGGTCAGCTGGGCCAGTTGTGCCGCATAAAAGTATTTTTGCAGGTCTGGTAGTCCCAGTCCCCCTTTCTGTTTTGGTGTATACATAGTGCTTTTGTTGACCCTAGGCCTCTTGTCCCCCCATATGTATGGAGGATCTTTTTCTGCAGCTGTTTTAGGTCCTTAGTTAGCAGTGCTATTGGCAACGTCCTAAAATAATACAAAATCCTTGGTAGTATATTCATTTTTACTGAGTGAAGTCTGCCGAACCACGATGGAGGTTGTATTTGCCATTTCGCCATATCATCTGTTAGCCTCTTAATAAGAGTTGGGTAGTTCCTTTTATAAAGTGTATAAATAGATGAGGTCAGGTGTATGCCCAAGTACGGGATATCCTTTTGTTCCCACTTAAAGGAATGGGATTGCTTTAGTGACGCTTGGGTCGACTTGGGCAGCGAAAGATTTAATGCTCTAGATTTACTATGGTTAACGTATAGCCCTGATATCTTTGAGAATGGGTCCATAATTGCATATAGGTTGGGGAGTGAAGTAATTGGGGATGTCAGTGTCAGTAGCAAGTCATCTGCAAATAGCAGACATTTATGTTCTAGTCCCCCACACTCTATACCCCTTATGTCGGGACTCGATCGGCGCTTGATTGCTAATGGTTCAATTGCCAAAGCAAACAGTAGTGGTGATAATGGGCATCCCTGTCTAGTTCCCCTCCTGATGGCCAGGGGTCGGGAAGAGTAACCCCTGACCATCAGGGAAGCCGATGGGGTATTGTATAGGGTCTGCAGTAGACCCAGGAGGGACTCCCCAAATCCAAAACGTCTCAGCACTTGAAACAAATAATCCCATGAGAGGGAATCAAACGCCTTCTGTATATCTAACGATAGCAACATTCCCTGTCTAGTACCCCCCCCCCCCCCCCGTCCCAGTTGGATTAGATTGCTGATATCAAGTTAATGAGTCTACGGGTTTGATCGGAAGCCTGTCTTTGTGGTACAAATCCTGTCTGGTCAGGGTGAATATATTGTGGGAGAAAAGTATTTAATCTTGTGGCTAGAATCTTAGTCAATAATTTTAGATCAGTGTTAATCAGTGAGATTGGGCGGTAGTTTGAACAGTCGGTATGGTCCTTGCCTGGTTTCGGTATAACGTTTATGTAAGCTGTATTTTCATGATCTGGTAACTTCGTGCCTCGTCTCAGATCATTAAAATATGCACAAAGATGGGGGGTAAGTAAGTGTTGATATTTTTTATAGTATAACCCTGGATAACCATCTGGACCAGGTGCTTTGGAGGAATGGGTTGCCTTTATAGCCGTCTGTATTTCTAGTTCTGTAATTGCTTCGTTCATTAGGGCAGCATGATCTCGGGTCAATTGGGGCAGCTGTATATCTTGAAAAAATCTATCGACTATAGTTTGCTCGGGTGGCTTTTGTGATCTATAGAGTTTGGTGTAGAATTTATGAAATTCTTTTATTATTAGTTCTGGGTTTTGTGTAAGATGTCCCGACGACGTCTTCAACTTAGGTAAGGTTTCCGTGTACGGTCTGGGTACCAGCTTTCTGGCCAATAAAGTGGTAGGCTTATCTCCCATGGTATAATATTTGTGCTTTGACCAGCTAATACGTTTTTCTGCCTGTGTTGTTAAACTGAGGTTCAATGATAGTCTGGCTTCTTCTATCTTTTTGCTAATGTCTATCCGGGGGTTCCTGTGTTGCTCCGCCAAGAGAACTTCCAGGTTCCCTTCTAAGTTTTTAATTGTAAGGTCCCTATTTTTTTTATTCTGGCTGTGATTTGTATAAGTTTTCCCCGTATTGTTGCCTTATGGGCCGCCCAGTTAATAACTGGGGAGGTGTCTTGGGATTTGTTGTTTCTGAAGTATTCCTGTATTTCTTTTTCTATTTCAGTATACATGATGGGGTCTGTAAGTAAATTAGCATTAAGTCGCCAAGGCGAGGGGGTCGCCTTAGTCCACAATCCTTTAGTCATAAGTTTTATCGGGGAGTGATCAGACCAGGGTGTATTAAGTATTTTAACTGATGTGATAAATGGAAGTAGAGAGGTATGTACTAGTATGTGATCAATTCTGGAGTAGGTATGATGTGCCTGTGAGTAGAAAGTAAAGTCTCTAACAGTGGGATTATGTTCCCTCCAGGTATCGATAAGGTCATGATGATGATGAATGAGACGGGCAATCTTACTACCATCATTAGGAGGGCGTCGTAGGATCGGTCTGCTAGTGTCTGATTTATCCATGGTTCTGTCCAAGGATATATTGCTGTCTCCTCCCAATATTAATTGTCCTTGGACCTTGGGCATCAGTATGTCAAACATCTGCCTAAAGAATTCTACTTGTCCTGTGTTTGGGGCGTAATACGATTTAAATGAGACCAGTCTATCATGTAGGCGGCCTACGGCCATTAGATATCTCCCTGCCTTATCTTTGATTACTGAGATGGGGGTAAAGGGGGTCCGCTTTGAAAAGCAGACCGCCACTCCCCCTTTTTTCTGAGGGCCACAGGCTAAAAATGTTTGCGGATATCTTGCATTAAGGTATCTAGGGGCCGAGGCCTTAGTAAAATGGGTTTCCTGCAATAGCAGGACATCTGCTCTTTGCCTATGGTAGAATTGGTATGCCTTCATCCTTTTAGTGGGGGAATTGAACCCATGAACGTTGTGTGTTATAACCAAATAATCTGTGGAGTATCTATTAGCCATCGTGGTAGGGCAGAGCACTCTTACCTTGTATTAGTAGATTACCAGGCGGTGTTAAGAAAGTTGTGGTTGGCCATTCATCTTCCTGTTTGAGCTTCACTCTGTGGGTAGGACTTCGGACCAGAGCTCGTCGGGGGGGGGGGGGGGGGATAGAGAGGTAGAAAAAGGGAGAGTAAGAAAGCATAATAAACAACATAAATAACTCAGCCTTAGGCTGTACCATTCAAACCTAGTGGGTTTGCTTAAAATATTAAGTAACTGGGGGTAGTCCCCCTCCGGACTTAAAGTCCGGGGTAATTGGTGCAAGCGTACCATCCTCATGGAGGATCGATATTCCTGCAAGCGTGCGGCATGTATTACCGCTCCGGCCCACGTAACTAGGCCTACAATCAGACTAACATGTTATATACATAGTATCAATTATTATTAAAACCTCTTTTTGGACAAGACAGTATATAATGGACTTAGCATTTGGTCAGGCCCCTCCTTTGTTGTGACCCGGGGGCAGGCAGGGTCCCCATCGGTTACTCCTGCCCCGGGGACACAACACTCGGGAGGTGAACTCGTCTCCTATGGAGGGGCCTTCCCCTGTTGGTCAAAAAACTAAATATAGTCCATGTCCTGAGCATGGTTAGCTTGCGTTTCAGAAAAGTTTCAATGCTCAATCAAAATTTGGGTCAAAAATCAAAAAGAAAATTAGATAAAAGGAAAGAAAAAACTTTTGGGACTGCACTTATGTAACACTGTGGGCGGTCAAGACGCAGTCATCTAGTATCAAAAGGGAATCATAAAAAAAAGAAAAATTTTAAGATAAAAATAAAAAAAACAAAATAGGTCAAGAATCAAAAATCAATGGCCAAAATCGAAGATCAAAAGTAGGGACAGTTCGTGGCTTGTATTTGTTAGGGCTATGTAGCCAGTATCGTAGGCTCATTCCCCTGGAAAGTGACCTTCATGGTCACCAGGGAAGTCGTTCCCCCTTGGTTAGAGTAATAATAGAGCAGCCCCTTGGTTACATGATATATAACAATAATAATAAATGCGCCCCTTGCTTACAGTAATACTAGACCCGCCTCTTAGTTACACGTATAGAATATTAAAAAAAAAAAAAAGTCAGTTATTTTGCTGCGTAACTAATTACTTTTCCAATGTAGTAACCGAGTTACTAACGCAATTACTTTTTGGGAGAAGTAATTTGTAACTTAACTAATTACTTTTTTAAAGTAAGATGACCAACACTGACTATAAGTATACCTCTGATTATATGCGACACGTAATTGCTGAGATGCTGAAAAGATGCATCTTCTTACAAAAAAGTCATATTGTATGCAGGCCAGTCATCCATCCCTGTATGCTTGTAATCGCACAGATTTGATCAGTAATAAATACCGCCTGTTCATTCTGAAAAGGAAGCGATTGGTAAATATCAGTAAAAATATAAGGTACTGGAAAAAGTAGTTTTACTTACCTTGATACCCAACAGCTAGCAAGCTCCTCGTCTCCTCCTATATGTGGATTGTCTCCCAGACTACCTCCTATCTAATGCAGGGCTATGGATAACCAGACTGCAAGGGAGGATTTTTCTTCTGGAGTTCAGCTTAAAAAAAAAAGCCAGAAAATTAGGTGATGTACATTTTGTGAATGGTTTCATATACTAGAAAGCATTCTGTGATTTTGCAAGAGGAAGGGATGGGTTTGCACAGCAGCTGCAAACAACTCTGGAGCTGAAGGTGCGGAGAGCAGAAGGTCTAGTGTTGGAGTTCTGAAAGTATAGTAATGGCTATGTTTTTGGCAGAATAAAGGTTGTAAATCAAACCTAAGTCTACAAGGTGGCATTGACCTCATTGGACCTAACTCATAGTAATCCAGAAGATTGGAAAGGTGGAAATATGTGGGTAGTTGCTGTTGCTGACCCACAGATATAACCACCTAGAATGGTTTTGAGTGGACTATCTCAGCTATTCTGGGCTGTACATACAAATTAGCCTTATACCTATAGCACCCTAAATGGTTCCTGTCTGATGTGGATCTAACTTGGCTGCTAGTGTTATCTATCACCTGTTTTTTGCATCGCCCTTCATTACATCCAGCCCAGCCCATTATTTTATGATTTTGTGTACAGCCTAGTGAGTTTGTGTGACAATTGGTGCTTACGTTTTTGGTTCTCTATGTTGTCCCACACCATTCCTGGGTCCTCCTTTCCCCTTTTTCCCTCCCTCTTCCCTTCCCCCCTTCCCTTCCCCCTTCCCTTCCCCCCTTCCCCCCCCTTCCCTTCCCCCTTCCCTTCCCCTTCCCTTCCCCCCTTCCCTTCCCTCCCCCCCTTCCCTTCCCCCTTCTCCCCATCAACCCCCCCTTCTCCCCATCCCCTCTCCTTTGTCCCTGTCTCCCTTCCCTTCTTTCCTCCTCTTTTTCCCCTCCTGTTTTTTCCTTCTCTAATTTCCTCCTTACCACTATTTTCATTCTTTTCCATTCCCATTCTAATTCCCATTAGCTTTTGCTCCCTCTCCTTCTATTTTCCCCTTCCCCCTCCGTCTTTCCTTCCCCCCCCCTTCCTCTCCCTTACTTTCTTTCCCCTCCCTTCCCATTCCTGTCACTTCCTAAACACATCCCCCCCCCCCTCTCCCATTCTCCTTCCTTCCTCTTTGGTCACATGGCGGCACTACCTGGTTTTCATTCACTATCGTAATAATTCTCACACAATATCAATTCTAATGCATCATTACCTTTTAATTGGAGATTGTCACTACAATCCCCCTTGCTCGCCGCGGGGGGAACTGTTTTTGGGTCCTGTTGCTGACCGCGTCGGTCCAGTTGGTTGAGCAGGTCTTCCTTCTTCAATATTATGTGAAACATTTTTTATGTAAGCTGTCTTGTATGTATGTATGTATATGTATATCTTTTTTTTATTGTATTTGCGCTACAGACCATCCCTCCTGAAGAAAAGCGTTCTTTACCACAAAACCGGTAGAGGAAACTCTCTATACTCCACTCTAATCGACAATTGTCGGGGGGACCCGTTGTTAGTTTTTCGTGGTGTATTTAACAATGAACAATATGTATGTTTTGTATGTTTTATATGTTTTTTAGATTTTTTACTTCATGTACGTGTTGTATTGTATCAGTACCGAGATAGTCCACTCAAAACCATTCTAGGTGGTTACATCTGTGGGTCAGCATCAGCAACTACCCACATATTTCCACCTTTCCAATCTTCATAAATGAATTTGGATGATGATACGATTATATCTTATATTATTGATGAATATCTGAGGCTATACTCAGTTTTTTCCCTCGTAGTAATCCAGAACATTTTAGAAAGTGTCTGAATTCCTGGAGATCAGCTCAGTGGCTTGAATATGGAAGAAAGGGCATCCATAATAATTATACTTGTAGCAGAATGTAATATTGTGCAACACAAGGAACACTAGATGTCCACACCAGAAAGCCAGTGTTCCTTTTTTTTGTTGGCTACACATTCACATTAGCTCCAACTACTTCCAGCTTTGCCACCTCCTTTAGCAGAGGGGATGAGCCAGGTGAAACAAGGGTAATGTGAAGCACAAGGAAAACAACCCCTTATCTTCCTAGCTATATGCTTTGTTTTCCCGTGAAGAAACAGGTTTGAAACTAAATTCTAATTTATAAAACCTCCTCTATTTGTGAGGGACTCTCAGATTAGAGCCCAAATGCACCTATGAACTGCGTTTTATATTCATCAGTCTATAGCAGTGGTTCTCAACCCCTGTCCTCAGGACCCACTAACAGGCCAGGTTTGCAAGATAACTGAAGTATATCACAGGTGATATAATTTGCTGCTCAGTGATTACAGTATTCTAATCTGCATCTCCCCAAGGTAATACTTAAAATCTGGCGTGTTAGTGGGTCCTGAGGACAGGGGTTGAGAACCACTGGTCTAGAGGAACCTTCCCAAAAGGTTGTGGCTACTAAAAGTATCTTTAGCCTCTTTTATCCCTGATCAGTTTCCTACCTTCGATCTTGCCATGGCAGAATGGGCCTCCATCAGCCGACTAGCTTGTGATGAGACAGTCCGACACAAGGGCACAGTGGTTGTAATTTGCAGGTAATACTATCACACATTTCTCACACAGCAAACTGACATACCAACATGCAACCACTCTTCCAATGACCTGCTTGGCTAGTACAAATGCATAGTTGACTTGGTACTCTCTGTGCTCAAATGTAGCACCTCTTGTCATAACCTTATGAGCATGTTATATAACAAAACACTGATCACCTTTAGGCTGGGTTGACATATATGCAAATTGGATTTGTTTTAAACCGCATTCAATTTGCATGACATGTGAATGTTTTGAGTGTGGTATGTAATTTTAATGATAATAAGTATGGGGAATTTTAAGTAAAGTGATTGTAAGGGTTTGTTTAACCCCTTCAATACCCGCCCATAGTCATATGACGCCCACAAGGTGGATCTACCATCCTGGGTGGGCGTCATATGACGTCCTCCCATTCCCGGCCGCCTGGGGGGCGCGCGCGCCCGCGGCGTCGCTCGGGACCCGGTGCGGGTGCCCGGCGGCCTCGATGTCCGCCGGGCACCCGCGATTGCCCGTTAAAACAACGGGACCGTGCGGGACCGTGGAGCTGTGTGTGTAAACACACAGCTCCACGTCCTGTCAGCGAGCAGGAGACCGATCATGTGATCCCAGCACGGAGGAACACATGATCGGTCTCCTCCTCTTGAGTCCCCTCCCCCCACAGTTAGAATCACACATTTAGGGAAAACATTAACCCCTCCCCGCCCCCTAGTGTTAACCCCTTCCCTGCCAGTCACATTTACACAGTAATAAATGCAATTTTATAGCAACGATCGCTGTGTAAATGTGAATGGTCCCAAAAATGTGTCAAAAGTGTCCGAAGTGAATGTCGCAGTCACGAAAAAATATCGCAGATCGCCGCCATTACTAGTAAAAAAAAAATGCAATAAATCTATCCCCTATTTTGTAGACGCTATAACTTTTGCGCAAACCGATCAATATATGCTTGTTGCGATTTTTTTTTTTTACCAAAAATATGTAGAAGAATACGTATCGGCCTAAACTGAGGAAAAAAATCGTTTTTTTTTTAAAAAAAAATGGGATATTTATTATAGCAAAAAGTAAAAAATATTGTGCTTTTTTTCAAAATTGTCGCTCTTTTGTTTATAGCGCAAAAAATAAAAAACGCAGGGGCGATCAAATACCACCAAAAGAAAGCTCTATTTGTGGGAAAAAAAGGACGTCAATTTTGTTTGGGTGTAACGTCGCATGACCGCGCAATTGTCAGTTAAAGCGACGCAGTGCAGAATCGCAAAAAGTGCTCTGGTAAGGAAGGGTGAAAAATGGCCCGGTGCTGAAGCGGTTAAAAAAAAAAAATAAAAATAAAAAAAAATAACAAACATGTAATACTTGCCTTCACTGTGCTGCTTGTTTTGCACAGAGTGGCCCCGAACCTTGTCGTCTGGATGCATTAAGGTGAAAAAACACGTACCTTTACAATCCCTTTAACCACTTCATATGACGTCCTTGACATTGAGTGGGGATATCTGAATGATGCGTGCAGCTACAGGCATCATTCAGATATCAATATTTCCGGCCAGCGATACAGTGCAGGATAAGAATGATCATAGCCGCAGTTCCGCCACTTGATCATTCTTATAGGCAACGGGAGGGGACGTTCCCCCCCATTCCCTCCGTCATCCGGTGCTTCTCTGGGCTCTCCCGTGCCATCGGGGGCCCAGATAAAGAATCGCTCACCGCCGGATGACGAGCATAGAGATTTCCGGTGACCAGTCATCTCTATGACCGTCGGAGGCCCGGGCGCGACGTTATGACGTCACACCCGGTACCCGGAAGTAAACAAAGCCGTGATCGCGGCTGTCAGCATGAGATCGGTGAATTTTTTTTACCGATCTCATGCTTTCCAGCCTGGAGGAGAGATGTGGGGTCTTATTGACCCCACATCTCTCCATAAAGAGGACCTGTCACATACATAACTATTACAAGGGATGTTTACATTCCTTGTACTAGGAATAAAAGTGATCCAAAAAATGATTTTTTTTTAAAAAAAGTGTAAAAATAAAAAAAATGAAGTAAAATAAATTAAAAAAAATATTTAAAACGCCCCTGTCCCCGGTAGCTCGTGCCCAGAAGCGAACGCACACGTAAGTCCGCCCACATATGTAAACGCCGCTCAAACCACACATATGAGGTATCGTCACGTGCGTTAGAGCGCGTGCAATAATTATAGCCCTAGACCTCCTCTGTAACTCTAAACTGGTAACCTGCAGAAAAATTTAAAGCGTCGCCTATGGGGATTATTAAGTACCGAAGTTTGGCGCCATTCCACGATTGTGCGCAATTTTAAAGCGTGACATGTTAGGTATCTATTTATTCGGCGTAACATCATCTTTCATATTATATAAAAAAATTGGGTTAACTTTACTGTTTTTGTTATTTTTTAATTCATGAAACAGTTTTTTTTCCAAAAAAAAGGCGTTTGAAAAATTATTGCGCAAATACCGTGTAAGTTATAAGTTGCAATGACCGCCATTTTATTCCCTATGGTGTCTACTAAAAAAAAAACGTATATAATGTTTGGGGGTTCTGAGTAATTTTCTAGTAAAAAAATTATGATGTTTACATGAAGCAGAATAGGCCAAAATAGGCCCGGTATTGAAGTGGTTAAGTGTTTTGACGAACGACATGTTAAATAAAAGGGTAATGTCTACATACAATGAATCGCAGAGCCTCCAGCCACTTTAATAAAATAAGTTAATAAAAAAAAAAATGTAACTTTGTTCAGACAATCGGTAATATACCACAATAATTTCCTGAGTTCGTTAATCTATGGGGAATTCTTACTAATGTATAAATATCTCCCAATTAAATTAATAGGTAAATACATTTTATTAATATACAAGTATAATTATACAACTTCATACAAAACCGGAATTTTTGGTGATTGATATTTCATACACATTATCAAAGACTTTATCAAAGACATCAACGCAACAATAAAACAACTTTTCCTAATATTTGACAAATAACCCTAGGGATAACCCAATCGACTATGTTAAAAAGGGTGTGGTTAACCGTGCCTTAACTTCAAAAACACTATCTCTTGCCGCTCGGAAGACAATCTTCCAACAGATAGTATTTATCATTTTGAAAGAAGTCTTAATTTAATAGGGCTACCAGATTGGAAAATAAATAATTTCCCTGATCTTAATTTCACCCACACACGGCTTCAACGCACGGCAAGACAAATAATGTGGAACAATTATTAAATACTAAACTACCTTCACACAGTACTTGATAAGATTAATATATAATAAGTAAAATATGATTCCTATAATTTTGGGAAGAAAAATTTGATCAATATTTAAATGGTCAGTATCGCACTACTGTTTAACCACTTCAATACCAGGCACTTATACACCTTCCCGTCCAGACCAATTTTTAGCTTTCAGCGCTCTCACACTTTGAATGACAATTACTCAGTCATGCTACACTGTATCCAAACAAAATGTTTTTCATTTTCTTCTCACAAATGGAGCTTTCTTTTGGTGGTATTTAATCACCACTGGGTTTTTTATTTTTTGCAATATAAGCAAAAAAACTGCGAAAATTTTGAAAAAAATTTACTTTTATTTTTGTTTGTTTCTAGCGTAAAATTTTGCAAATAAGTCATTTTTCTTCATACATTTTTTGCCAGAATTTATACTGCTACATATCTTTGGTAAAAATAACCCAAATTAGTGTATATTATTTGATCTTTGTGAAAGTTATAGAGTCTACAAACTATGGTGCCTATCACTGAAAATTGATCACATCTGATCACACCTGATGTACTGAAGGCCTATCTCATTTCTTGAGACACTAACAAGCCAGGAAAGTACAAATACCCCCAAATAACCCCTTTTTGGAAAGTAGACAGTCCAAGGTATTTACTAAGAGGCATTATGAGTTTTTTGAAGTTGTAATTTTTTTCCCACAATTCTTGGGAAAATTACGATTTTTTTTTTAATTTTTTACACCAACTGGTCATATTAACAGGTTATTTCTCTCACACAGCATATGCATAGTTGCAACTACACCCCAACATGCATTCCTATACTCCTCCTGAGTATGGCGATACCACATGTGTGAGACTTTCACACAGCCTGGCCACATACAAAGGCCCAACATTGAAGTAGCACCGTCAGGCGTTCTACAAGCATAAATTGCACATCTCATTTTTCAACCACCTATTACATTTTTGAAGGCCCTGGAGCACCAGGACAATGGAATTGTCCACAAAATGTACCCATTTTGGAAAGAAAACACCCCAACGTATAATCTGAGGCATAATGAGTCTTTTGAATGGTTCATTTTTTTCCAGAAGGTTTTGGAAAATGTGGGAAAAAAATTAAAATGCATTTTTTTTTTTTTTTTACACAAAGTTGTCCATTTATAAGATATTTCTAACACATAGCATGTACATAGCAAAAATGACACCCCAAAATGCATTCCTCTACTTCTCCTGAGTATGGCAATACCACATGTGTGAGACTTTTACACAGCCTGGCCACATACAAAGGCCCAACATTGAAGTAGCACTTTCAGGCGTTCTACAAGCATAAATTGCACATATTCTTTCTCAACCACCTATTACATTTTTGAAGACCCTGGAGCACCAGGACAATGGAATTGTCCACAAAATGTCCCAATTTTGGAAAGAAAAAACCCCAATGTATAATTTGAGGCAAAATAGAGTCTCTTGAACGGTTAATTTTTTTTTCCAGAAGGTTTTGCAAAATGTGGAAAAAAAATGAAAATGCATTTTTTTTTTTTTTTTTACACAAAGTTGTCACTTTATAAGATATTTATAACACATAGCATGTACATAGCAAAAATTACACCCCAAAATACATTCTGCTACTCCTCCTGAGTATGGCGATACCACATGTTTGAGACTTTTACACAGCCTGGCCACATACAGAGGCCCAACATCCAAGTAGCACCTCCAGGCATTCTAGCAGCATTAATTACACATTGATTTTCTGACTACCGATCACATTTTTGAAGGCCCTTCATATTTCTAACACATAGCAGGTACATGCCAAATAACAAAAGATTACCTGTGGTTTTAGAAGTGCAGTGGTCCACAGAGGAGAGCATCGGTCCAGGCAGCAGGCAGGAATGAGGTCAGTGACAGCAAAAGCAATCATCCAGGCAGCAGGCAGTAATACTGTCCATAGTTCGTACGGTATACAGGCCAGGGTCAGTTAATTAACATGGAAGGTAGTAACAAGGTAGCAGGCAAATGGAGAAATGGCAGTCTGTTAATAAGGGGAACTAATATTGAATGGATGGATGATAATTTTTGAAGCAATCGCCGATGCACAGGCCAGGTTGGGAGGGACAATCTGGACAATGATAGCTGGTATCTCTTCTTACTCCTCCTCTGCATACACCACATTTCTTTTGGCGTCTTCTTCCAGATTCTGTGGGGGGAAGGCTAAAGGGATAGTGTTGCTCGTGAAGTCGACTGACACTATCAGATCAAATGCTTCCTGGACGGGACTTTCTTGGTAAATGAGGGCAGTGATGATATCTTCAATATATTTGAGATAGGTGATTTGTTGATTTTGAGTTGCTGTTTGGTAGCAGACAAGCGAAATAAAAAGTGCCATGTGAAACAGGTGAAACGCAACTTTCTTGTACCAATAACAGGACTTTCTGGTTGATAAATAGGGCTGTAGCATCTGATCGTTTAAATCCACCCCCCCCCCCCATGTACATATTGTAGTCGTGGACACATTCGTGCTTTACAATGGGGCCGCGTCATCTTTGAATCTCCACCATGGTGTCATTGTGGATGGTAGAGGGGATGTGGACATCTTTCTTGTCCCTCCACTTCATGGCCAACACCTCCTCGTTCCTCATTAAGGCCGATTCTCCGTTTTGCAATTTTTTTGTCAACAGATTTTGTGGGAATCCCTTCCGTTTTTTTTTTTTTTGAAGGTACCGCAGGCTGTTTTTTTTTTTTTACTGTAAAGATGACGAAAAAGGGGCAGACTGGTATAGTAGTTGTCGACATATACATGGTATCCTTTTTCAAACAGAGGGTATGCCAGCTCCCAGACAATTTTCCCACTGGTTCCAATATAGGTGGGGCAAACACGGGGCCGGATTGCCTTCGTAGATCCGGAATGTGAAGACGTATCCAGTGGCTCGGTCATATAATTTATTTAATTTCAGCCCATACCTGGCTCTCTTGTTTGGTATATACTGCTTGAAGTGCAGTCGGCCAGTGAAATGTATGAGGGACTCGTCCACACAAATTTTTTGGTCTGGGATGAAAACTTCTCTTAATCGCTGGGAAAAGGAATTAACTAGGGGGCGTATCTTGTATAATTTGTCGTGGTTTTGATTATCTCGGGGAGGGCACTGTGAATTGTCATTGAAGTGGAGAAAACGCATAATCATGTCATATATTGTCCTGGACATGACAGAGGAATATATGGGCATGTGTTGGATGGGGTGGGTGGACCAATATGCATGGACTTCGTTCTTTTTTGTAAGCCCCATATTGAAAGTAAGTCCCAAAAACTATTTAAATTCATCCAGTGTGACACATCGCCACTGGAACATGTGGGCGTAGGAAGAATTGGGGTTGGCAGCAATAAATTGGGATGCGTACAGATTAGTTTGATCCACTATATTCTGCAGAAAATCTTCTGGGAAAAATAAAGAATAATAAATTCAGAAAAATTTGTAGTGTCAGGCTGCACACCTGGCTGTGTGGTGAAGGGGGGGATGGTAGCGGATCCTGAGTTGGCAGGCAACCATTAGGGGTTTGCCAGGGCATCAGGAAGGTAGGACTGGGGCTGGATTCTTTGGGTTGGGCGTAGTACTTGTACTTGTACTTGTACTGGGCTCCTCTTGCTGGGGTCTGGCGCTGCTGGTGGTGGGCAGATCTCCTGATCTTGGTCCCGATCGTGGTCCCGATCTTGGTCCTGATCTCATTCTTTTGGGAGGGACGGTTTCCTCTGCGGACTCGGACTCTGATCCACTTTCCTCCACTGGCTCGTATTCCGAACCAGAATCGGATGATGGGAGCTCTCCTCATCCGACATGGCAAAAATTTCATATGCCTCCTCAGGTCTGTAATTCCTTTGGGACATTATGGCAGTGCTTTTTGGCGGGCCTGTGTAATGGTACGGCTGGTGGTAGTGGTACCGATGGAGGTATTAGTGGCAAGCCTGTGTGGTGGTACCAATGGCAGTATGGGTGGTGGTGGTGGTACAGGTGGCAGTACGGGTGGCGGTGGTACTGATGGCGGTACAGGTGGTGATGGTGGTACCGATGGCGGTACAGGTGGTGATGGTGGTACCGATGGCGATACAGGTGGTGGTGGTGGTACCGATGGTGGTACAGGTGGTGATGGCGGTACAGGTGGTGGTACCGATGGCAGCACTAGTGGCGATACTGGTAGCAGCCTGTGTGGCAGTATAGATGTTGGGCCTGATGGCGGTACTGGTAGCCTGTGTGGCAGTACCGATGGCGGTGGGCCTGTGACAGATGGGCTGATTGGCTGGGCTGTGTGACAAGTGCTCTTTATTGGGGGGGGGGGGCCGTGTGGTGCACAGTAAAACAGTATAAGACAAGACACTAATCTCACTTACTGATCCCTGCTCTCTCCTCACACGATTGGTGTGTGTGTGAGGAGAGAGCAGGGATCAGATAGTAACTGCTGTTTGTTTACATTTGTGATTGGACACAGCCGGTCACGTGGTAAACAGCCAATTTCATTGGCTATTTACCCTGATCGGGGAAGCGCTGTGTTCAAGGGACACATGCCTTCCCCGTTCCCCGCTCTGTGTGCCCCGGGCGGCGTGCACGGAGCTCGCTGCCGAGAATCCCGTTACCGGTGATCAGCTGTGACTTTGACACAGCCGATCGCGTGGTAAACAGCCAATTACTTTGGCTGTTTACCGTGATCGGGAAAGCAATGTGGGGCACACGCCGTCCCCAATCGACGCACCCGCGGGCGCGCGCCGGCATGTTATCCTGAAGGACGTCATATGACGCCCAGTCAGGATAACGCAACCACTTCCCGGACGTCAATATGCTATTGACCGGGCGGGAAGTGATTAAACGAAAGGATGTATATTCGATTTGTCCTAACGTCCAACGAGATGGGGAGTGGTCACTTATTACCAAGCTTGTGTTCTTTCAGAGTGTGTATGTCAGCATGTGGATCTGTGGTCCTCGGTCCTCCTTAATCATGTGTGTTTCTCCTTTTGTAGGGTGCAATGTAATTGTTGGATGGTTACCTCCCTCTCCTCATGTTTACCATCTTGTGATTGGTTGGTTCCAAATATGGGCGGTAACTGCCCTAATTCTCACCTGCCCATCTAGTAATCAGAATATGCAATTGCTTGCCTTATGCCCCGTCATTTGCTGTCCCCATCTCGTGTACCTTGCTGGCTATAAGAAATTTATACCCAACCAAATATGTTGAGATTGACAGATATATGGAATCAAACACCACCTTTTAACCATAAAAGACTGGTGCCAAATCCTTGTTGACTCCAGTACACATTGATTCTTACAAAATGTGATGCAACATTGTAATTTAACATCATCAAGTCATATACAACAATGCTGGATGAAGAAAGTCCCGTTCAAGGCTTTCTAGAAGAACGAGTGAAAATGGTTAACTACATCCAAAATGTCTTAAAAGACGGAAGGCATCCAAGAGAAGACTACAAAGAGTTATTACAACTCTCACTTCTGTACCTAGGAGGTTGGTCTAAAAACGACTTCAGTTTCAGGATCCCAGGGGCACTGCATCAAGCAAGGTGGATGGCAAAGGCAATATATGCACTTAAAATTGTCCTCTTCACTAAACAGTTGAATATTCCTCAACGACAATTGGAAGGAATGAAACGGGTTGCACATTTTGTCAGTCTCATATATGTTTGCTTTTGGCATGAGGCAATTGTAAGTCGATGGGCTCCAAAAAATAATTTGATATGCTACAGCTTTTGAACACTTACCCAGATGCAGACGTCAAAAAATGTGCTCTCACAGTTGCTAAGATACACCTTTGGTATCTGTCAGAAACAAATGTAGGATTGGCTTTTTTGGACGAACGTTTAAGGCCCCCTTCACACGAGGCGGACTCCGCTTCCACGGAGTCCGCCGACTCAGCGGGAGATCTCTCCGTTGATCTTCGCTGAGCTGGCGGATGACAAGTCCCTCTCTGCTCACTGAGCGGGGATGGGCTTGTCCAACACCGCTGGTCTCTATGGAGTGATCGGATGAAAACGGACAGCGTGTCCGTTTTCATCAGATCTCACCCGACGGATCTGGACGTAGGGCCATCCGTCTGCTTTTGGCGGATCGGACCGGGTCGGATGTCAGCGGACATGTCTCCGCTGACATCCGTCGCTCCATAGACCAGCATGGAGCGCCCGTTCAGGTCCGCCGTCAAAACTGACAGGCGGTCCTGAATGGGCCGTCAGTGTGAAAGGGGCCTTACTGAGGCTGTTAAGGGAAATATGACTCAAAATTTAGAAACAAAACCTGCAAAGAAAAAGGAAGTGAAATGATTAGAGGGTAAAAACATTTTTTTTGAAGGAAAATACCTGAGACATTTCGTTACTAATAAAACAAAGACGTTCTTTGAATTGTTTGGGAGCCACAAAGTGACAGAATACTGCAGTGATTCTCTAAGAAGCCATGTGAATGCTCTTAAGATTGTCAGCGATACTGCAGAAAGAGGAATTGCTCTGATAAAAAAGTATAACGAATCAGTCAGGGATGAACAACAAAATCAATTCTTGTTGAGGGTAGTCGAGCATCACAGAAAAGTCGTCACCAAGCGAACAAAACAAGAGATTGCATCATTCAAAGTTGATTAATATAACACGTTTTGCCTATCGTATTACCTATTAATCTTAGTGTATAGTTTTAATAGTATTTTAAGTTTGTAATTTCTAGTTTTCCCTATAAAAGTAACATTGAAAAATCATATTTTTTGCCTACTTTTACAAAACGGATCAAAGTGTTCAACCTCTAAATATTATTCAATAGTCTTGAAATTTAGCATATATATCTTTTACATCACTCAGACTCGGGGGTGTAAGCAAAGTCTGCAAAAAATTTACAGTTTATTTTTTTCCATTAGAAACTGAAACACCCGAATATATATATATATATATATATATATATATATATATATATATATATATATATACATACACACACACACACACACACACACACACACACACACACACACTTCTGTTTCAACTTGTGATTGGTGTCCTTCTGGTGTATAATTAACTGGGTGTCTCTGCCATTGTCTGGGGAAAAGCTGAATAAACACTGGGTTCTTACTGAAGAGTAGAGTTGAGCGGACACCTGGATGTTCGGGTTCGGCCGAACTTCGGAAAAAAGTCCGTGTTCGGGACCGAACTTGACCCGAACTCGACCCCGAACTCTGAACCCCATTGAAGTCAATGGGGACCCGCACTTTTGAAGACCAAAATGGCTGTAAAAAACGTCATGGAAAGGGTTAGAGGGCTGCAAATGGCAACAAAATGTTGTTAAGAGCATGGCAAGTGCTCTGCAAACAAATGTGGATAGGGAAATAACTTAAAATAACATAAAAAAAATAAAAAATAAAAATAATATGCTGGAGACCCCCTTCTCAGCAGAAGAGGTACAGGAAGTCATTAAGAACCTCAGAAACTCAACGGCACGATGCCGCACATACGGTGGGAATACCCCAGAATACGCACTTTCTGGAAATAATTATTCAATTTAATGGATAAGATAGTGGGAAAATAAAATACTTGGAAATTAAAAAAATTATAATCTTGACCTAGGAGGACGAGGTCCATATGGAGTAGGAGGTTGATGTGGTGGTGTGGGTGGAAGCGGCGGTGGAGGAGGACGAGGTAGCCAACACTGGTTCAAAAATACAACAATGGCTGGGTAAGGCTAGTGGTGAATGATGTGTCGAATTCTGTCCCCCGTCGCATAGTGTCCGCCCTGTACTGCGCTTGCTCAGTACGTAGGATAAGGGGATTTTGAAACTCTCTGAAGACGATGTGCGGTGACTCCAGGTTCAAGCCACATCATCCGAGGTTGAAGCCTAGCCAAGCGAGCCCGTGAGGGGCCCTGTTACTATGTGCTACCGTATGTCCACTTGGATGGTGGGGCTTGAACCTGCACTCACTGCCCAGGCGACGTTCATCTTTGGAGATTTTGTGAATCTCCTTGTCCTCTCTACTGCGCAAGCACTGCGCCTGCACAGTAAGTGGCCGGACACTAGCCGATGGCCAGACAGTTTTTGTCAGAAGATGATACAAGTAAATGGCGCAACGACCCAAATACGTTAATTCAAAAAAGCTATTATCAGAGCATTTTTTTAGCAGTGGTTAGCAGCATATATATGTATACAAACGTGTATACATGCGTGCAAGGGCAATGGCTGCTGAAAAAACGAAAATAATATAATAATAATAATGGTAAAAGCAATAAAAATCGTAAAGATAATAAAATGAGCAAATGATAAAATGACAATAAATATAAAGTGTGGTGATAACCAGGGGGGAATGGTATGACAGGGAGGGGTAGTGAGATATACTACAATAAGTCCGTAGCAAAGGCAGCCATCCAGTGGGAACAGAAACTGTTATTCCCGGTACACTAGAAGAAAAAAACAAGAAAGAGAGGCGCCTCTGGGTGCAGACTGTATGACAGTTTTAATAATTGTGCAAAAGACAAAAGTAAAAAACACTCACATTGGGTAGGTGAGTGTTAGGCAAAAAGAGTGTCCTGTATGGTTGGAGTCAAAAGCTGGGGCTGGATTTCTGCAGGGGCTTCATGTCCACAAGTTGAGGCTGATGTCTTCCTGGCCGTCCGTGGTGGATGGGGTGCCAAAACAAGGCTTGGGACTCAAGCTTGCGATCCAGACGAGCAGCAATGACGTCACAGCAGTTTTTGTCAGAACACCGGTATACGTGTTTATTCTGCACAAGGTACGGACAAGTTCTGTGGGATCCAGGCGTAAAGGGCAAGCTCAGGCCATGTGTCCAATTTGGAGACCCAGAAGTTGAAGGGGGCAGACCCATCATTCAGTACGTGTAGGCGTGTGCACACATACTGCTCCACCATGTTGGTGAAATGCTGCCTCCTGCTAAGACGTTCCATCTCAGCTGGTGGTGCTGGTTGTTGTGGCATGCTGACAAAGCTTTTCCACATTTCGGCCATGCTAACCCTGCCTTCCGAGGTGCTGGCGTTGCCCCGGCTGCGTTGGCGACCTCTTCCTCCTCCTCTGCCTTCGCCTTGTGCTTCCACCGTACCCCCGCTGCCAAGTGGGAATGCCACCAGCAGCGCGTCTACCAGCGTGCGCTTGTACTCGCGCATCTTACGATCACGCTCCAGTGAGGTAATTAAGGACTGCACGTTGTCCTTGTAACGGGGATCCAGAAGGGTGGCCACCCAATAATCAGCACCAGTTAAAATGTGGGCAACTCGGCAGTCGTAGCGGAAACACTGCAGCATGTAATCGCTCATGTGTGCCAGGCTTCCCAGAGGCAAGGAAAAGCTGTCCTCTGTGGGAGGTGTATCGTCTGTGTCCTCTGTATCCCCCCAGCCACGCACCAGTGATGGACATGAGCTGGTCTGGGTGCCACCCTGCTGTGAACATGGTTCCTCCTCGTCCATCTCCTCCTCATCCTCCACCTCGTCATCCTCCAGAACTGTGCCCTTGCTGCCAGACAATTGTGTACCTGGCGCTTGTTGGTGCAGGAACCCACCCTCGTAGCCACTTGTAAATGACTGCCCTGAAAGCCTTGGAAATGAACCCTCTTCCTCCTCCTCCTCCTCCTGTGCCACATCCTCTTCCATCATCGCCTGAAGAGTTTTTTCAAGGAGGCATAAAACTGGGATAGTAATGCTGAGAACGGCGTCATCGGCAATGGCCATGTTGGTGGAGTACTCGAAACAGCGCAACAAGGCACACAGGTCTCGCATGGAGGCCCAGTTATTGGCGGTGAAGTGGTGCTGTTCCGCAGAGCGACTCACACGTGCGTGCTGCAGCTGAAACTCCACTATCGCCTGCTGCTGCTCGCACAGTCTGGCAAGCATGTGCAAGGTGGAGTTCCACCTTGTGGGCACGTCACATATGCGACGGTGAGCAGGAAGGCCGAAGTTACGCTGCAGCGCTGACAGGCGAGCAGCAGCAGGGTGAGAACGCCGAAAGTGCGCACAGACGGCCCGCACTTTCTGCAGCAGCTCTGGCATATCGGGATAATTCTTAAGGAACCTCTGGACCACCAAGTTCAGCACATGCGCCAGGCAAGGGATGTGCGTCAAACCGGCAAGGCCCAGAGCTGCTACGAGATTTCGCCCATTATCGCACACCACCAGGCCGGGCTTGAGGCTCACTGCCACCAACCACTCATCGGTCTGTTGTTCCATGTCCCTCCACAACTCCTGCGCAGTGTGGGGTTTTTCCCTCAAACAGGAACGTTTTAAAACTGCCTGCTGTCGTTTAGCCCTGGCTGTGCTTAAGTTGGTGGTGAAGGTGTTACGCTGACCGGATGAGGAGGCTGTAGAGGATGAGGAGGCGGAGTAGGAGGAGTTGGCAACAGGAGGCAAACTGAAGTGCCCTGCAATCCTCGGTGGTGGAAGGACATGCGCCAAACTGCTATCCGCCTCAGGCCCAGCCGCCACTACATTTACCCAGTGTGCTGTTAGGGAGATATAACGTCCCTGACCGTGCTTACTGGTCCGCGCATCCGTAGTTAGGTGGACCTTGCCACAGATGGCGTTGCGCAGTGCACACCTGATTTTGTCCCCCACTTGGTTGTGCAGGGAAGGGATAGCTCGTCTGGAAAAGTAGTGGCGGCTGGGCACGACGTACTGTTGGACAGCCAATGACATTAGCCTTTTAAAACTCTGCGTCTCCACCAGACGGAATGACAGCATTTCAAAGGCGAGGAATTTTAAAATGCTGGCATTCAGGGCCAGGGATCGCGGGTGGCTAGGGGGGTACTTCCTCTTCCGCTCCAGTGTTTGGGAAATAGAGAGCTGAACGCTTTCATGGGACATTGTGGAGATGGTTGGTGACCCAGGTGGTAGTGTTGCTGGCAGATCCTCTGTTTGCGGGTTGGCAGGTGTCACTGTCACGACAGAGGTGGATGAAGAGGCCGAGACTGCAGCAGAAGAAGAAGCAGGAGGAGCCAGAGACCTTTCTTGGTTTTTGAGGTGTCTACTCCACTGCATCTCATGCTTTGCACTTAGATGCCTGGTCATGCAGGTTGTGCTCAGGTTGAGAACGTTTATGCCTCGCTTCAGGCTCTGATCGCACAGCGTGCAAACCACTCGTGTCTTGTCATCAGCACATTGTCTGAAGAACTGCCACGCTAGGGAACTCCTTGGACCTGGCTTTGGTGTGCTCGGTCCCTTGCTGCGTTGGGCAGTAGCAGACGTACTGTCTAGGGGACGGACCCTCCGCTTTTGCACCCTGCTCCCTCTTCTGCTGTGCTGGTGGCTCCGTGCGACCACCGCCTCTTCCTCCGAACTACACTGGTCACCTGCATGACGTTGATTCCATGTGGGGTCAAGGACCTCATCGTCCTCCACATCATCTTCCACCCAGTCTTCACCCCTCCCCTCCTCGTCGGTCTGCACAATGGCGAAAGCAGCAGCAGTTGGCACCTGTGTTTCGTCATCATCCAAGACGTGCTGCGATGGTCCTCCCATGTACTCATCATGAAACATAAGTGGTTGGGCATCGGTGCACACAATCTCTTCCACTTCTGGGGCAGGGCTAGGTGGATGGCCCTGGGAAACCCTGCTAACAGAGTCATCAAAAAGCAGAAGAGACTGCTGCATGATTTAGGGCTCAGACTGATTGGCTGATTTGCAAGGGGGTGAGGTGAAAGACTGATGGACATCGGCTGCAGGTGCCAACTCTGAACTTTCATCAGGAGACTGGGTGGGAGACAATGTGAAGGAACCGGAGGCACTGTCAGCAACCCAATCTACTATCGCCTGTACTTGTCCTGGTCTCAACATTCGTACAGCCTCATTAGGCGCGCCGAAATACCGCTGCAGGCTCTGTCACCTACTCGCACCTGAGGAAGGTGTTTCACTAGTGCGTGTAGCTGGCACAGATCGACCACGTCCTCTCCCTGCAACAGGAGCGTGGCGCAGCACAGCAGCACCACGACCCGGGCCACGTCCCTTTTTTGATGATCTCCTCATATTTTCAAAATTTATGATCTCGCCCTAAATGGGTGTTTTTGCAATAGCAGAATACACCCACAGTATGTAAAGCGTGTATCTCAAAAACTGCTAAACTGCAGAAAATGCTATTGGGAAAAAAAAATGTCACTACAATTTTTTTTTGGGGACAGCACAATATAGAAGAAATATCGATCGATTGTATGTCACACTCCTGCACAAAGCACTGAAATATTTAATTTTTTGTCAATAGCAGAATACACGGACAGTGTCTAAAGCGTGTATGACATGCAGAAAATGCTATTGGAAAAAAAAAATCCCCAAATCGCAGCAAAATTTAATTTTTTTTTTGCAATGTTTTGCAATAGCACAATACACACAGTATGTAAAGCGTGTATCTCAAAAACTGCTAAACTTCAGAAAATGCTATTGGAAAAAAAAAAAAAAAAAGAATATTGCAGCGAAATTAAATTTTTTTTGCAATGTTTTTCCAATAGCAGAATACACACAGGAGTATGGTGTATCTCTTACTAAAATATGCAGTGCAGTGATGCTGCACTGAGCTTGCAGGTAAAACTTATATTTTGTCTGGCACTGGCCTCATGGCACTGTTAAAAGACTGTGCACTGCACCCCAGCCAGGGTACAATTGATTTAGGAATCTCTTGAATAATTCTCTCTGCCCTTTTCTTTTCCTTAATAAACACACTCTCTAGTCTACTCCTAGCTATGTAGATCGCTCACTGATATAACTAATTTGAGGAAAATTTAAGGAATGTGGACTGACTGACTGACTCTATCAGACTAACTCCTAAAATCCTCTCTTAGCAGCACAGGAACCTGTCTATAGCAGAGTGACGCTGTGTGCTGGGTGTCTGTACTATATATAGAGGCTGGGTCACATGCTGCACTGCCCAATCACAGCCATGCCATTAGTAGGCATGTTTTGCAATAGGAAAAGTAACAGTAACTCTGTATTTTTGCCAAGTTATAAAGGATGTGGTGCTTTTTAGATCTCATTGCTTCTTTCAATTTCCTCAAAGATCTTCTTTAAACATGGAGAGGATTTTAATGTAGAGAGATTTTATACAATATTGTCAAAAGTATTGGGGTGCTTGCTTTTACACACACATGAACTTTAATGGCATCCCAGTCTTAGTCCTTAGGGTTCAATATTGAGTTGGCCCACCCTTTGCAGCTATAACAGCTTCAACTCTTCTGGGAAGCCTGTCCACAAAGTTCAGGAGTATGTCTATGGGAATGTTTGACCATTCTTCCAGAAGCGCATATGTGAGGTCAGGCACTGATGTTGGATAAGAAGGTCTGGCTCGCAGTCTCCACTCTAATTCATCCCAAATGTGTCCTATCGGGTTGAGGTCAGGACTCTGACCTCAACCTGATTCAGTTCGTATTGGTAGCGCTATACAAGTCACTCATTCATTCATCCATGTCTTTATGGACCTGGTGCGCAGTCATGTTGGAACAGGAAAGGGCCATCCCCCAAGCTGTTCCCACAAAGTTGGGAGCATGAAAATGTCAAAAATGTGTTGGTATGCTGATGCCTTAAGAGTTTCCTTCACTGGAACTAATATAGAAACAAGGTAAGGTCTGGTGTCACCAATGACACACCTCCATCCCTGTAATATGCAAAAAAAAAGAAAATTTTGCCCTGGGACTTTGAGGTAGGCACCGCTAAGCCAATAAAAGTAACAGTAAATAAAGTATATGTTTATTCAGTAGAAGTATTACATTCATTGATATCATAGAAAGCCACTTCATACAGAGTACATATAAACAGGTAGAATAAAAATAGTAATAATGGTACAAACCAGCTCTACTATATGGACCATACCATACATTGGTGATTATTAGAACTGGGTCTCTAGCACAGCCAGCGCATGATTTAGACTGTTTCAGGTTTTAGATTGTGCACACAGCAATATCCAATGGTACATTAGTGTATGAACAATCGCATAACATACAAACATCACGTGTACCCGAAAAGTTTTGCGAGTCCCAGCTCGCTCTTCAGGGGTAGATGTGTATGAATTGTACCTAAGGTGAAAGGATGCAGTTTGGTATGTGGCATGATATTGGTGTTTTAAGGCAGAGGGTAAGAGGGGCCTAATGAGTAAAGGCCCCATACTTACCACTACACATAGCCGAGCCAACGGGTGTGCAGCCTCCAGACAGCGGCAGCAGGTGTCTCGCCAGGGAGCTGAGGAGGAGGAACCCCACAAAGAGCAGATTGGAGGGAAAGCATCGCATGGATGGAAAATGTGTATCCCTATTGGTCTCTTCACTGGAACTAAGGGGCCAATCCCAACCCCTGACAAACAACCCCACACCATAATCCTCCCCTTCACCAAATGATTTGGACCAGTGCACAAAGCAATGTCCATAAAGACACGGATGAGCGAGTTTGGGGTGGAGGAACTTGACTGGCCTGCACAGAGTCCTGACCTCAACCCGATAGGACACCTTTGGAATGAATTCGAGCAGAGACTGCGAGCCAGGCCTTCTCGTCCAACATCAGTGCCTGACCTCACATATGCTTTTCTGGAAGAATGATCAAACATTCTCATACACACTCCTAAACTTTGTGGACAGTGTTCCCAGAAGAGTTAAAGCTGTTATAGCTGCAAAGGGTGGGCCAACTCAATATTGAACCCTACGGACTAAGACTGGAATGCCATTAAAGTTCTTGTGCGTGGAAAGACAGGCGTCGCAATACTTTTGACAATATAGTGTATATGTAGTACTAATTTTCTTCTGTTTGTGATCTGTATTGTGGAGGGAGTGAACCACTGAATGATGTAAGTTTAGAAAATTTTAGGATGTGGCAGTTCAATTTTTATCTTTCGTGGTGCATCTTTACTTTTAATTTTGGAAATGTTATCTCCCATTGTAAATGTGATAAGCACCAGGCATTTTTTATGTTTTCAGGGTAGTTGTACCATCAATGCCATGCCTGTTGGTATATGCTCATCTCCTGGCATCCAAGCTGGCTTTAAGCAGATATCATTGAAAGCAGATTGTGCACCCTATCCTGCTGTTCATTCAACAACTATTAGCCATGCTAAACCAAGTCCTCATTATTACAAGGTAAGGCTGTTATTGACATAAATGTCTGAGTGTCAGTACTGCATAATTTACTTGATAAACCTTTATATGCCAACTGCCATATTCTTTTTTGTAACGTTGCTCCAAAGTTTGAGAAAACAAAGGCCTCTCTCACACTTTTTTTCCATGCTGGGATTTAGATGGGGCAAGGCCAAATGGTCAGTTGTCCAAAAGCCTCCAGATGACAGCTCCCACCCTCTGGTGTTTCTGCATTTTATCTGCTTGAGAGGCCATGGCAGTCTGATTTCTTTTTTGCACAGTTTTGTGCCTGCTTAGTTGCTTCCAAATTAGTTAGCAATTACTAATCAGAAACAGAAGGTGAGCTCAAAATAGTTTCTCCTTTCTGAAAACGTCATTCTTGGTTTGGACAGTGGAATATTATTAAAATATGTATACAGTAAACCCCCGCTATATTGCGGTTCAGTTTTTGCGGTCCCGGTATATCGCGGTATTTTAATTAGGACCTGTTATTCTGATATTGTGGTAATATTTTGCCATTTTCGCAGTTATGTACTCTATTTTTTTACTGTACTGTACAGTATACTGTACTGTTAAGACAATATTTTTGTGTTTTAAAAATCCTCTTGATCTCTCTCTCTATCTTTAATGTGTTTCTATTGCATAAAAGTGTGTTTAAAGACATTTAATGCTATTAAAAAATTAACAAAACATGCCTGGGGTGTATTTAAATATGGTCTTTCTATTTCGCGTTTTTTCACTTTTCGCGGGTGGGTCTGGAACATAACCCCAGCGATGGAGGGGGGTTTACTGTATTACCAACATTTTTATCTATTCCAAGCCCTACCCATTACTTTACCTATGAATTATTTTAAACAAACACATGCACTGTTTACTGGATTCATATGGGCATTTAGACACCCAAGAATTAGGAGGTCCTTGTTAATTCTCCCTAAACATTTTGGTGGACTAGCTGTCAGTGAGCTTTATAAATACTATCAGGAAGCCCCTTTAAACCGTTTGATTGGTGTCGACATGGGGATCTAAAGATTTGGCCGAATTTAAAATAGGTGCAGAGCCGTGTCTTGCTGCATAGGTTCCCATGGTGTTATAAGGATCCCCTGGCCTCTCTTAAAGCAGGTGTATACCTGCAGGTTTTTTTGTTTAAAAAAAAAAAGGTGCAAGGCAAAGAGATAATGAACTAGTATGCATACTAGCTCATTATGAAATACTCACCTTAGAATGAAGCCTCGACATCTGAATCCCGGTCCACGCCAAGGGAGCTGACATGTTCCCTCTGCCTTTCTTCCGGGTATCGCGGCTCCGGAAGCCACGATTATGTCACCCCCGCCATGCGCGCGGGAGTCTTTTTTTTTTTTTTTCCCCGGCAAGGTCCGGCAGTGTCTGCCGGACCTTCAGCCGGGTCTTGACAGTGCATGTGCCACTCACGTCAACAGCTGCATGCAAAGTAAATATCTCCTAAACTGTACAGGTTTAAGAGATATTAATTTTACCTACAGGTAAGCCTTTTCATAGGCTTGTAAAAAAGAAACAAAACTGCGCCACATATAAAAAATTGTTATATTGAATTGAGAGGACCAGAGCGTAATACTGTATCAAAATGCTTGCTGTACGCATAAGCACAGTACAACTCCTAAGCTGAAAGTATCTTTCTTTTTTTCTTTCAACTTTTTGTTGACCATTCATTAGATACCTTGAGCTTTTCTCTCACAAAGCAAACTTCACATAAGCAGCTCTCTCAGGTTTTTGGCTTCCTGAGTCCCAGGCCAAGAGCTTAGGAGATGTACTGTAAGCAGCAAGAATTTTGATACAGTATTACGCTATGGTCCTCTCTTAATTCAATTTACATGGTCCACGTCGTTACGATACATGCTGTCTGCTGAGTCCAAGGGCTTATTTCTTTACACCTGGAGGAGTTTTGCGGTGTCTGTCCGGTCCCGTGTGTGAAAAGATCAAGGCTGTATTTTTATGAAAGCTGTTTATACATTACCATCTGGTAAGCGGCTCTGATATCGGTGGTGGTATTCACTTTTTGCATATTGAGCACAGCGGTCAATGAAGATTTGAATGCATTATAGACTGATCATCTCTGCCTATTACTACTCTGCTCATTTATGAACTGCCAATATCTCTTGTGTGACCATACACTAGTTACTATTTAATTGAAGATTGATGTTGGACTTTGACCGTTATTTGCATCATTAACCATTTTTTTATATGTGGCGCAGTTTTTTCTTTTATATTTGCATTCTGTTTATCCCTTATTACTGCAGCCTATTTTTACTTGTTCTGTTTACTTTTGGGTCAGCGCGGTCTTTCCATACCATATTCTTTTTATAGGCTTACCTGTAGGTAAAAGTAAAAAAAAAAGGGTATACAACCACTTTAAGACTCGCCCACAACACGTTTGTGTTTTCAGCTTTTTTCTAATTGTAAGTTGTCTTCTGTGGAGTCTCCATTGTTCCCTAATTTGGGTAATCCGCAATTCACCCTGGGATTGTGGAAAGGGGCCTTCACTACGTTGATTGATGGAGGGTCGTACCAGGCCTTTTACTTTGTGATATTAGGGTCTTGGCCCACATTGCAGGAATTGAAATCAGCTGTAGGCCCCCTACCATCTTGATTTCTGGCGAACTGCACAATTGAGACATTTGTTTCATACTTTACCTGCCCCTGGCATCTTTAATCGCAGCTTGTCTCCATTTGAAGAGTGCTGTGTTGAGCAGGATCCATTTCCCCATACCATTTAAAACATGTATTCTCTGCGGATTACACCTCTGTAGGATTATCAGCTACCTTTCCTGCAAAAAATGGGAAGTGGCTTTGGGTAGAACTTTTACGAGAGGGTAACTTACAAATATAATATATTTTATATTAAAAAACTCAATTTATACGAATTTTCAAGATTCTCGCTCAGTGGTATCAGACTCTGTCCTTTCTTCAGTGCTTTCCGAATATTTCTGATCGATGTTGGCCATCTAAAACAATTGTGTGAAAATAGAGGATTTTTGGAAAGAAGTCTGGAAGATTATTCGAACGTTCAGACTATAAGATTCCTGAATACCCTGGCTTTTTGTTTTGGTACATGTCTCTAAAATCCCTGTAAAAAATTATAGGAAGTCTATTCTGTCACCTTCTGAATGTGGCCAAATCCTGTATTCCCCTCACCTGGAAACAGACATGGCCTCCTTCAGTGGGGTTATGGTTTAGGAGAGTGGAAGAGTTGAACAGGATGGAAGATTTGGTTTTGACATCTCGGTAGAAGTGATATTTCGGTAGGAGATATTTGAAAACTTGGTCCCTATGGAACATATTAATCTATTCAGAGGAAGGAAGAGCTCTCGTTGATGTAAGTCCTAATAGTTGATTGGATTTGCATATCATGTCCTAAAAATTGATATCTAGATCTACAGAGGTTTCTCTTTTTCTTGCCATTCCCTTATTTTTTCCTTCTTCCTTTTTTTTTATTTTTTCCTTTTTCTCTCTCTCTCTCTCTCTCTCTCTCCTTGCAGTTCGCTGAACCTTTGGGGTTTATTTTGGGGACTGCTGTATTTCATGACCCCTGATGAGGGTCTTGTTTTCTAAATTCATAGCAGAGATGGGGTAACTTCATTTGGTTTGTTGATATACACATACTATTTTATAGGATGGACTAGGTCTAGTTGTTAACTTTTTAGGTATGCATTTGTTGTTTTGATGGTTTGTTGCCATTATCTTTGCTATGTATGTAACTTATGGAAACTGTTGGTTTTTTTTTTATCTTTTTTTTGTAAAAATGGAAAACAAAAAAAAAAGCTGACTCGGTCAGGAAATAGTCACACAGTGCAATCCATACTCAAAGCCGACTCAGAGGAAACACACCGTACAGGGTCGCACAGTGTAGTCCATATCTAAAAGCTGATTCAGAGGAAACGCAGTGCCGCACAGTACCATGCAGGGCTGTTTATATCCAAAAGCTGTCTCACACTATTGTATAGGACTGCATATATTCCAAGGCTGACCTAGAGGTCGCACAGTGTTTATATCCTAATGCTGATTCAGAGGAAACACATTGTCGCACAGTGTTACTTATATCTAAGACTGACTCGGAAGAGACACCGTCATACAGTGTCGCACAGTATGGCTCATACCTAAAGACTGACACCGAAGAAACACACACCACCGTATTGAAAAATGACAGCGGCAGGAACCGTTCCTCCCTCCGTGTGGGCGTCATATGATGTCCTTGGCATTGTGGAGTGTGCATGCGCCGCATCTATGGGGACCCTATGCGCGTGCCCTGCGGCCGCGATGTCCGCCGGGGACCCGCGATTGCTCATCACAGAGCAGGGACGTGGATCTGTGTGTGTAAACACACAGATCCACGTCCTGTCAGGGGAGAGGAGAACTGATCGTATGTTCCTTGTACAGAGGAACACCAAACGGTCTCCTCCCCTCTTCGGTCCCCTCCTCCCACAGTTAGAATCACTCCCTAGGGGACACATTTAACCCCTGCAGCGCCCCCTAGTGTTAACCCCTTCCCTGCCAGTCACATTTATACAGTAATCAGTGCATTTTTTATTGCACTGATCGCTTTATAAATGTGAATGTGAATGGTCCCAAAATAGTGTCAAAAGTGTCGGATCTGTCTGCCGCAATGTCACAGTCACGATAAAAATAGCAGATCGGCGCCATTAGTAGTAAAAAATAAAATAAAAATGACAAATCTATCCCCTGTTTTATAGACTCTATAACTTTTGTGCAAACCAATCAATATATGCTTATGGGGATTTTTTTAACCAAAAATATGTAGAATACATATCGCACTAAACTGAGAAACAATTTTTTTTTTTTTTTAAATGGGATATTTATTATAGCAAAAAGTAATAAATATTATTTTTTTTTTCAAAATTGTTGCTCTTTTTTTGTTCATAGCGCAAAAAATAAAAAACGCAAAGGTGATCAAATACCACCAAAAGAAAGCTCTATTTGTGGGAGAAAACAAAATATCAAAATTTTATTTGGTTACAACGTCGCATGACCGCACAATTGTCATTCAAAGTGTGACAGTGCTGAAAGCTGAAAATTGGCCTGGGCAGGAAGGGGGTGAAAATACCCTGTATTGAAGTGGTTAAAGGCTTACACAGAGGAAACATACTAATATATAGTGACGCACAGTGCGGTTCATGCCCAAGTTGATTTAGAGATAACACGCTGCCGTATTGTCACACAGTGGTGTCCATACTTAAAGCCTACAAACGTACATATTCGCCAGCACACCATGGATCGAGGAAACTTCGTCCAAAAAAAAGGGTTTTTAATGAAAAAAATTACATCACAAAAGTATAAGGTGCAACGTTTCGGAGCCGCGCAGGACCCCTTCGTCAGGCAAGACGAAGGGGTCCTGCGCGGCTCCGAAACGTTGCACCTTATACTTTTGTGATGTAATTTTTTTCATTAAAAACCCTTTTTTTTTGGACGAAGTTTCCTCGATCCATGGTGTGCTGGCGAATATGTACGTTTGCTTGATGTTTCCAGGACCCGACTGGTAATCGCTACAGCACCCGCCTTTTTTATGAGCCACATATACCAGGAATGAGTGCGATAGGAATATCAATCTGACTGTCATACTTAAAGCCTGACTCAGAGGAAATACACTGCCATACAGTGTTGCACAGGGTGGTCCAACACGTGGTATCTACATGCCCATGAAATAAGGAAGCTTAAAAAAACAAGTAAAAAATGTACAAACAGAACAGATGAGAATGCTATACAAAGTAGAAGGTCAAGAAAATTGGAATAGGAGAAATTTAAGGATTCGAGGTCTACCAGAAGAGGAAAGTGAAGACTTGAAAAGTGCAATGAACAAAATGTTCAACCCACTACTGGATAGACCAATGGAAGAACTATTGAAAATAGAAAGTACATAGGATTAGAAAACCTCAGTGTGTCAGCAGAAGCCCCAAGAGATGAAGACAAAGGGGGGAATAAGCTATCTGACTCCTCTCTGAGATGAGATAACTTATGTCATCTTTTTTTTTTTTTCTTTTATGTCCCTCTATGCTTCAAAACATGATTAAACTTACATTTTTAACATCCAATGTGAAGGGTCTAAATACTCTGGTTAAAAGGCATAGGATCCTTAAAGAACTCCAAAATTACTCCGTAGGTGTAGTTTTTTTTGCAAAAGACACGTATACCACATGATACAAAAGTTAAACTTTGCTCAAAGAAATATCCTATATAGTATTATGGGGACTCAATAGCGAAAGGGGTAGCAATAGGAATTGCAAAAGGCATAAGATTTGTGGTGAAGGAAAGGATGGTAGATCCAGATGGAAGATATTTATTCCTGAAAGGAAAATTTTACGACATAGAATGCACGTTTGCAAACATATAATGCTCTAATAAGAATCCAATGGTCTATTTAAGACCGGTCCTGGGAATATTGATTGAATTTAAAATGGGTAAAGTAATAGTGGCAGGAGATTTCAATAACCCCATGGATCCATAACTTGATATTTTGACCCAGGCCCGGTGAAGCATTCCAACTTAAGTTGCTTAAAAGAATATTATACCAATGTCCATAGATAGCTGGGGAATCCAAAATGAGGATTATACATTCTACTCCTTAGAGCATGGGTCATATTCAAGATTGGACTATATACTAGTAGAACATAGATTCTTAGAAATAATAGGTAAAACATCTATTGAAGCATTCACTTTATCTGATCATGCACCAGTGGCAATGGAAATTAAAGAGGTACAGAATAAGACAAATATTTGGAGACTAAATGAGACACTAATACAAGATCAGGAAATACTAGAAGAAATAGAGAAAGAATTGGAACAATATTTTAAGATAAATAAGACTCGGGAGTTATCAGAGGCCATGGTATGGGAAGCCCATAAGGCCTATATAAGGGTCATCCTGATATCAATTGGGACTCAAAAAAAGAAAGTGAGGCTGAATAAAATAAATTGAATATTAAAAGCACTATATGAGCTAGAACAAAGGCATAAAAAAAAGGAAAGGAATAGAAACAACATATGATAGTGCTAAAAAGAGACAAGTTAAACTCGGTAATGGAACAAGAGATGAGACGAACTTTCAATAAACTGAGTAAAGAAAGATACTAGTGGGGAAATCCGTTTCTGGCAAGAGCACTAAGGGAAAAAAAGTCGTTAAGCTTTATTGAAAAAATGTAAAACTGCTCAGGGGAACTGGTATATACTACATCAGAAATCGCAAGAGTATTCAAAAAGTTTTATAGTGCACTATACTCAGTAAGGTTAACAGGGGAACAAGCAAAAGAATCAGAAAATAAGGAAAAGATACAAGCTTATTAAAAAGAGGCCAAATTACCTAAATTAAGTGAGAGAAATATGTTAGATCTAGAGAGACCCATAACGAAGAAGAAATATGTACAGCACTAAAGGAGACAGCCACAGGAAAGAGTCCAGGGCCGGTTGGATTCTCCATAATCTACTATAAAAAATGTAAAGACCAACTAGTTCCAAAATTATGTTCTTACTGGAATTCAATAGAGGAAGGGATGGAAATGAGAGAATAACTGTTGGCCTATATCACAGTAATACCAAAAGAAGGAAAAGATATAACGCAATGTGCCAGTTATAGACCAATATCCTTATTAAATGTAGACACAAAACTGCCAAAATATTAGCCTTTAGATTAAAGAGATTAATGCTATATTGGACACATGCAGACCAGGTGGGATTCATACCTGGGAGAGAAGGAAGAGACAACGGAGTAAGAACATTGTTACTCCAACAAAAAAATAGAGATGGACCCCCAGCTCTATTCCTGTCAATAGATGCGGAAAAAGCATTTGACAGGGTAGACTGGGGATTCATGACGGCTACAATGGAAGAGATGGGGATAGGGCAAAAAATGACTAGACAGATTAAAACCCTATATCAGTGATGGTGAACCTTGGCACCCCAGATGTTTTGGAACTACATTTCCCATGATGCTCATGCACTCTGCAGTGTAGTTGAGCATCATGGGAAATGTAGTTCCAAAACATCCAACGTGCCAAGGTTCGCCATCACTGCCCTATATCAACATCCAGCGGCATCAGTAAAGATCAACGGGACCCGATCTCAATCTTTTGAGTTATTTAATGGTACGTGTCCTCTTTCACCTCTTTTATATTGACATTGGAACCTTTATTGGCCACTATTAGAAATAGTGTAGTTATAAAAGGAGTGAAGGTAGGAAAAGCGGAATATAAAGTGGCAGCATATGCAGATGATAACTTGTTTTACGTCTCCTGCCCTTAGAACAACATTACCAAATATAATAAAATTATGGAGAACTATCAAAACAACCCCTCAAAGTCTGAAATCCTAAATTAATATTATGGATAAGAAAACTGAACAACAATTACAAGAACAATTTCTGTTCACATGTCAGAAAAAATGTAAATACTTGGGTATAAAATGAACAACATCTCCAAAGGATCTGTATCAAAAGAATTACACATCGTTATTAAATGAGATTAATCACCTCAATACCAGGCACTTCCCCCCTTCCTGCCCAAGACAATGTTTAGCTTTCAGCGATGTTGCACTTTGAATGACAATTGCATAGTCATTCAACACTGGAACCAAACCAACTGTTTATCATTTTCTTCCCATAAATAGAGCTTTCTTTTGGTGGTATTTGATCACCTCTGCGGTTTTCAATTTTTGCACTATAAACGAAAAAAGAATGACAATTTTGAAAAAAAACTGATGGGCGGCACTGATGGACACTGGCGGGCGGCACTGGCACTTTTTTTGGGCACTGATTGGCACTTTTATGGGCACTGACAGGTTTTATAGAGGGGGACAGGCTGGCAGGTGATGGGCACTGATTGGCAGATGATGAGCACCTTTTGATGGGGGCTGTGCTGATAATCAATGTGCTAATTATCAGCACATACCCCCCCCCTCTGACAGAGAAAGCCATTGATCGGCTCCCCCTGTCACCATGAACCGAGGAAAGCCGTTTACCGGCACTTACTGGTTAATGCGATGACAGCTGATCACGTGGTGAGAAGCCTCTCTCAGAGGCTTCATACCATGATCAGAGTTAGCGTGTGTCAGACTGCAGCACAGCGTCTGACATACAGCACCTCCGATTGCCGCGCTGCGCGCCCCTGCGGGCACTCACAGGCTCTGTTATACTGATAACGTCATATGACGTCCGATCAGGATAACTTAACCACTTAGCTGCCGCCTTTTTGCTATACACGGGTGGCAAGTGGTTCAAGAAGAAATAAAAAAAATATTAATGAGGCCACTTTCCTGGATAGGACCTATAAATATCAAGATGGGATAAAAAGAAAGTATGAGGGAGACCACAAATAGTGTTAAAATATTTAAAGATTTATTACAAACGGGTATCTTTAAAACAACAGTATAATAATTTCATGGGTCAGATGGAAATATGACCAAAAGAGATACTTAATGCACACGATAGATCAAAAATGCTTGAATATGCAGAGAAGCTGATGCGTTTCACAAACTGCTTCTTCAGAGCTACTCAGCATGCATCTATTATATAAATTAAAAAAAGTGCCATTAGTATCCAATACAAAATAGCAATATAAACAGTGTTAAATCACATAATACAATTTGATTCCAAAAACGCATATAGCAATAGCTAACTTAAGGCAACTGCAAATGCATAGGGTAATACAGAGAATTCCTATGGATAGTTGACGGTGAAGTCAGATACACCGAAAAAGTCTGTTAGACATTGGACCGTGTGATGGAAGGAACTCATCGGATGAAAATTGAGCTACAGAAGAAGGATATTATATAATAATTAAGTGAAAAGTGACTACAAAAATATGTATCACTTGAATGGTACAGATAATATATGATCCATTGTAAAGCCATTACCAATAATTATTAATATAAAGAGTATAGAACAAAGCAACTGTGATTTGGACACTTGAAGGAATATGTGGAATGGTCACATAAGTGAAAGGGAAACGTAGAGATGAGCATAGCTGCAATCACAATCAAGATGGCAGCTATGCTCGCATAGTAAGTAGAAATATATGTAGATAGAGCAAAGTTCAATAGATGCTAAATCTCATAAATGGAATATCAAGTACTCTACCTTTTAAGTGTCACTACATGCGAACAAGCCAGTATCCCCGATGTGTGCTCCACCGTCACAGCGTACCTGTCGGCTGTCAATTATGATGCTCGCATCTGGAAGTGATGTCAGTGAGTTTCCAGCTCATTCACTTCTGGTGGTGACTGGGTGTATTTAAGCTAGACACCATCGGCTTGTCAGCCAACAAGTACGCTGCGACGGTGGAGCACATATCGGGATACTGGCTTGTTCGCATGTAAAGACACTTAAAGGTAGAGTACTTGATATTCCATTTATGAGATTTAGCATCTATTGAACTTTGCTCTATCTACATATATTTCTATTTACTATGCGGGCATTGCATTAAATCTTAAATTACATTAACATTCTTAAAAAAATATAAAAAAAAAAAAACATTTGAAAAAAATGTTTTACTCACCAGAAACCCCTGTTGCTAGGCAGTCTTCCTAATCTGCCTCTTCCTATTCTGCGGCGCTGTTTCTTCAATTCCTGCTCCTCGGCGAGCAGCCCCGTTGTCCCAGGAAACAACAATAGGTGGGAAGCAGAACTTGGTGCAACTTGGCGTGAACAAGAGGAAAATTTGAAATTAGCAGATGGAACAGCAATAAATATAAACATGATGGAAACAAATTATAAATGTCTGTCAAGACAGTATACACCTACCAAAGCACACAAATATCCAAAGGAGAAAATGCTGCTTTTCTGGAGAGGGTATGGGAAAGGGAAACAATGACACACATGTGGTGGTAGTGTTTGAAAATACAGAAGTTTTGGCAAGAAGTGATACAACAGATCCAAGAAATTATAGGAGTAGATATGCCTAAAAATCTAGAAACCGATTTATTTAATACTAAACTTACAATAGAACAATATAAGACAACGATAATACCACATTTAATAAATGCAGCAAAACACTAGATCCCAAAACATTGGCAACCAATGGAAAGCCCAACACTAAGAAAATGGGTTTAAAGGGTAGAATTTATATATAACATGGAAGAATTGTGTCATTACTGAGAAGATAGATGGAATAGAAAATTTTTCAGAAAGGATGGAAAGAGTTTAAGAATACAAAGAAATACTCAGAGAAAATGCAAATCTGAAAAGAGAGGTAGAGGGAATAGGTGAAGGAAGACTATAACACATGTTTTTAAGGAATGTGGGAAGAGAAGGGGATAGGGGAAAGCTATATTTTTATGAATGAGAATTTTGAATAAAGTATTTTATATTTTCTATAATGTGACATTTATTAAAATTTTAATAAAGATTTCATTCTGTACAGATTTTTTGTTTCCTTATTTACACATAAAACTTCAATACTAAAAGAAAAAAAGTGCTTGAAAAACAGAGGGTTTAACCACTTCCTGCCCGCCATATAACAGAATGACTTGTGCAAAGTGGTTGTTATCCTGACTGCATGTCCTATGACGTCCAGCAGGATAAGCCGCGATTGCACATCGATCGGTGGTGTGTTAGTCTGACACACCCCATCACCGATCTCGGTCAAGAGCCTCTGATGTAGGCTCTTTACCATGTGAATGTCCAATCACAGCATAAACAGGAAGAGCCGTGTATCGGCTTTTCCTCCACTCACACTGACAGGCACGAGTAAAGGAGAGCCGATCGGCTGCTCTCCTGATAAGGGGGGTCTGCACTGATTATCAGCGCAGCCCCCCGTGAAGCCCCACCCAGGACCACCAGGGATGCCCACCCAGGGCCACCAGGGATGTCACTCAGGACCACCAGGTATGACCACCAGGGTTGCCAATAAGTGCCTATTAGAGGTGCCCAGTGCTAATGCCTGCCAATTCCTTTTCATCAGTGCCACCTCTGAGTACCCAACAGTGCCCATCAGTGCTGCATATTAGTGCCACCTCATCAGTACCACCTCACCAGTGCCCATCAGTGCTGCCGTATCAGTGCCCGTCAGTGCAGCCTCATCAGCACCCATCAGTGAAGGAGAAAACTTTACTTATTTACAAAATTTTATAACAGAAACAAACTTTTTTTTTTTTTTTTTCATCTAGTAAAAAAAAAAAAAAAAACAGTGGTGATCAAATACCACCAAAAGAAATCTGTGTGGGAACAAAATTATAAAAATTTTGTTTGGGTGCAGTGTTGCATGACCGTGCAATTGTCATATATGCGACAGCGCGGAAAATTGGTCTGGGCAAGAAGGTGCCCTGTATTGAAGTGGTTTATATAACTTTAACACATCTAAGCAATATTAGAATGCTAAAATGTTTACATTGCTGCATGGTATAACATGTTTAAAAACATTTATTCAATAGAATAATGAACACCTGTATTGCCCACACAGGGAAAGTGTAGAAGACATTCATGGGCATACAAAAATGGTAAAAAGCACTAGGTGCAGGTAATCAATGGGATGCTCAAGTGCTTTATGAGAACAAAGTAGCTCAAGCAAAGCAACTGCATGCAACAGTCAGTGTCGGTTTGGGTAAAAAATTTGAAAGAAAGTATTGAAAGGGTCTGTTGGTCAAAAAATAGGGATGAGCTTCGCGTTGGAGTCAATCTCATGTTCGACTCGAACATTGCCTGTTCACCAAACAGCGAACAATTTGGGGTGTTCGCGGCAAATTCGAAAAGCCGCGGAACACCCTGTAAAAGTCTATGGGAGAAATCTGAAGTGCTAATTTTAAAGGCTTATATGCAAGTTATTGTCATAAAGTGTTTGGGGACCTGGGTCCTGCCCCAGGGGACATGTTTCAATGCAAAAAAAAATCTTTAAAAATGGCAGTTTTTTCGGGAGCAGTGATTTTAATAATGCTTAAAGTGAAACAATAAAAGTGTAATATTCCTTTAAATTTCGTACCTGGGGGGTGTGTATAGTATATCTGTAAAGGGGCACATGTTTCCCATGCTTAGAACTGTCCCTTTTTTTTTTTTTTTAACCAGGGTTTCCACCTTAATATCCATACCAGACCTGAAGGGCCTGGTAATTGAATTTGGGGGGAACCCCACGCATTTTTTATCAATGACTGTTCTCTGTATTATGGGGAGCTGACAATTCATTATAGCCGCGAGTGCTTTTAAATGATTTTTTTTTCCTGCAGAAACTGCACTTTGTGCAGGGACAGTTCAAAGCACGGGAAACATGCGCATGCTATACACACCCTCCAGGTACGAAATTTAAAGGAATACTAAACTTTTATTGTTTCACTTTAAGCATTATTAAAATCACTGCTCCCGAAAAAACGGCCGTTTTTAAAAGTTTTTTTTTGCATTGATGCATGTCCCCTGGGGCAGGACCCAGGTCCCCAAACACTTTTTTAGGACAATAACTTGCATATAAGCCTTTAAAATGAGCACATTTGATTTTGAACGTTTGAGTCCCATAGACTTTAATAGGGTTTTAAAGTTCACGCGAAGTTTAGGTCTGTTCGCAGGTTCTGGTGCGAACCGAACCGGGGGGGTTTCGGCTCATCCCTAGTCAGGAAGGGGCTAGAGGAATAGGAAAGGAGGTTACCAAGAAGAGTACAAATTAACAGAAGTGAAATATGGGCAGGGACAGAGAGGGGCAATATGATCTCCCAACCCCTCCCCCCTTCTTTTCTTTTAGGTTCAAGAGATGCCTGTAGATCACGTAGTGAAATTTTGGGGTTCTTGAAGATTTATTTTAGCATCAGCCAGCCATTGGCCCGAATCTGCCTGGACCGGCCAGTCCTGTACAAATTAGCAGACATTTGAAATCTATGCTACTTGTAGATTGTTTTCCTTATAGTAGAAATATTTATAGGCATCCGCCACAACCTTTCTAGAGGTCTTTAAACAGCTACTTTGATCTTGTCATAACACCACACACATTCCTCCCTTATTTCTGGCTCCAACATGCTCACCATTTTACACCATCCAATCCCAGGTCTCCCTAATCCAACAAAAGCAGTTGTCTACAATCAGAAAGGGATTGTATCAATTTAACTTGCATTAGAGGTACTATGTCCACATCCACGCCTTTGTCTAAGGTTGCTTACCACCTCATAAAAAGAAATTAGGGCTCCTGGACCCACCCCCGACTCACAGACCACACAATAGTACCTGAAGTAAACAGACTTCAATATTTCCGCAAGAATAACTCTCCAGACGTATAACCAATGGTGAGCTGGGAAGCACATAAATGCTTCATACAAGGAGAACTAATTGCAATGTCCACGAAATGCAGATGAGAATGCCAATCATACATAAAAAAAAATTGACAGCCCGAATCCACACTTTAAAAAAGGAACATAAATATACCCAAACCACGTCCTCCCTTCCAGAACTCGTTCAGGCCAGGGCAGACCTACTGGAGGAACTAGCTAAAAAAATAAATAAACCTAAACTACATATTCTCAAAAAATATTTTATGAATATGGTAATCTGGAAAACTCCTAGCTAGAGCCCTCCGATCTAAAAAGGCCACCACAGTACACTCCCTCACTGATTCTACGAGACGTAAAATAGTAGCCAATGAAGAGATAGAAGACCACTTTGTTCAATATTATACTCTGCTTTATAATCTTGGCTCCACAAAACCACAGGTCGGAGAAGCTCCCAGGATCCAAATTATTCAAGATTTCCTCAAAGATTATAGCCCCAAACCCTTATCCCATTTGGAAGCTGAAGAACTAGACCGCCCACTTTCATCTGAGGAAGTTGACACGGCACTCAAATGAAAAAGCCCTGGTCCAGACAGCGTAACAGCTGGATACTATAAAACTTTTGTAGGCTCGCTCAAACCGCATTTCCTAAAAGCATTAAACTCCCTCTCAATAGATAACCCCCCACCTCGAGATCTCCTTACAGCTAACATCACAGTGATTCCAAAACCAAACAAAGATCCCTCATTGGTCACCAACTATCGCCCTATCTTTCTAATGAACGTAGATCTCAAACTTTTCACCAAAGTCCTAGCCAACTGCATACTTAACCTTATTACCCAAACTCCTATCCCTAGACCAGGTGGGATTCATACCTGCTAGAGGCGAGAGACAACACCATAAAAGCAATTAATATATGCAAATGGTTGACATCGACCCACCATCGTGGTTTCTTTCTTTCCCTGGACGCAGAGAAGGCATTCAATAGTGGCCTGGGACTATAAGTCTGAAGCTCTCAAAGCGCTGTGCATTCGAGAACGTATGCTACAACTCATCTTAAACCTCTACTTAGCCCCAGCAGCCAAGGTCTGAGTCAATGGGCACCTATCGAATGCCTTCTCAATATTTCATGGTACGCGTCAAGGATGCCCTCTTTCCCCATTAATTTACCTTCTCGCCCTTGATCCTCTACTCTGACTCCTTGGGTTCAACCCTAATATCAAAGGTGTCACCATCTCCAAGACCACAAATAAACAAGCTGCTTTCACAGACGACATCCTCCTTTTTCTAACAGAACCACACATTCCGATTCCCAACTTACTCAAAGACTTCGCCACATTCAAAACCCTGACCAACTTATAAATAAACTTTGCAAAATCACAAGCACTGAATATCTCCCTATAAAAGAATACAATCACACAATGCCAAACTAACTTTCCATTCAGCTGGGACCATGACTCAATTATGTATACCGGGATTCAACTCCCTTCCAAAATAGATGACCTATACACCAAAAACGACCTCCCTATCCTTCAAAACATTCAACGTCACCTGAAATCTTGGTCCACGGGCCTCTTTTTGGGGTTTGGCAGGGCATTGATAATCAAAATGAATATTAGAAGTAATGCAAGCCATACCCATAAAAATACAGCAGACCTTCACATCCTACAGAAGAGTCTGTATGGAATTTATTTGGGGTAAATCGCACCCCAGACTGAGTTTTGAGAGACTGACGCTACCCAAGCTGAAAAGGGGCATAGGTCTTTACGGACCTTGTTAAATATCACTGGGCCTATCAATTAATGAGACTAGACCAGAACATACACTCTAAGATCAAAGTGTGGGTACATCTAGAACACGTGTTCTCCCCATTTACCTTTACACCAACTCCCATGGATCGCTTCAACTTGCATACCGCTAGAGTGTAAACAACACCCCTTAATTGACAACACGCTACAAATCTTCAGAAAGGCATGCCAAAAATCTAAAATTATCCTCACCGGGTCCATTAATTCCTATTCGTCACAACCCAGACTTTTTTTAGGCCCATCTGGTACCTTCCTTTCGGAAATTTGGCCGAACACTTCTTCTTCACAGGCAACTTCCTGACCCTACCCACAAGTGTGCCAGGCCATCCTTCAGATGCCAGGCCAATCCTTCCCATTCTGGACATGTATTCAGTTAAGACATTTTCTAAATGACCCCCACTCACGCCCGGACTACTCCAGACAACACACATCTTTCAAAGCATTTTGTACAAGGAAAGACCCGCAAAGACACCTCATTTTGGATATGTACTCTCTCCTGTTCTCTGATCACAGTTCCGAATCAAACATTCGTAGTTGGGAAAGGGAACTCTCCTTAGACCATTCAGAACAAGAATGAGAAAACGTATACTCCTATATGCACAAAGGGACAATTAACGTCTATGCACAGGAAAATAGCTTCAAGGTACTCTCAAGATGGTACAAAACCCCTCTTATGCCCCGTGCACACGGTCAGATTTTCCGATTGACGCGATCGGATCATGTTGTCGGAAAATCCGACCATGTGTGGGCTCCATCTGACTTTTTCCGTTGGAATTTCCGACACACAAAGCTTGAGAGCTGGATCTCAAATTTTCCGACAACATGGTCCGATCGCGTCAATTCCGATCATGTGTAGCCTAGTCCGGCGGACAAAGTGCCACGCATGCTCAGAGGAAATTTGGAGATAAAAGCTATTGGCTACTGGCCTCTACGTAGTCCCGTCGTACGTGTTGTACATCACCTCGTTCAGAATGATCGGATTTTCCGACAACCTTGTCTGACCGTGTGTGGGTAACACCAGTTTCAGACAAAATCCGTCAGAAATATCCGACGTATTTTGTGGTCGGAATGTCCGACCGTGTGTATGGGGCATAAGACTACATAACATTTCCCCTACTACCCCCCTCCCAATTGTACATCGCCTTACCACTTACCCGATAGACTTCTTCCCGGCCCAAATGCTTTTACATCACAAAAAAGATTACCATTGCTCCTTAACTCTACACCTTCTCAATGCTGCTAAGATGTGTATACCAACCCTATGGAAATCGGCCAACCCACCTACAATGGGAATTTGGATCAGACGAATAAACAAAGTGGCAGAGATGGAGGATCTTGTACACCAAGCCAAAGACGCACCAACCAAGTTTCAGTAAACCTGGTCATGTTGGCACCACTTTCAAACGCATGAATATTCCCAAATACTATCTCCAATGAAGACTGTTAGCAACCAATGTTGAGTCAGAGGAGAAGAAAAGGTGCACCCCCCCCTCTCCTTGTCACTCCCTCTAACCCCCCTATTTTCTACACTTTACGGATACACCCAGCATGCTAATACCCTTAGAATAGCAACTTTTTAGGCCAACTCACCCCTCTGCCCGACTCGCATGAGAGTTCCACTTATTAGCCCTTCCCTCTTCTTATCCCCTCCCAAACGCACAAGAGATTTCTCTTTATTTTCCCTACAAGTTCATCTGAATGACTTGACCGATGCCTAGCCCTACCAAAAACATATCTCCTACAGGTTGCTAGGGGTCCGGTGACTAAAGGGAAAACTCACTGTTCTGCTGTTATACTGTATAAATAGCAAAAAGTAACATCACTATTACTTTCGTACTTACTGCTATATCTTAATACATTATGCCGATGGTTGTAACTTAAAAAAATATGCAAAATTATTTTGTTTAGTCTAATATACTAGTAGGTTCTCCGGGAGATCTGTGGTCTGCAACCTGATTATTGCCCCCCCCCCCCCCCCCCGTGACAGTGAGACCCTGAAAGGGGTGATAGGGTGATACATTAACACCCAACACATTGTACCTGGACTTCCTACAACATGTGTTGGCTATGTATTTCAGGATTACCGTTTTTAAGGTTATCTGTGTGCTTATGTTCCCTAAGCTCAATTCTCAATGTTACTGTACCAATGTGAGTTTTATTCCTCTGTAACAGACCTTTCTCAATGAAAAATCTTTTGGGGAAAAAAAAATATATCGATTTGTTTTTCAACTTATGTCGTTCATGAATCCATGCTGGCTCTTGCTTAACCACTAGCTGACCAGCCGCCACAGTCATACTGCGGCAGGTTGGCTCGGGCGGGCAAATTGCCATAGCTGTACATCGCTCCTTTAAGACGTGACAGCTGGCGCGCCGCCGGAGGCGTGTGTACCCAGATCGCCCGTGACAGAGCGAGAACCAGGATCTGTGTGTGTAAACACACAAATCCCGGTTCTCTCAGGCGAGACGAGCCTGATCGTGTGTTCTTACTAAGTATGAACACCGATCTCTCTCTCCTCCCCTAGTCAGTCCCTACAGTTAGAACAGACCCAGGGAACACGGTTAACCTCTTAACATTTATACAGTAATCAATTGCTTTTTTTTTTTTTTTTTTTTAGCTCTGATCGCTGTATAATTGTCAATGGTCTCAAATTAGTGTCAAATGTGTCTGCCGCAATATCGCAGTCCCGATAAAAATTGCAGATCGCCGCCATAACTAGTAAAAAAATAAAAATAAAATGACATAAATCTATCCCCTATTTTGTAGACACTGTAACTTTTGCGCAAACCAATCAATATACGCTTATTGCGATTTATTTTTAATTTTTTTTACCAAAAATATGTAGAACACATATCGCCCTAAACTGAGGGATATTTATTATAGCAAAAACTAAAAAATATTGTGTTTTTTTTTTTTTCCAAATTGTCGCTCTTTTTTTGTTTATCGCGCAAAAAATTTAAACTGCAGAGGTGATGAAATACCACCAAAAGAAAGCTCTATTTGTGGGGAAAAAGGGACATAAATTTTGTTTGGGTACAACGTTGCGCGGCCGGGCAATTGTCAGTTAAAATGACGCAGTGCCAAATCGCAAAAAACGGCCTGGTCAGGAAGGGGGCAAATTCTTCCAGGGCTTAAGTGGTTAAAATATTTTTCCTAGCAAAAACTCATCTATGTGGTCTATTAAACTCTCCATCTCCACTATCTTCCCAACTATAGAAGTCAGACTAACAGGTCTATAGATACTTGGAAAATACTTTGACCCCTTTTTAAATATAGGCACCATGTTGGTCTTATGCCAATCCAGTGGTACTATGCTAGTCATTAGAGTCCCTCATTTTTTTTTTAACTATGGCTTTGAAATAACCAAGCTCGCTAAATAGGCACAAGACATGATTTGAGTGTTTGATATCAAAGATTGGTCTAGTATATGGTTAGCCACAAAAAAATCCTCTCAATTGTTTTGCTGTAGAGACAAATTAGGTCCAGAATAGTACAATTTGGTCCCACATATTCACCAAATTGTTTGAGGTTGCGACACGCCAGGCACACACTACCACATATGGTGGCAATGTCCTGTGGTCCAAGAATTCTGGAAAAATATATTTTTAATGGCATTTTTAATGGCATCTAAAGCTTTAGAAACCTACATTCTTCCCGATCCTGCCATGGCACTTCTACACCTTAAACCTGCTACACTTACCCACACTCGGTTTCAATTGCTTATTCATCTTAATACTGCAGCCAAGCAAACTATAAGCTTGGAAATCACAATCTCTAATCTTAGCAGAAGCTAAACATAGAATGAATAGAGCACTTATATATGCAAAGATGACGGGTATTGAAGATAATAACATTTATAAATTTTGTAAAATTTGGCAACCTTTGACCAGTCTTTGTTGTTACCACACTAGGATATATAGATTACTTAGATCAATTTTTTTTTTTTTAATCAAAACCAAGTTTATTGAGCATACACCAAACAAGGATACATTTTCACAGTTTAAGTGCAACAGGCACTACAATAACGGGGAACAAATGTTGACATGTTCGGAGGGATATAAACCGACATAGAGAAAGGGATGCATGTACACATTTCAGAGTAGTGGATCGCCAAGGGTTCCGGAGAAGTTTCATTCAGTTGGGGGCTCAAGGGCGCCCCACAGCAGGGTCGTGGGGTCTCAATGCCCGTCAGGCATGATGGCATGTGCGGGGGGTGCCGAGCAGACTCAGTGCTCAGCGAACAGGTTAAGCCTCTCTCCTCAGTGCGTGTGTTGGGGGGGGGGGGGCGGGCGGGTGGTTGGGAGGCAGTAGGTCACTCCTAGGGTAGGCATGCGTCTGGAGCGTCAATCCATCTATCCCATACTTTATTATATTTGGCTGGGCAGCCTCGGTGGAGGTACAGTATCTTTTTAAAGGGGAGGAGGGCATTGACAGCAGCTATCCATGCTTGGAGGGTAGGGGGTTTGCTTTGATCCAGGTGTGGGCAATCTGCATTCTGGCTAGAAATAGGGACTCCTGTAGGAATATAGAGAGGTATTTTTCATCTTCGGGGAGTAGAAGGATCCCTAGTAAGCATTGGCGAGGGCATAGGGACAGAGGCGATCCCATTCGATCATGTAGAAGCTGGACGACTTGCGACCAGTAGTCTTGAATGCGTGGGCAGGTCCATATTAGGTGGTAGAATGTGCCACCTGGGTCCCCACATTTAGGGCAGGAGGGGTCTTGGTCTGGTCTAAACCTAGCGAGGCGTGCCGGGGTAAGGTATGACCTATGCAAAATGTACAGGTGAGTGAGTCTGTCCGACAGTTTAGGGGATACTAACTTGGAGACAACAAGTGCATCCTCCCATTCCTCATGCTCCACAGCACCCAGGTCTGCCTCCCATTTGGGCTTTAGGTTGTGCGCCTGCAGGGTGGCCTCAGGCAATAGTAGATGATTGTAAAAGTAGGAGATTAGTTTCTTAGGATCCTGACCTCTGATCACACCCACGGGGGACAGTGATTCCAATCTGGGAGCGGGTCCAACAAATTGGGAGCTGGGAGCATGCCGGAGCTGAAGGTAGCGGAAGAGCATTTGGTTAGGGAGGTCAAAGTCGTCTTTGAGGGCTTGGAATTGTCTAATCGAGCCTCCCCGCATACTTACTTAGATCAATTTAAATATATATTTGTCGCGAGCCAGACCAACACTCCGGGTGATTTATTTTTTTCCTTTATTTTTCCCTTTCTTTTTCCTTATTATTCTTTAGTTTTATTTATTAAGTTCCTTTCCTTGTAATTTGGTACGTCAAATTTGCGATGTGCCATTTATTTATCCTTATTTTTCCTCTATTAAATTTATAGTCTTACCAAAACATGAGATTTTGACTGACCATTTGATCTATACCTTTTTTTCTTTCCTCTTCATTATACAGTGAGCAAAGATCAAATACAGCAAGTTAATTCTATATTTACTGTTATAATACAAAGTACTTAACATGTATCTATGTTTATACGCTTTTGTATACTTTTTTTTTTCCTTGTAAACTCTCAGTAAATACATTTGACAAGAAATAACCAATCTCAATTCTTTTAGGACCACGTGGGTATATTATATATATGTATATATCTTGTCCAGGTGCTTAATTCACCTTTATTCCGTCTAAATATTTCTTGACTATATCAATTTTGAGCCATAGTGGTTCATTTGGGGCTGTGTCAATACCATTCCCATTAGGGTATACACAAAGCTGAAGAAGGTATTTAAAAAATGTGCAGCCTTTGTCCACAGTTGCCCAATCCAGATTATTTTGTAAAGGGCTTACAAGCTCAGACCTTACCTTTTTATAATGAATATATTTGAAGAATTGTTTTGGGTTTGTCCTACTCTTTGCAATCTGTCATTCGTATTGAATTTTTGTAAGCTTAATTTCCTTTTTTTTACATATTCTGTTATATTCCTTGTAATGTTAAACCACTTCAGCCCCGGAAGATTTGGCTGCTCAATGACCAGGCCATTTTTTGTGATTCGGCACTGCGTTGCTTTAACTGACAATTGTGCGGTCGTGCGACGCTGTACCTAAAGAAAAATTTTTTGTCCCCACAAATAGCTTTGTTTTGGTGGTATTTGATCATCTCTGAAAATCATCTCTGAAAATTTTTTTGCCCTATAAACAAAAAAAGAGCGACAATTTTGAAAAAAACACAGTATTCTGTACTTTTTATTATAATGTCCCCAATTTTTAAAAAAACAAAAACAATTTTTTTCCACAATTTAGTCTATGTATTCTTCTACATATTATTGGTAATAAAAATAGCAATAAGCGTATATTGGTTTGTTTAAGTTATATCGTCTACAAAATAGGGGATAGATTTATGGCTTTTTTTTTTTTTTACTAGTATTGTTGGCGATCTGCGATTTTTATAGGGACTGCGACAGTATGGCGGGCACATCAGACACTTTTGACACATTTTTTAAACCTTTGACAATTATACAGCGATCAGTGCTATAAAAATGCACTGATTACTGTGTAAATGTCACTGGCAGGGAAGGGGTTAACACTAGGGGCGATCAAGGGGTTAACTGTGTTCCCTGACAGCATGTTCTAACTGTGGGGGGAGGGGACTGACTATAGGAGATGACAGATCGTAGTTCCTAGCTATTAGGAACTCTCGATCAGGCCTCTCCTCACAGAACAGGGATGTCTGTGTTTACACACACATCCCTGTTCTGCCTCTTGTGCCCGCTATCACGCATGGCTGGCGGTCATTGCGACCAACGACTATGAGCATCGGCACCCCCGCAATGAAGCGGGTGCGTGCCTGCTATCCCGCTTAAAGGGGCCAACTTACAGCTACGACGGTTCGCAGGATTGTGCCGACCTGCCGCAGTATAATGATGGCGGCTGGTCGGCTAGTGGTTAAATGATGGTGTGCCTTCATTTTTATATTTTTTTAAACGCTCATTTCTTATTTATAGCTTTTTTAACTTTGGCCATGAGCCACATAGGTTTTGTTTTTATCCTTTTAAACTTCTTGCCCATGGGAATATATTTTGCAGTTCACATAGTCATTTTGAAGAATTCCCAGTGTTCATCAATGTCAATATTCCCTTCCAGTCTAAGTCTTGGAGAGCAGCCCTCAGCCTTGGAAAATTTGCTCTCTTAAAGTTGAGTCTTTTCAGTATGTGCTAGTTGTTTATTCTGTAGCTATTATTAAATAAAAACGTGTTCTAGTCACTGCTACCCAGATGTTCTTTAACCACTTCAATACCAGGCACTTTTATCCCTTTCCTGCCCAAGCCAATTTTTATCTCTCAGTGCTGTTGCACTTTGACAATTACCAGGTCATGCAACACCTTACCCAAAGTTAATTTTTATAATTTTGTTTTCACAAATAGATTGTTCTCTTGGTGTATTTAACCACTTAAAGACCAGCCGTAGTTGTATTGCGGCACGTTGGCTCGATTACACAAATCACCGTCATTGTACGTCGCTTCATGTAATGGATATAGCAGGTGCACTCCGCCGGAGGCGCAACCCCAGTGCCCGTTCGTGTGGCTGGCGGGTGCAACATGCGCCAGCCAGCTGTGATCGCTTCACACAGAGGCAGAACAGGAATCTGCCAGTGTAAACAGAGCTGATTCCTGTTCTGACAGGCGAGCTGAGAGTGATCGTCTGTTCCTAGTGATCATGAACAGCGATCTCTCTCCTCCAGTCTGCTATTGGCTGGGCAGGAACTGGTTTATATGAACATTAGTAATATGCTTTGCATGGTTAGAGATTACCAGGTCCAGCAAAGCATAATTTCTAATTGGGGCCCCTATGAACTGTATCATAAAATTGTCTTGTAATAGGTGTATATATTGCAATTAAATCAAAAGGTGGTCCAACAAAATACTGACATGGGGGGGGGGGGGGGGGGGTGATCCTTTTTCCAACTCAGTGATTTTGATTGTTTTTTCTTTATGATCTGTTGGTGTTCTATTTTTCACATGGATGTTATAAGTTGCACTAGTAAATACAGCTGGATAAGACAAAAACTGTTTGTTTTCATTTCAGGCTGAAAAGCAACAAAATGTGATTATTTTAAAGGGGTGTATCTTTTCTCTACCCACTGTATTGAACCCAAAATCAAACCTTTATTATATTGCAGCTTGCCAATTCTTATATGTGATGGCTGTATTAGTTTTATTTTTTAGGCTTCTGTTTTCAGCTGATGGTCCAGCCAGCAAGTCTGTTGTTTTTCAAAAGCACTTGCTTTATTTATTCATATAAAAACCTTTATCAAAAAAGGATAAAAACTGAAACCAAATTCCAGCTCCCACTTTTATAAACCGTTAAAGAGCAAACAATTTGATAGTGAATTTAAACCTGCTAATACATTTAACATTAACCTCCCCCAGATTGACAGTGCTGATATCTGCTGTGCACCCTGTTCTCATTGATCCAGAGCTGTCTCAGTAATGCAGGACGTGTCACCAGGTGAAAACAGTGGGGAAAAAAGTCAAAGAAAAGAAAACTGATGCAGCTACCACATCTAATGATTGGTAACCTGCAATATAATACATAATAAAACAAAAGCAATTATGTCACATAAATATGTGTACACTATCACTTCCCTTAGCACACATGTATAAATAAAGATTGTAATACGAGTAGCGGCTACTTATAGATTTCACATAAGACCATACAATGTGCTTTGTCTACCAAAATAGAAAAAGCTTTAGCAGCGATGCAATGATAAATTTCAAACACAAAGTCATATAATTCCTTTCATCCGAGTGAGTGAGTCCAAAGTGTTCATTTCAACTCTCATATAGGGCAGGAAACAATTATCGTATTTGCTTCAACGATGCTATCCCCACACATCTCGTGGGGTCCCACTCCCTTTAGATGTTACACTCACCAGATCTAAGTATAAATCATGCCTGCACACTGAATATATGCCAGGACCAAACACTTAGTCTGAGCCTACCATAAAGGTGAACGTTCCTAAAATGGCCAGGGACTGCTTAGCAACTAGCAGCTGTTGAGACAAAACACTTTTTTGTATGATGTTTAACCGCTTGCCGACAAGCCGCCGTCATTACACGGTGGCAGGTCAGCTCTCCTGCACAAACCGCTGGAGGTGTACGTTGGTCTTTGCATAGGAGATAGCGGGTGCATGCCCGGCGGACTCTATGTCTGCCGGCAACCCGCGATCGTGGTGTACAGAGGCAGAACAGGGAGCTGCCTATGTAAACAAGGCAATTCCCTGTTCTGCCAGATGACATGTCCGATCTTCTGTTCCCAGTGATTGGGAACAGCGATCTCTGTCATGTCCCTGGTAGCCCATCTCCCCTACAGTTAGAACACAACCAGGGAACACACTTAACCTCTTGATCGTCCCCTAGTGTTAACACCTTCCCTGCCAGTGTAATTATTTCATTGATCAGTGCATTTTTGTAGCACTGATCAATGTAATAACGTAACTGGTCCCCAAAAAGTGTAATTTGGGGTCAGATTTGTCCGCCGCAATGTCGCAGTCCTGCTAAAAATCCCAGATTGCTGCCATTACCAAGATCCCTACAAGTCCCTAAATCTATGCCATAGTTTGTAGACACGATAACGACCGTGCAATTGTCACTAAAGCGTAGCAGTGCCGTATCGCAAACAATGGCCTGGTCATTAAGGGGGCAAATCCTTCCGGGGCTGAAGTGGTTAATATTTTTTATAGTATTTGGTAACGCAGAGAGAGTTCAGGGTTCAGGGATGTGTAATGCAAGGGTCAGGAGTGCATAAAGCATGGAATTCTGTGGTTCGTATCTGGTTTAGGAGTACGTAATGCACACTGGCAGTAGAAAATGAACAGCGTGCATAGGCCAGAAGTGCATAACTTGCAGAGCACAGGGGTCAGGAGTGTGTAACACATAATGCAGGAGAACATAATACAGTGCACAGGACCAAGAGTGCATACCGCATACGGTTCCAGGAGTACATAAGGCACAGCACAAGGGTTTAGGAGTGCGTTAGCACAGACTGCATGGGGTTATGAATACATAACGCAAAGAATTCAGGGCTTGAAGTACATGGGAGGTACATGGGAGTACAGGGGTCAGAAGCATACAACACACAGGCCAGTGCACAAAGTACAGCCAAAAATCACCCCTTCCTCCCACTACAATCCCATTACATTACAGATCTCCCCCGCCCCCCCCCCAAAAAAAAAACAATCCTCCCAGTATAGACATATTTCCTGTCCCCCCAAATTCCCCCAGTATAGATCCCCCCCCCAATATTTCTCTCCAGAACAGAGCTCCCTCCCACCCTAAAGTCCATTCACCAGACCTCAGATATGGTGGCAGTGCTTAGAGAGTGGAAGGTCACCCCCTGGTGGTGTCATGTGAAACTGTACATCAGAGCTGAGGCGCAGCCTTACTTGGCTCTGAGGTCTGATGGGGAGGGAGCCAGCACAGCAGGGCAAGTGTCACTGCAGTGCCAAAAATGTAGGTGGTCACAGCGTCAGATCCAAAGCACATGCCTGTCGCTAGCAACACCCATGATTGATTATAATTGTATTGCTATCTGGTTAGACATGGGGCCTTCACAAGGTCTCTTAAAGTTCAACTGTGCCCAGACAATGTATGCACAAATTCTTCTGGGTAAGATTGTATAAAATACCCCTGCCCCCACAAGGGAAGTGGGAGGTTGCTCTCAATGCCACGGGAACCCAGTCCTAGATCCTGACAGGCAGGGCCAGATCTAGCCTGTCTGAACTAGCGCTGCAGTAGAAAGTTGGGGGGCATAATGTCAACACTCTAATTTTATTCTCTCTTCTTCTGACTTGGTTCCCTATATCACTAATGCTGGCCATACACTATATGAAAAATCGTCCGAAATTCGGTCATTTAGACAGTTCGTTTTTTCGGCCAAGTAATGGGCACAACATCGATAATCGTTGGGATGTCTTTGAGCCGAAAAAACGAAGAACAAGTTTGGAAATTTTCTGCCGAACGAACAATGAATTGAAAGGTTAATGTGTTTCCCATCCGAACTGTCTGCACTAGGTATATGTAAAAAAAAATAACAAAAGATGCATTAATTTATGTCCACTGAATGATTTATTGATCATTACATGATGGCACTATCGTTTGCGCTCACGGACGAAGGTTTGTTTTTCGAAAAAGATTTTTCGTATAGTGTATGGCCAGCATAAGTGATTGCATTGAAAAGCACTTGTATTAGGCCGGCTACTTTTTTTAATCACGGCACTCTTTTTAAAAGTAGGCAAAATCCCAAGATAACCCCATCCTGAACTGTATGTATTGGGTTGAAGGACATTGACATCTGCACTGGATGACCCACTTGATCATCCACTCCCTGGCACCACATGAAGAATCCACATCATAAGAGTCTCCCCCCCATCACAACAGTGTGTCCCCCTTAACAGAGATTCCACCATCACAATAGTCCCTTGCTCTTCATGACACAGTCCCCTGCGCTTCATAATATAGTCCCCTCACCTTCACAAATGGCAATGAATGATACCATGCATCCTGATCCGCACCATGAAAACAAATGATGCTGTGTGATGGATATGGGCAGGGCACTGTGTAGCCATGCAAACTTGGCTGCATGCTGCCCCCCGGCTCCTCTACTTCCTGATACCAATATCACTGGTCCTAAGGGGGTGGGGTAATTAAGGAGGGTTAGAGGGCTTTTAATTAGACCCATCAAACGCTTGTAAGGCAGAGACATTAGTGGTTTTCATGTGGTGGTGGATATAGAGGGGTCGAAGCTGTCTGTGTTAATGAGCATAAATGTATTTATTACAGGAAAAAAAAAACATATTAGATAATATGCAATTTTATCAGCTTATCAGTGTTACACAGAAGTTCAGTGATTCATAGTTGCAGGGCAATCACTGACTTGAAATTCACTGTCAGGACACCACCTCCCACAGTGTGGTGGTTGGAATTCCTACATCCACCACGTTTGTGTATAAAAAAAATAGTAGAGCGCATGCGCGGAGCTCCGTGGATGGCCGCCTGAGCTGAGAGCTCCGCTCCAGCCTGACACAGCGGCACCCGTAGCAGACAAAGCAGCAAATATACTGACGAAAAATTTCACAGGCAGACTCCCTATTAACACAAGAACACCCCCAATAACCAAATTCTAATTAAGAAGGACTCCAGACCCCAATTTAAGTCCGAGGACTGTGAGGGGAAAAATCCAAGAGGCCGCCGCTATCCAGAATACAGAACCCAGCACACTCTGCCTCTCAGAGCAAATGCCAGTTTTCTCCCCTGAGACATTGAATTTTACCACAGGGCTTCAGACAGCCCCCCTCAGGTATTCATACCTTCTCTGGCATACACAAGCCCCTTACTAGCCACTCAATGCCTGACCATTCCATATCCTCCTCAGGGATACATTTTTTCCTTTCAGACTACATCAGTCCCCTCAGAGGCTCTCTCTGGGGAGCAGGCTTTCATACTGATGGACCTATTTCAAAGGTTTTCAGAACTCCTTGATAGAGGACTAGCACAGACAGTGGCTAAAATTACAGGAGACCTGAGAGCCGACTTTCAAAATTTAGGATCAAGAATTGATGATATAGAGCACAGTGGCCGCATCGAATCAAAATGCGAAACAATTATACACTGTCCAGGAACAACTAGATTTTGCTATTTATAGAATCGATGATTTGGAAAACAGATCCTGCAGGTATAATATTAGGATCAGGGGGCTACCTGAGTCTGTTTTAGACATACCATCAGCAGTCCAGGAAATGATCAGAACCATGATTCCTGATATCCCCCACCACCGTCTAGAACTGGATCGAGCCCACAGAGCTCTAGAACCTCCTAGAAAGGCTGGAAAACCCAGAGATATTATGGCCAAACCCCATTTTTATGCCATGAAAGAGGAGGTCATGAAACAAGCCAGATCTGCCCCTCAAATATTCTGCCTTGGCCATCCGATTTAGCTATTCGCAGGTCTATCCCCCTCCACAATTCAATGCAGGAGGGCACTGAAGCCACTTTTACTAATCCTCACACAAAAAAAAAAAAAAAAAAATACAGACGGGCCTTCCCATTCGCATATCCTCCTCAGGGATACATTTTTCCTTTCAGACTACATCAGTCCCCTCAGAGGCTCTCTCTGGGGAGCAGGCTTTCATACTGATGAACCTATTTCAAAGGTTTTCAGAACTCCTTGATAGAGGACTAGCACAGACAGTGGCTAAAATTACAGGAGACCTGAGAGCCGACTTTCAAAATTTAGGATCAAGAATTGATGATATAGAGCACAGTGGCCGCATCGAATCAAAATGCGAAACAATTATACACTGTCCAGGAACAACTAGATTTTGCTATTTATAGAATCGATGATTTGGAAAACAGATCCTGCAGGTATAATATTAGGATCAGGGGGCTACCTGAGTCTGTTTTAGACATACCATCAGCAGTCCAGGAAATGATCAGAACCATGATTCCTGATATCCCCCACCACCGTCTAGAACTGGATCGAGCCCACAGAGCTCTAGAACCTCCTAGAAAGGCTGGAAAACCCAGAGATATTATGGCCAAACCCCATTTTTATGCCATGAAAGAGGAGGTCATGAAACAAGCCAGATCTGCCCCTCAAATATTCTGCCTTGGCCATCCGATTTAGCTATTCGCAGGTCTATCCCCCTCCACAATTCAATGCAGGAGGGCACTGAAGCCACTTTTACTAATCCTCACACAAAAAAAAAAAAAAAATACAGACGGGCCTTCCCATTCGCATATCCTCCTCAGGGATACATTTTTCCTTTCAGACTACATCAGTCCCCTCAGAGGCTCTCTCTGGGGAGCAGGCTTTCATACTGATGAACCTATTTCAAAGGTTTTCAGAACTCCTTGATAGAGGACTAGCACAGACAGTGGCTAAAATTACAGGAGACCTGAGAGCCGACTTTCAAAATTTAGGATCAAGAATTGATGATATAGAGCACAGTGGCCGCATCGAATCAAAATGCGAAACAATTATACACTGTCCAGGAACAACTAGATTTTGCTATTTATAGAATCGATGATTTGGAAAACAGATCCTGCAGGTATAATATTAGGATCAGGGGGCTACCTGAGTCTGTTTTAGACATACCATCAGCAGTCCAGGAAATGATCAGAACCATTATTCCTGATATCCCCCACCACCATCTAGAACTGGATCGAGCCCACAGAGCTCTAGAACCTCCTAGAAAGGATGGAAAACCCAGAGATATTATGGCCAAACCCCATTTTTATGCCATGAAAGAGGAGGTCATGAAACAAGCCAGATCGGCCCCTCAAATATTCTGCCTTGGCCACCCGATTCAGCTATTCGCAGGTCTATCCCCCTCCACAATTCAATGCAGGAGGGCACTGAAGCCACTTTTACTAATCCTCACACAAAAAAAAAAAAAAATACAGATGGGCCTTCCCATTCGCAGTCAAGTTTACAAACAAGGGGAGATCCTACTCTTTTTCCAGCTTTCAGGAAGGGGAGAGATTGCTGTTGCACCCTAAATTCATCTCGCAAGAAACAAAAATGGATACTGCTACTATCTGTTCCAGCCCGACCAAAAGACCCAACCTGACGAGCCTGCAAGGCCCCCTTTGGAACAAGGGAAGGGCAAAGAAAAGCAAGGATGATGGACACACCTGAACAATGATTCCTACATTACTCTTGTTTCTCGTCTCTTAATCGGATTTAGTGACCACTTACAGACCTATCTGTGACACTCCTTAGGGGGTTTTTACCCCCACTTATTCTTCTATTCCCCCTGCCTGTTCTATAGTTATTCACAATCCTACAGACTTAGTATCTTTTAGTCTATAGGTTCCAATTTTACGCTTATTGGCTTTAACAGCATTTATCGGTCATAGATGTCTAGGCCCTCATGGAGAATCTTATTTCTCCAAAGACTATGACACTGCAAAATGATATAAGTCAATCTTGTCGTGCTATTTTTGTTAATTGTTTTTTTTTTTTTTTTTGCGGGCGCCCTGTGTGGGGTTGGTCCACATGCGCTCCCACCTATTCCTTGGAAACCCACAGGTCTCTAGGGACTAGGTTGTCTGTACCCCACGGGTCAGACCTCTATTGTTGTTTTTTCCAGGCTTCGGGGGGGGGGGGGGGGTCTCCCCTCCCCTCCCGTACCCTGGTTTTATATGATAGACTTTTCTTTTTCCTATTTCCTTTCTCTTCTTTTCCCCTTTCTATTGATACAAGTCTAACCTCTCTTTATGTTACAGAAATCCACATTCTCAGATTAACAATGTATATCATCCTCCAAACTTATCTATTAAATTATCTATTATAACGTTCTTGGTCAGAAGACTTCCTAGGGTGAGTGAGATCTTAATTCACGAGTACATCTTTATTGACTTCCATGGCTGATAATACACAGACCCTACTTAAAGTAGCTACTCACAATGTTCTAGCCCTTAACTAACCGATCAAAAGAAGAAAAATTCTAGACTACCACAAATCCCTTAACATAGATATCCTCCTACTCCAAGAGACGCATTTTCCTGTACAGTATAGTCCCAAATTTATATACCCACACTTTCCCCAATTTTACCTAGCTAGCGCTGAAAATAAAACTAAAGAGGTAGCTATCCTTTTTTTCAAAATCGTGTAAATTTGAAAAGAATATAGAGTACATTGATCCCGAAGGGAGAATCCTCTTGGTACAAGGTACAATAGGACACATTTACTCTATAGTGTCTTATTATGCTCCCAATAGAGGACAAGCTGTTTTTTTTAAGACTCTGATGGACACATTGAACACCATGCTCGTGGGCACAGTCATATTTGGGGGAGATTTGAATGTAGCATTCGATCCAGGGCCGGATTAACATAGGGGCTATTGGAGCTGCAGCTCCAGGCCCATTTCTCAAGATAGGCCCATTTGCCCAAAAAAAATCAAAACAAAATCAAAACAAAATCAAAAAAAAAAAAAAAAAGATCGACTTTGAGGGTTGTAGCTCGGCAACCTGGAGTCAGAGACCCCACGTTTGGGGGGTAGGTAGCTAAAGACCTACTCCAGCACTGGTTAAAATAATGGGGCTGCTTTCATCTATGGTTCCGGAGATACAGAGTGGCCAGTTTAAATACAAGCTGGAACACTCTGCAGCAGACTGAGAGGATGAACTCACAGTGCTTATAATAATTATTTGTATATTACTTATGGTAATTAACCCCATTGCCACCCAGACCAATTCTGACACTTCTCTCCTACATGTAAAAATCATAATTTTTTTTTGCTTGAAAATTACTAAGAACCCTCAAGCATTATATGTATTGTTTTAGCAGCCACCCTATAGAATAAAATGGTGGTCTTTGCAACTTTTTATGTTACACGATATTTGCGCAGCAATTTTTCAAAAGTTTTTTTTGGAAAGAAACCGTTTCATTCATAAAAAAAAATTAAATAAAGTTAGCACAATTTCTTTTGTGGACCAAGCGATGCTTTAAATTTATTTTACAGGTTACATGTTTAGAGAGGAGGTCTAGTGCTAGATTATTGCTCTCGCTCTAACGATCGCGGCATATGTAACCTGTGTGTATCTGGCTCTGATACTAACCAGTGCCTTCCCAGGGACTGACTAGTATCTCTCCCCAGCCTGTCCCCACACACCCTCTCACCTGCTGACCTGTGAATGGGTCATTCCCGCAGTGTTATTGGGTTCTGCCAGTGAATACAATGATTAGTGTTGCTAACTGAAGCTGGCAGCACTGATTGTTTTTGGGAAAACCTGACAGGCTGGTTGTACTCAAGTTGGTTAATAGGTTGACTTGTGTAAAACCAGCTAGCCCATACATAGATCGACTATGGCTGGTCTCTGATTAATTTCAATCCATGTATTAGCCACTTACCATGTATTAACCACTACGCATTCCCTAAACATCCTTCCACAAACCTTTACATTTTTTTTCCCAGATTACTTCATCCTCCTCTCCTATACATAGTGCCCACTGTCATACCCTCCATACGCCTCTCCTGTACATACTGCTCACTGTCATACTCTCCACACTTCTCTCCTATATATAGAGCCCGCTGTCATATCCTATACACGCCTCTCCTGTACATAGTGCTCGCTGTCATACACTTCTCTCCTGTACATAGTGCCCACTGTCATCCCCTCCATACTCCTCTCCTGTACATAGTGCCCACTGTCATACTCTCCACACTTCTCTCCTGTACATACTGCTCACTGTCATACCCTCCACACTCCTCTCCTATACATAGTGCCCACTGTCATACCCCCAACACTTCTCTCCTATACATAGTGCCCACTGTCATACCCTCCATCTCCTCTCCTGTACATACTACTCACTGTCATACCCTCCATACTCCTCTCCTATACATAGTGCCCACTTTCATACCCTTCACACCTCTCCTGTAATTACTGCTTACTGTCCTACTCTCTACACTTCTCTCCTGTCATACCCTTCACACTCCTCTCCTGTACATACTGCCCACTGTCATACCCTCCACACTCCTCTCTGGTACAAACTACCCTCTGTCATACCCCCCACACTCCTCTCCTGTACATACTGCCCATTGGCATGCCCTCCACACTCCTCTGCTGTGCATAGTGCCTACTCTCATACCCTCCACACTTCTCTGTATATAGTGCCTACTGTCATACCCTCCACACTTCTCTCCTATACATAGTGCCCACTGTCATACCCTCCACACTCCTCTCCTGTACATACTACTCACTGTCATACCTGCCATACTCCTCTCCTATACATAGTGCCCACCGTCATACCCTCCACACTCTTCTCTTATACATAGTGCCCACTTCCATACCCTCTACACTCCTCTGCTGTGCATACTGCCCACTGTCATACCCTCCACACTCCTCTCCTGTACATACTACTCACTGTCATACCTGCCATACTCCTCTCTTATACATAGTGCCCACCGTCATACCCTCCACACTCTTCTCTTATACATAGTGCCCACTTTCATACCCTCTACACTCCTCTGCTGTGCATACTGCCCACTGTCATACCCTTCACACTCCTCTCCTGTACATAGTGCTCACTGTCATACCCTCCACACTCCCCTCCGGTACATACTACCTTCTGTCATACCCCCCCCCACACTCCTCTCCTGTACATACTGCCCACTGTCATACCCTTCACACTCCTCTGCTGTACATAGTGCCTTCTGCCATACCCTTCCGCACTCATCTCATGTACATAGTGCCCACTGTTAGACCCTGCACATTTCTCTCCCTCACCTGCACATACTTCCCACTTTTATACCATCCATACTCCTCCCCTATGCCTCTTACCCACAAAAACAGTTATTTAAAATTATGCTGAATATCCTCAGTTACCAGCTCTAGAATGGGCACACTTTTGTTAGTTCAACTAAAGGAAATCTCAGTCCTCATATTTGTTCTGCCCCATTATTAGTACTTATTTAATTTTGTGATTACTACTGTGATGTATAGAGGAACATAATAGGGGATGTTAGCTACTCTAAATATAGCACTTGTAAAAAAAGTGTCCCTGAAAATATTTTTGAAATGTTGGCAACTATGCACTTAGGCACTGCCCAAGGGCCACAGGGTCAGTAGGGGGCCCCATGAGAGGCTCCTGTGATATTAAAGCGGTAGTAAACCTTTCTAACACTACTACTTTTTAGAGGCCCTGAGGTAGGTTATGCCATAATGTACAAGTATGCACAGCATATTAGCACATTAGGGTACACTTAAATTGTCAGACTGAGCCCTCCAGTGCTGTGCTGTGATCAATACGGTGGGGCCCGGGTGCTTCCATCTTCACCTGGTCTTCCTTCCGGGTTCTGTGCCTTTGGTCACTTGCCTTGGCCGGGCTGCGTTGATTTCATTCCCACGCATGCTCATGTGCATCCTCTTTCTCTCATCCCCCCTTTCTCTCTCATCCTCCCTCCCTTACCCCTCACACCTCTTTCATCCCCTTTCTCTCTCTCTCTCTCTCTCTCTCTCTCTCCTCCCTCTCTCTCTTTAATTTAATTTGTTATAACAAAAAATTGTTTGCATTTTTATTTATTTATTGTTTATAAAAGGCCCCACCAAAATCCTCAGCACCAAGCCCATGATGTTCTTAATCTGGCCCTGATTCGATCAGACTTTGGATAACTCTAAACCCTTAAAGGATCAATATACCGTATATACTCGAGTATAAGCCGAGTTTTTCAGCACATTTTTTTTGTGCTGAAAGTGCCCCCCTCTGCTTATACTGGAGTCAAGCACTTTTCTGCAGCAGAGAATGACAAAGATCCCTAGCACCAAGTGGCCCCGAGATACAGGGCCCCAAAGTCAGTCAACTGTGTCCATCTACAGCAATGTCATTTTGGGACCCTTTGGGTCCAGAGACCCCAAATTTTCGGGGGGCCTATGGCTGCAAATGGGCACAGTGAGGCTGAAAATGGGCATTGTTGACCCTCTTTTACACTTACAGTAGCTGCACATTTCTCACCCTAGGCTTATACTTGAGTCAGTAGAATTGTGGGGTACCGGCGCTGGTTAGTGTTTTGCAACAATGTTATAAATTCCTATAATGAGCTGCAGTTTTATGCAATATAGTCACCCAAAAGTGACTATTCAAAATGAAGAGGAGGTAAGGTGAAAACCGCGCTGTTCTTATCCATCAAACATTGGGATGCCACAGCTAATTAGTACTATGCTGTGGTCCACCCACAAACTCTAAATCCCTAAAGTGCAATTACTGACCTACTGTTTAAATGCCGTGTTCAAATAAATTAAATTAAAGTCAAAAAACAAACGAAAAAAACAAAAAATCAAAAAATCAAAAAAACAAAAAATCAAAAAAATACCAGGAGCTCAGTGCTAGTTCCGTGCTTAAATCAGCTGATTCAAAGTGCTTTTGTGCATATAGATATCATAGGTCACTATCACGTGATATATGTTAATTGCAAAGTCTAGTGCTTCTACTGTTGCTATCAAATTCATTCCATCAGTAGCCCATCTTCACTGCCCAACGTTATGATACAATAAATGTATGTTACATGTGACCTAGGCTTTTCAATAAGATGAAGTAAACATCAATTTTTAAAGTTGTATAGAAATGTTAAAACAAATATTAAAACAAAAATATTGAAACAAAAATATATGAGTCCGTGACAACACCGCTTGTGCTTGATTAAACTTTAAATTTTCATAGTGCAGATTTCTTGCTTTGTGACCGTCACCAACTATGTAATGGATCACTTACCAAAACTTGGTAAGTGTAAAGCCTGCGGTTACTTTAGGATAACCAATCCTATCTATGGCCTCCCTCTTTCTCTCAAATCCTGGTACAGGCGGTATACGGATAGACTCCACAGATGGACTCCGCAGGTTCCCCAGAAAATGAGATAATAAACAAGGGGCTTCTGATAGTGAAGTACGTTTTTCAAAGGTTTTTATTTAAAAGTAAAATATCATAAAGACTCACATGGTCCAGTGCCGTAGCTGGCACTAAGCATATCCAGCCTTGTGTTTAAAATCAAGTTTCTTTTGGTTGGCGTGCGTCCTGAGCCCCCTTCCTGGTGTGAGATCCCTCTCCCGGAAGTGACGCGATCGCGTGTGATTACCCAGCAGCCTCTACGCGTTTCGCAAAAGGTTTTGCGTCATCAGGAAGCTCCCTGATGACGCAAAACCTTTTGCGAAACGCGTAGAGGCTGCTGGGTAATCACACGCGATCGCGTCACTTCCGGGAGAGGGATCTCACACCAGGAAGGGGGCTCAGGACGCACGCCAACCAAAAGAAACTTGATTTTAAACACAAGGCTGGATATGCTTAGTGCCAGCTACGGCACTGGACCATGTGAGTCTTTATGATATTTTACTTTTAAATAAAAACCTTTGAAAAACGTACTTCACTATCAGAAGCCCCTTGTTTATTATCTCATTTTCTGGGGAACCTGCGGAGTCCATCTGTGGAGTCTATCCGTATACCGCCTGTACCAGGATTTGAGAGAAAGAGGGAGGCCATAGATAGGATTGGTTATCCTAAAGTAACCGCAGGCTTTACACTTACCAAGTTTTGGTAAGTGATCCATTACATAGTTGGTGACGGTCACAAAGCAAGAAATCTGCACTATGAAAATTTAAAGTTTAATCAAGCACAAGCGGTGTTGTCACGGACTCATATATTTTTGTTTCAATATTTTTGTTTTAATATTTGTTTTAACATTTCTATACAACTTTAAAAATTGATGTTTACTTCATCTTATTGAAAAGCCTAGGTCACATGTAACATACATTTATTGTATCATAACGTTGGGCAGTGAAGATGGGCTACTGATGGAATGAATTTGATAGCAACAGTAGAAGCACTAGACTTTGCAATTAACATATATCACGTGATAGTGACCTATGATATCTATATGCACAAAAGCACTTTGAATCAGCTGATTAAGGCACGGAACTAGCACTGAGCACCTGGTATTTTTTTGGTTTTTTCGTTTGTTTTTTGACTTTAATTTAATTTATTTGAACACGGCATTTAAACAGTAGGTCAGTAATTGCACTTTAGGGATTTAGAGTTTGTGGGTGGACCACAGCATAGTACTAATTAGCTGTGGCATCCCAATGTTTGATGGATAAGAACAGCGCGGTTTTCACCTTACCTCCTCTTTATACTTGAGTCAATACGTTTTCCCATTTTTTTGTGGTAAAATTTGGTGCCTCGGCTTATATTTGGGTCGGCTTATACTCGAGTATATGCGGTACTCGCCCAACCAAAGTCATAAAATTGCAAAAATAATTTCTACTCGTGGTTTAGCTGATGCCTGGAGGGAACTAAACCCCACTAAACGTGATTTCACACATTATTCACACCCTCATAATGCTTACGCTAGAATAGACCATATTCTGACCCCCACATACCAAATACCATCAATACACAGTGCTTACATTAAAGACAGTGTTATCTGATCAGTGGTTATCATAACTATATGTTCTAGTTTGTAAAGTAGGAAGCAAGGTAATTGGAAACTAAATGAGTCAATCCTATCTAACCCATACAATGTAGAGATAATCGATAAAGCACTTAAAGATTATTTTTCCTTTAATGACATGGGGGACATTTCATCTGAAACCTTATAGGCTGCCCACAAGGCCTTCATTCGGCGTAAAATTATTCAAATCTCTACCCAAACCAAAGAAAAACAAAGAACTGAAATAGAACGCCTAGAAACAGAATTCACTGCCCTTAGAGCTCGTCACAAACGAGATCCATCCTCGGTTTCTACTTCCCTATTGGATAAAACTAGACTGGATCTCAACCTAGCCCTCACCACGCAAGCAGAAAAGGTAATAAGATGGAGTAGTAATACATTTTATCTTCATACAAACAAGATAGGTTCACTACTAGCGACAAAACTCCCCCCCCCCCTCCCCCGAGTCAAAATTCATACAATGCCCAAGATCAGAATAGCAGGTCAACCCCCCACAACGAATCCAGTCAAAATCTTGGACGCATTTCAAGATTTCTATTCCAACCTTTACAGCTCATCTTCCCAACCAGACAAAGATTTAATTATTAAATATCTAGATGAGCTCCCTATCCCAACTCTAAATTCCTTACACAAAGATTTATTAGAAGCTCCCTTCGCAATAGAAGAGGTTCAGGAGGTCATTAAAGACCTTTAAAAGAGGGTCAGCACCTGGACCTGACGATTTATCCATTCCCTATTATAAAGCCTTTTTAGGAACTCTAGCACCGCATGTGACCAATTTCTCTAATTCAAAAACACATAGGGTGATCCCTAAGATATTCATTTTAATTCAGCATACATCACAGTCATCCCTAAACCTGATAAAAACCCTGAAGAAGTCAATAACTATCGCCCAATCTCTCTCATCAATAATTATATTAAGATAATGCCAAAAATATTGGCCAACTGTTTATCATCCTTTATTAGTATCTATATCCATAAAGACCAAGTGGGCTTTATTCCAGGCAGACAAGGCCCTGACCAAATTAGATGAGCAATTTGGTCTCTAGTCTACAATCCGGCTGGGGGGGATAGGGATGAGACAGGAAGGTTTGACTTAAAATTGTCCGGACTCCACAAAGTATTATATAGACGCTAGACTGGCTCAACTCTAATTTACTCAGTCTGAAAAACCAGACTGGATCTCCATAGAGCAACAGGCAGTACCCCACCTACCCCTAGATTATCTATTGTGGTGTCCACCTAAAAAAAGACCCTTCATAATGGCCCCAACCATGTCCCAATCTTACACACTTTGGGATATCTTCAGAAATCACCCAACCCTCATTTCCTCAGGTCGTCCCCTATGACACTTATTCAATAATCTAGACTTCCTTCCAGGCTTAGATAAAAAAACATTCCAATGGTGGGTGAACAAGGGACTATATCGGATAGGCTGAAACTTCCACTTCGTTTTGATCTCATTTCTAAATTCTTACACCAAATTTGGAAGGATAAACCCCTTCTGCTCCAATTCACAAAATTTGAGATCTGGTGTGAACAAGCCATGGAAAAAAAGGGAGGAATTTCTGTTATTTACTCATGTCTCACTCACCCTACAACTAAATCCTCCTATATGGAGGCCTGGGAAAATGATCTTCAATACAGTTGGGACTTAGAAACCTGGCATACTACCTACTCAAAATCCTTCAGGGGAATTCTTAATGTTTCCCTGATGGAAGCGAACATCAAGGTTATAACGAGGTGGTATTTAACCCCTACCAAACTTGCAACCATATAGCCAACTGCAGATCCATCTTGTTTCAGAGGTTGTCAATTATTGGGGACGATGGTTCATATTTGGTGGGGATGACCTAGGATCCGCCCATTTTGGAATAACTTTTTTAATATGATATTTAAGGTGACTGGTCATCAGATTCCTAGGTCCATTTTTGTAGCTCTTCTAAATGCTCACATACCTCTCATTCCCAAGCACACACAAAAATGAATTCACTTCATACTCGCAGGAGTCCAGCTCAGTGGCGGCTGGTGAAGTTTTAGGCTGGGGGGGCGCAAGTCACCGCCCCCTCCACGCTTGACCCCTCCCACTTCTCAAAAGCCACACCCCTTATATAATCCACCCAATCCGTCCCCTGTATTCCACTTGCTTCCACTCATAGTGTCAGTATATATATATATATATATATATATATATATATATATATATAGTATATATGTATATATGTATATATATATATATATATAGTGTATATATATATAATATATATTATTATTATTATATTATTATTATTATAATAATAGTAGGTTAATCGTAGGTTTATATATATATATATATATATAATAATTTAATAATTATTAAAATGGCCCTGGTGACAAAAGGGTTAAAGCCTTACTCTGATTAATTTTATCCTGTCTGCAGATAATACTTGGGTTGCAGGGGGTGCTGCCGCCGACATCATCCATTAACATACAGATTAAGTTGTTGAGCGGGGGGGGAGTTGTGCCATGCCATTTTAATAATTATTATTATAATAGTGGGTTAATATATATTGTTATTAGTATTATAATATATATATATTATTATAATAATAATAATAATTATTAAAATGGCCCTGGTGACAAAAGGGTTAAAAAGCTGAACTCCAGCCTCCAGATAAAGTTGTTGGGGGGGGTTGTCTGCAGCCGACATCATCCATTAACATACAGATAAAGTTGTCGGGGGGGGGGGGGGGGGGTGGGTGCTGCAGCCGACATCATTTACACTACAGTCTATGGCAGAGTAAATATACTTAAAACACTTTTCAGGTAGTATGTACAGTATATGGTGTAAGTATGTGCATTGTGCACCTCACAGCAGCTTTAGGGAAGAAGCAGTGCATGACCAGACAACGTTTGGGAATGAAATATGTTTTTTATAACTTCTGCCATTTTCAGTACATAGTACATCACATGTGGTTGTTGAGCGGGGGGGGGTTTGACATTTTTAAGAACATCATTTCATTACATCATTACTTAGTTCAGACAAACACTGGAGTTCTTAGCAGCCATTCTAATTGTGCCATATGAAAGCAGCAGCTATAGGATCGGTGCTAATGTTATTTTACCTGACTGCAGTTGCCGAGAAGAATGTCTTGTGTGGGAGCCCGTGGTTTGCCAGTCTATAATAGTATAAATTTGCTGCTCCAGTATACAGACCCGGGCTGGTTTATGTCACTCATCAGTGAATTAGCTGGTCTTAGTAAACATGTTGCCGAGAACTTTATTAGCATGTAGAGAGGCATCCATCATTATGTTGAGGGGGGATGCCGCCGACATTCATTACATCTACATGTCACTCTGGGATTGTAAATTAAAGTCAAATTTGAGATGTGCGGGGGTGCCGCCGATCGTCAATGTTTTTGGGCAGGGGGGGTGGGGGGGTTGATGCATACATAGAGCATCTCAGACCATTTGTTGAAAAGGTGGGGGGGGGGGGGGGTTCTGGCACTGAATAAAAAAAATTAATACATTAAGTCAGCTCAGCAGTGACTTACCTGTTCCTCTCTCAGGCGGGACGTTGCACTGATCAGCAGTGGTAACGTCACTTTCTTGAGTGACGTCGGAAGCGCCGCCCATCTCACTCATAGTGCAAGTCTATGCACTCGCCTGGCCAGTCCATCGCGCAAAGCTGTGGCGCGATCGGCAGCGCCACAGAGCGTCTTTTTTTTGGCCAAATGAGGGGCCTCGTCTGCAATCTTGTGATTGCATTGACGTGGCGTTTCCCATACTGCACTGTGCCCGGCGCCAGGATACAGTGCACAATAATTTTTTTTTTTTAACATTCTTTTTTTTTTACTGCATGGGGGGGGGGGCGGCGCCCGGGCGCCCCCTATGGACGGGCCGCCACTCAAGCTTATAATAGCGAAAGCTTGGAATAAACCTAGGCCAGCATTTTAGCCGACAAGACTCTACAGTTTGAAAAAATATGGGATCCTTGGGCTAAATATATAGGGATTTCTATTTTGCATGGTGTCACACTGGCTCTCTCCCCCTCTCAGCATTAGGATAGACCCGTATTCCCTTTTTCTCTTCTTTTCCTCCCCTTCTCTTTTTCTGTCCTTTTTTATCTATCTGTTTTGAGGATTCCTGGAAATGACACTGAAGGATATGTATCTCCTATTTTTATTTTATTATATTAAAAGTCATAGATAAGTTTATCTTATGCTCCTTCTTGTTGGACTGGATATTCATATCAATACATTTTTTGACCCGGGGATGGAGTCATTTGGGGGGTGGGGGGTTCGCTCCTTCGACACAGTATGATCCCGCTAGGGGTGCCGAGGGGTTTGGGAATGCCTCTATTTCCTGGGTGCTCTCCACCAGACCGGTTGGCTTAATAAGTTAGTCCAATAGGAACAGAATATTCCTTTTCATTTTGTCTCCAATTGTTAACAGCTTACTGTATTGAATTCATCATTTCCCAGGATTTTTTTTTTTCTTTTTTTCTTTTCTGTTAATAAACCTTTACAATAATGATTAAATGTATCAAATTGTATTCTGTATGTTTTGAAAAAAAAAAACATTTTGAAAGCAAAAAAATTAATTAAAAAATCAGAAAATACTGACACCACCCTCTGCCCTAACTGACAAGTCCACTGCTCTGACACTATCCACTGCCCGACTAACACCCATGTTTTAATCCATTTGGGGTGGGGACCTATGTCTCTGTATACATACTTTTTACATGTAGAAGCAATAAACACCCATTATTGAAGCATGGCTATTTTTCTTTACACTTGAATAGTAATGGTTATTGTAGATATATCTATAGCCATCAGAGCATAAAGAGGTATTAAACTCTGAGCATTTAATACATTGAGCACAATAAAATGAACATTCCCCAGTAAATGCTTAACCACTTAATAACCGGCCCGTAGCCGAATGATGGCTACAGGGCGGTTTGTTAACTCTGGGAGGGCGTACGGTGACGTGCTCCCAGAATTCCGCTGCATACTCTTCCATACTCTGCATACCCACCCATACTCTGCATACCCGCCCATACTCTGCATACCCAGCCATGCTCTGCATACCCATTCATACTCTGCATACCCGTCCATCCATACTCTGCATAACCATTTATATTTACTCTGCATATCCATACTCTGCATACCCATCCATCCATACTCTGTATATCCATCCATCCACACTCTGCATACCCATCCATCCATACTCTGCATACCCATCCATCCATCCTCATCCATACTCTGCATACTCAGCCATTCATCCTCATCCATACTCTGCATACTCAGCCATCCCATCCACCCCCATCCATAATTAGCCATACCCAGCCGTACTCGGCCACACTCGGCCATACCCAGCCATACGCAATCGTACTCAGTCATACCCAGCCATACTCAGCCATCCCATCTATACCCATCCATACTCAGCCGTACCCATCCATACTCAGCCGTACCCATCCATACTCAGCCGTACCCATCCATACTCAGCCGTACCCGGCCATACTCCCCATTCATGCTCATCTATCCCCATTCATGCTCATCCATGCCACATCCATGCCACTACAGTGCCTCACAAAAGTGTAAAAGGTAGTCAAATTAGATTTGAAACTTATGTTCTTAGTACACCTGCCGGCGCTCCCTGCATGTTGGTCCTCTGTATGTGGCCACGCTGTGAAAAAGTCTCACACATGTAGTATCAACGTACTCATTAGGAGTAGGAGAATCTATTTTGGGGTGTAATTTTTGCCATGTACATGTTATGTGTTAGAAATATTGTGTAAATGGACAACATTGTGTAAAAAAAAAATTTGGTTTAATTTTCTTTACACATATTCCAAAAACTTGTAGAGAAAAATGACAAGTTCAAAAGACTCGATATGCCTCCAATATTATACATTGGGTTGTTTTCTTTCCAATATGGGGTCATTTTTGGGGCGTTTCCATTGTTCTGGTTCTCCAGGGCCTTAAAAAGTGTAAGAGGTAGTCAAGAAATTATATGTGTAATTTATGTTCCAAGAATGCCTGATGGTGCTCCCTGCATGTTGGGCCTCGCTATGTGGCCACGCTGTGTAAAAGTCTCACACATGTGGTATCGCCGTACTCAGGAGGAGTAGTAGAATGTGTTTTGGGGTGTAATTTGTGCTATGCATATGCTATGTGTGAGAAAACCTGCTAATATAAAAATTTTGTGAAAAAAAAGAAAAGTAAATCTTGATTTTGCAAAGAATTGTGGGAAAAAATGTCAACTTCAAAAAACTCACCATGCATCTTACTAAATACCTTGGAATGTCTACTTTCCAAAAAGGGGTCATTTGGGGGGTATTTGTACTTTTTTGGCTTGTTAGGGTCTCAAGAAATGAGATGGGCCATTAGTACTTCAGGTGTGATCAATTTTAAGAGATTGGCACCATAGCTTGTGGACTCTAACTTTCACAAAGACCAAATAATATACACCGATTTGGGTTATTTTTTACCAAAGATATGTAGTGGTATCAATTTTGGCCAAAATATATGAAGAAAAATTACTAATTTGCAAAACTTTATAACAGAAACAAAGAAAAATGCATTTTTTTAACAGAATTTTCGGTCTTTTTTCTTTTATAGCGCAAAAAAAAAAACAGCAGTGATTAAATACCACCAAAAGAAATCTCTATTTGTGTGAAAAAAAGGACAAAAATATCAAATAGGTACAGTGTTGCATGACTGAGTAATTGTCATTCAAAATGTGAGAGCACCGAAAGCTGAAAATTGGTCTGGTTATTAAGGGGGTTTAAGTGCCCAGTGGTCAAGTGGTTAAAGAGGGGTTCCCACATAAAAAAAAAATTAAGTCAGCAGCTACAAATACTGCAGCTGCTAATTTTCGATAATCAAACACTTACCTGTCCCAGGTCCAGCCATTGCGGGGGATCGAAGCCTCGCTTGTCTCCCCCTCCATTCGGCGGCACGGGTTTCGTAACTGTGGGCACCCGGCTGTGGCTTCACAGCCGGGCACCCACTGCGCATGCGCGAGAGGCGCCGCACGCCGTGACTGGCCGCGCAATCATCTGGGACCTGTCACATGTCCCTGATGATTGAAAAGAGGGAGGGGGGGCAGAGCTGAGCCCTTCCTGCATCGAGGGGAAGTGATGACACAAGCCCAGGCACTGAAGGAGGCAGACTGAGGGACCCCCTAGCAACAGCCATTTAGCGGTGAGTTAAAAAAAAAATCCACATTTTTTTTTAGGCACATTAATGATTTTTTTTTGGGTGGAATACCACTTTAAGCACTTGCAATTTACAACTTTTAATGCTGCTCTCTGTGCTGCTTCCCTGAACGTCCAGTCTCCACAGGAATGAGTTAACAGTGGACAGTGCTGTCTGGAGTCAGTTTGTTAGCTTTGGAGAAACAGGGGAGAGCCTTGCCGTCCTAGGCTACAGAGCTATGTGATTTTATTGATGCACACATTGTAGGGGGAGACAACACAAATCCCTGCATGCAAAGGTGGCTCTGTAGGAATCTGTAAAAGAAAGGCCCCATCCTTTAATGGAGAGGAAGATGCATGTAAGGGGCTAGACAGACATAGTGTCCGTGTCTGTAGGTCTCCATGGCTCCGCAAAAGATACCCATCAAATGCTCACATGGATAACTTGGTTAATGCCCCTTCCCTATGATTTGTTATGTTCCCATGAGAGGGGGTACACATGGCGCAAAAAACAGAGGCCAAGTTTGAGTAGGCCTGCACGTTTGCAGATGCTTATTTATGAAGAAAGGGCATGGCAAAACTTCCCATTTCCCCCTCCCCACCCTGAACAGGAAAATACAGAACAATGTTATTCAGTGATAAGTAAGTAATGTGCTGGGTTAATCAAACCACCATGGAACTGGAACAAAAGGACTTTTGGACAAAAACATCAGCCAGGATTGTAGCTCGGAGAGTAGGTTCAAGAATTACCGCAAAGATAGTAACCAGGTGTTCGCCTCCTTGGGGGTTTCAAAAAACTTCATGAACCGCCATGCTGAACTCGCAGGCGACTTGGGTATAGCATGGAGTACTTCATATCACGTTCCCGGAGTTGTCTTCTGACATCAGTGAAGGTTTTGCAACATCTTTGTAAGTCTGCAGAGAAGTCAGGATAGAGATGCACCACTGTGTGCTCGAAGGGTAGGGTGGGATGTTTGCGCGCCTCACGGAGGATGCAGTCTCAGTCTCTATAATTGAGGAATCTCACCAGGAAGGGCCTCGTGGAGCTCCATGGGTGCTCCGGCCGGTTGGGACTCTGTGAGCAGTTTCCACCACATAGGTTGGTGGGACCTCGGTCAGATTAAGAAGTGTCTTAAAGAATGCTTCTGCAAACTCAGCTGGGCGGTCCCCCTCCGGTAGGCCCAGGACCCTTGCATCATTTTTTTTCGAAGGCGATTTTCCGCATCATTAGATTTAGCCGCCAGGGATTGGACAGTGTGCTGTAATGTGTGAAGGGCATCATCATGGCAGGCAGTGAGGTCCTCTGCGGCGGAAATTCTCGACTCAGTCTCAGAAAGTCTGCTTCTGAGTTTGTCCAAATCTGCCCTGATGAGGTTACATTCCTCAGCCAGGTGATCAATGCGGGTCAATAAGGAAGTTCTGCTCTGTTCTATGGCCGCAAGGATGACAGTGATATTGCTTGTGGAGGTGCCTGAGGAGGTGGAGAGGCCGTTGGAATCACTGTCTGGTCCATGTCCGCTAAAAACACTTTAAATTGATCCAAAATGGCACTGGGACACTGGGCGGGCTGTGCTGGCGCCTTTTTGGTCGCTGTTTTGCTCTTTGAGGGCATGAGCAAGCGATCTGAGGTTGTTCAGGATAAAATTCAGAATAGTGGGTTTGTTCCCTTTAAGAATCCGTGGCAGCAGATAGGAAGACTGACATGCAGTGGTGACAGATACCTGTGGCTGGTGTAATGCTGAGTTCCCCCCACTGAGGCCTAATGATGCTGGCTGTTGGACCCCAGATGCAGCACTCACTACCTGTCCCCTGCAGAGATGTTGACACAGAGGGGTTAGTGTGTGGTGGCCGTTTTTCCCCTGATCCCGTCACCCGGCTGAGGAGGACACAGCAGGCCTCGTAGGCCTCAAGATGGTGGCGGTCCGCGGGTGTATGCGGCCGGCTGTGTGGGGCTTTTCAAGCACCCCTGCTGCTGGGCTATCGATCGGTCTCCGGGGATGCTGCCACTGATGTGCGGGCGTGGAGCGATCGCTCGTCCCGCGAATCGCGGCACTCGAGTGTGGAGGATTCAGGAGGCTCCATAGGCCTCAAAATGTCGGCGGGTCTCTGCTGGGTGTAGAAGGCCGCGGCCGTGCATCCACACAGCTGGACTCCAAACTATAGGATGAGACTGATGCTGGGGATGTCCTGGGACAGGCAGGGCAGCTGTGTAGGCTCACCGGGTTGTTCTGCGGAGAGCATGGTAGAGAATTTCAGCAAGGATACACGGAGCTCTACAGCGACACGTCTTCCTTGGTTCACATCCGGACACGCTCCCCTTCTGTTTTCTTTTTAACCTTTTTTGCCTCTTCACTCCTGGGCCCTGTGACATGCTTTTCCTAAAGATGACTGTCTGAGTCCCTTTGGCTTGATTCCTTGGCAACCTGGGTTAGATAAGTACTTTGACCTTTCTTCCCTCCTTAGTTCTCAGCTTTCTTCCACCCTCTTCACTCATCGTGATACAGGAATACTCTCAGAATTGTAATGGTTTTAACCCAAATTTTAAGAGACATTTGGCATTAAGGGTTTTTAGGAATTCTGGAGTGGATGTTATATTCGCACAAGAAACACACTTCGATAAGAGGGGTACATTGGCATTTGCATCTAGATACTTTTCCCCTGGCTACTTGGCCTCTAATCCTAGAAAAAAACCTGGGGTCGCCATTTTGACTTTATTCTTTTTTTTTATATTCTTTATTTTGAAAAAAAAATTCATACAAAAGGAACAAAGCCAACATTCAATAAAACAATCTTAACAATCTTAACCTCAACATAGATTAAAGTTATCTCTCTACGTACTCATCGCAATATTGTGTCCCCCTTGTTCTCTTGCCCCTGTGTATTACCATTGAGTTCTTATAGTCTTTCTTGGGCATATCCACTCCATGGAAAAGGCATGTCCAGGGCTCCTCTGGCACTTCAAAGCCAGTGATCCCCTTAATATACATTAATATTTTCTTCCAATAGCTTCCAATCCTAGGACACTTCCACCAGATGTGGGCCATAGTCCCATTTCCTTTACAGCCCCTCCAACATTCCGTTGATTGCCCCGTTATATACTTCCCTACTATTTCAGGGGTTCTATACCACCTAGTTATACACTTGTAGTTCATTTCCGCTACTTTAATATTAACTGTGAAACCATGGACCGACCTCATGATTTTCCATACTTCCTGATTATTTCCTCGGTGTCCTATTTCCCTCTCCCAATTTTTAATGTACGACGGTGCTTCCAGCTCATCCCCAACCGTAAGCATTTTATAGATCCGCGAGGTATATCCACGCTTAGTTTCTGTATCACATAGTCACTCAAAGGGGGACAGATCATCCCCTCCTCTTATTGGTTGTGGAATCGCTGCCACAAAATGCCTGAGCTGTAAGTAACGCCATTCATCAATTTGAAATATGTCTTTTTTCATTTTTAACTCTTGTGCTGTGCACATTTTCCCCCTGTGCATTATGTGCCTTAACTGTACCCTCTCTTTTTTAAACCAAATCCCTCCTATCGATTTTTTCCCCAGTGCAAAATAATTATTTTCATTCAAGACCATCAGTGAGGAGTTATATTCCCATTTTTTTTCCTTATGTAATCTATCCCAAACCTGTATTACATTATGTGTTCATTTATGTGTGTTTCCCCCTAATCCCCTAAACTGTGGTGGAATCCACATATCAATTCCCAAGTGTGTGTTTGCCATTGTGTGTTCTATTTGAACCCATCTTTTCTCAATCTTCCCCTTTGCCCACTCCACCATACGTGATAATAGGATCGCCTCATGGTATTTTTTAACCACTTCCCACCCGGCCGTCTACTTCTGACTGGACGTTCCGGAACGTCCTTCAGAAGTAGCGGGATTGCGCGGGCGCGCTCCCGCGCAGCCCGATGCGCGCGTGTCCCCCGCACACGCCGCATCTCGGCACGGCAGGTGGGCAATGTATTTGCCCTCCTGATCTTTGCGATGGCTGTGTCTAATCACAGCCATCGCAATGACAACAAAGGGGGAAGGGCGGCAGATGACAGGAGATGGCGCCGCTGCGTGCCCGCGCAGCGGCACGATCCCGATCTGCCTGTGTCCCCCAGAGACAGCTGAGCAGTGTGAGACAGGAGGGCCAGCTGATTGGCCCTCCTGATCACATGACGACTGTGTCCAATCACAGTCGTCATGTAATGTAAATAGAGAGCAGTTGTAACTGCTCTCATCTCTTCCTCTCCTCACACAGAGCCTGTCAGTGAGGAGAGGAAGAGAGATCTGTGCTGCAGCCAGGAGATCAGTGAGTTATATAGCTGTTTGTCTGCTGTTAACCCACTGATCACCTAGCTAGTGTCCCCAAAACACAGTGTCCCCAAAACACAGTGTCCCCAAAACACAGTGTCCATCTGTCCGCCATCATCCGGCACAGCTGTCTGCCATCATCCGGCACATCTGCCCGCCATCATCCGGCACATCTGCCCACCATAATCCGCAAATCTTCCGGCCATCAGCCGCTCGCCACCATCAAACACAACCCGCCACCATCAGGCACATCTGCCCGCCACCATCAGGCACATCTGCCCGCCCGCCATCAGGCACATCTGCCCGCCATCAGGCACATCTGCCCGCCCGCCATCAGTCGCATTTGACGCCCGCCATCAGTCGCATTTGACGCCCGCCATCAGTCGCATTTGACGCCCGCCATCAGTCGCATTTGACGCCCGCCATCAGTCGCATCTGACGCCCGCCATCAGTCGCATCTGCCCGCCATCTGACACATCTGCCCGTCAACATGACTAAAAGGTCATACAGCGCAGAGGAGGCTTGCCAGATACTCCAGAGTATGTCAGACGAGAGTAGCGGGGAACTCTCTCTGTCAGACTCGGATAGCGACTATGAGCCAGTGGACAGCAGTGGCTCCGAGATGGAAACAGTGGATGATAGAATCCTAACAAGGAGAAGCAGGAGAAATGAGCAGGCGCAGGCATCCACCAGCAGCGCAGCACTCCAGGATGATATGCAGGCATCCACCAGCAGCGCAGCACTCCAGGATGATATGCAGGCATCCACCAGCAGCGCAGCACTCCGGGATAGGCAGCCATCCACCAGCAGTTTGGCAACCTTCCTAGAAGATAGGCCAGATGCTAGCAATGGAGCATCACATCAACGAGGCAGTACTACCCTTCCAGATGTTCTACTGTATCCAACATGGCTGCCCGATACGTCAGTAGAACCTGTAATTCCCCTTTTTACAGCCCAGCCAGGCCCTCAGATACAGACGGAAAATGTAACCCCACTTTATTATTTTCACTTATTTTTTCCCAATGATCTCCTAACCTACATTGTGGAGCAATGTAATCTATATGCCAGCCAACATATAGCCAACAATCCAAGTTCTTCCTATGCCCGCCCTTTTGTTTGGAAACCCCTCACCATTGAAGAATGTAAAATTTTCCTTGGCCTAACCCTCAACATGGGGCTGACAAAAAAAAAATGAAGTCCATTCCTACTGGTCTACCCTACATATCCACCACATGCCGATCTATTCATCAATGATGCCCAGAACCCGTTATGAAATGATGATGCAATTTTTACATTTCAATAACAATGTCCAATGCCTCCCTCGAAATCATCCCAGTTATGATAAATTATTCAAAATTCGGCCCCTAATCAATTTTTTTTTTTGCGCCAGCTTCAAACGACTGTTTACCCCAGATAAAAATATCTGTGTAGATGAGTCACTATTACACTTTACTGGAAGACTTGGAATCCAGCAATACATCCCCAGTAAAAGAGCCAGACGTGGGGTAAAATTTTATAAGGCGTGTGACAGGGCCACGGGCTACACATATGATTTCATAATTTATGAGGGAAAAGACAAAAAGCTAAACCCCCCTGGATGCCCTACCTACATGGGAACAAGTGGCAAAATTGTCTGGCAGCTGATCCAACCACTGCTTGGGAAAGGTTATCACCTATATGTAGACAATTTCTACACAAGTCTAACACTTTTCCGCCATCTCTACCTAAAGCAGACTGTGGCCTGTGGGACAGCGCGGACCAACCGCAAAGGCTTCCCACAGACATTGGTCGCCAAGAACTTGAAGACGGGTGAAAAGGCCAGTATGCGGACTGAAGAGGTACTAGCGCTGAAGTGGCGAGACTGAAAAAGAGACGTCTACATTCTTTCCACAATACACAACGACACCTTGGTGGAACTGCAGAGAAGAAAAGGCCCCATCCAGAAGCCAAAATGTATCCACGAGTATAACCTATACATGGGGGGGGTGGATATGAACGACCAGATGATGCAGCCCTACTTGGCCACCAGGAGATCGCTTTTTTGGTACAAAAAAGTCGCCATTTATTTGATGCAACTAGCCATGTTCAATTCCTATATTATTTTTTCTAAGTGCACCCAAAGTTCCCTGACCTATCTAAGATTTCAAGAAGACAGCCCTCATCTATCCCCATGGCCAACCCACTCAACTAATTTGCTCTGATGAAGTAGCCAGACTCCATGAAAGGCACTTTCCTGAACTTCTCCCTCCTACCCAAACAGGTCGCAAACCCCCCAAAAAATGTTGTGTGTGTTCAAGTAGGGGAAATCCTGCCTCCTGAACTGATCATTTGCCCTGCCACTGTCCAGCACAGGGGTCTCACATGTGAGGGGCTCCAGAAAAGGTTTTCCGAGTGGAGAAAACATTTTTCTCCAGGTTTTGTTTTCTCGGATTAGGGTCTGGAGACTCGGAGGCTTCGTAGAGATTTGGGTGGGAAGAAGCCTCTACCCCTGTCCTCAGGTCTTACCTGACCAAGGCCTAATGTACAAAGTGCCACCTGCTGCCATCTGAACTGGTCATGCCTCTGCCTGCCACCTGAACTGGCCATGCCTTTGCCTGCCACCTAAACTGGCCATGCCTTTGCCTGCCACCTGAACTGGCCATGCCTTTGCATGGCACCTGAACTGGCCATGCCTTTGCATGGCACCTGAACTGGCCATGCCTTTGCATGGCACCTGAACTGGCCATGCCTTTGCATGGCACCTGAACTGGCCATGCCTTTGCATGGCACCTGAACTGGCCATGCCTTTGCATGGCACCTGAACTGGCCATGCCTTTGCATGGCACCTGAACTGGCCATGCCTTTGCATGGCACCTGAACTGGCCATGCCTTTGCCTGGCACCTGAACTAGCCATACCTATGCCTGTTACCTGAACTGAACTTTGACTGCTCTGGAACGGTATTCCTGCCTGCTAGAACCACAGGTGAGCCTTTTTTTTTTACCCTTTGCTCAGCAGAATGTATTTTGGGGTGCAATTCTTGGTGTATACATGCTATGTGTTAGAAGCCTAAAGGTGCTACTTGCATGTTGGGCTTCTGTATGTGGCCAGGTAGTGGAAAATTCTGACACATGGGGTATCGCCATACTCAGGACGAGTAGCAGAATGTATTTTGGGGTGTAATTTTGGCTATGTACATTCTATGTGTTATAAAGATCTTCTAAATTGACAACTTTGTAAGAAAAAAATTGGTTTTAATTTTCTTTCCACATTTTCCAAAAACTTGTGGAAAGAAATTACATGTTCAAAAGACATTATGCCTCATAGAATATACATTGGGGTGTTTTCTTTCCAAAATGGGGTCACTTTGTGGGTAATTCTATTGTCCTGGTGCTCCAGGGCCTTCAAAAATGTGATAGGTACTCAGGAAATGAAATGTGTAATTTATGCCTTTAGAACACCTGATGGTGCTACATGGATGTTGGGCCTCTGTATGTGGCCAGGCTGTGGAAAAGTCTGACACATGGGGTATCGCCATACTCAGGAGGAGTAGCAGAATGTATTTTGGGGTGTAATTTTTGCTATGTACATGCTATGTGTTGGAAATATCTTATAAATGAACAACTTAGCGTAAAAAAAAAAAATGCGTTTTCATTTTTTTTCCACATTTTCCCAAAACTTCTGGAAAAAAAATGAACCGTTCAAAAGACTCATTATGCCTCATAGATTATACGTTGGGGTGTTAGCTTTCCAAAATGGGGTCACTTTGTGGGCGTTTCCATTGTCCTGGTGCTCCAGGGCCTTCAAAATTGTAATAGGTGGTTGAGAAATAAGATGTGTCATTTATGCTTGTAGAACGCCTGAAGGTGCTACTTCACTGGCGGGCCTCTGTATTTGGCCAGGCTGTGTAAAAGTCTCACACATTTGGTATCGCCATACTCAGGAGGAGTAGCAGAATGTATTTTGGGGTGTAATTTTTGCTATGTACATGTTATGTGTTGGAAATATCTTATAAATGAACAACTTAGCGTAAAAAAAATGCGTTTTCATTTTTTTTCCACATTTTCCCAAAACTTCTGGAAAAAAAATGAACCGTTCAAAAGACTCATTATGCCTCATAGATTATACGTTGGGGTGTTAGCTTTCCAAAATGGGGTCACTTTGTGGGCGTTTCCATTGTCCTGGTGCTCCAGGGCCTTCAAAAATGTAATAGGTGGTTGAGAAATCAGATGTGTCATTTATGCTTGTAGAACGCCTGATGGTGCTATTTCAATATTGGGCCTCTGTAAGTGGCCAGACTGTGTAAAAGTCCCACACATGTGGTATCGTAATACTCAGGAGGAGTAGCAGAATGTATTTTGGGGTGTCATTTGTGGTATACACATGCCATGTGAGAGAAATAACCTATTACAATGAACATTTTGTAGGAAAAAATCTTCATTTTGCAAAGAATTGTGGGGAAAAAATTACAACATCAAAAACCTCACCATGCCTCTTACTAAATACCTTGGAATGTCTACTTTCAAAAAAGGGGTCATTTGGGGGGTATTTGTACTTTCCTGGCTTGTTTGGGTCGCAAGAAATGAGATAGGTCACCAGTACATCAGATGTGATCAATTTTGTATGATTCGCACCACCGCTTGTAGACTCTATAACTTTCACAAAGACCAAATAATATCCACTAATTTGGGTTATTTTTTACCAAAGATATGTAGCAATATAAATTGTGGCCAAAATTTATGAAGAAAAATTAATAATTTGCTAAATTTTATCACATAAACTAAGAAAAATTTGTTTTTTTTCAAAATTTTCCGTCTTTTTTTCATTTATAGCGCAAAAAAAAATAAAAAACCTAGAGGTGATCAAATACCACCAAAAGAAAGCTCTATTTGTGGGAAAAAAAGGACAAAAAAAAAATCATTTGGGTACAGTGTTGCATGACTGAGTAATTGTGATTCAAAGTGTGAGAGCACCGAAAGCTGAAAATTGGTCTGGGCAGGAAGGGTGTTTAAGTGCACAGTAAGCAAGTGGTTAAAATCTGGGACTCCTAGTCCTCCCTGGGCTTTCCCTTTCTGTAAAGTTTTTTTTTAAATGTATTCTTTATAAAATTTTTCACATATACAAGGTCAAAGATAAAAAAAAAGCACCATACATAACAAGAAATGCATTCTTCATTACGTGACTTCCACTAAACTCTATACATCTTTATCTCACTATTATATACCATGCACTAGTGACTATACTTCCATTTTGCACCTAGAGGGTCGCTCAATAGGTCTCTCTTCCCTTTCCTCATAGTGTCCCTTTCCCACCCCCTTTTTAAACTGCAACCTCAGATGGATTCATTTTAGTTAGCCAAGGGTTCCACATTCTATTAAATTCTTTAACATTACCCCTCTTTATATATACCGCCTACAAATTCTCATTTATTATCCCAATCCAGTTGTCTACCGTAGGTGGTTCCTTTGATTGCCATTTACCTGGGATTGCCATTTACAAGGGATACGTTTGAAATAACGCAATATTTTTTACTTTTTATTATAATTAATATCCAATTTTTTATTTTATTTTTTAAACAAAGTTTTTCCTCCGTTTAGGCCGATATGTTTTCGTCTACATATTTTTGGTAAAAAAAAAAAATCACAATAAGCTAAGTTATAGCGTCTACAAAATAGGGGATAGATTTATAGCATTTTTATTATTTTTTTTTTTACTAGTAATTGCGGCGATCTGCGATTTTTATCGTGACTGCGATATTGTGGCGGACATATCGGACACTTTTGACACATTTTTGGGACCATTCACATTTATACAGCGATCCGTGCTATAAAAATGCATTGATTACTGTATAAATGTGACTGGCAGGGAAGGGGTTAACACTAGGGGGCGCTGCCGGGGTTAATATGTTCCCTATGTGAGTGATTCTAACTGTGGGGGGAGGGGACTGACTGGGGGAGAAGACCGATCGGTGTCCCTATGTACAAGGGACACACCATCGGTCTCCTCTCCTCTGACAAGCAAATGTTAGAAAAGCAAATGAATATTTGCTTTTCTAACACTAAACCGCCTCTCTGCCAATCTGGAAGAGCGGGTCTGATATCCGTCACCAGCTTGGCTGAAAGGACAGGCGCTCCTATTGGATGTCTAGCAGGAGGAAAAGCATGGAGTAAGCATAGAGGACACAGGAGCCGCTGCCTGTCCCACAGCTCCCCGCCGTCACTCGCTGCCTGACCTGCCACCAAGACGGGGTAAGTGCCTGACACAGCTGGGGAGGTGGGGTGCTGGTTAAATGCCGACGGGGGGTAACATTGGCTGCATTTGATGGGGCACAGTGAGGCTGCAATTGATGGGTTTTTTTTTTTTTCAGTATTTTTTAGTTTGCACCCCCCCCCCCCCCCCCCCCCCCAAAAAAAAAGATTTTGAGCACCAGCCACCACTGACAGAGAGAGACATCGCTCCAAATTGTCCACACAGAGAGATCACTCCTCAAGAAAATTGATTGATTCCTTTATCAGCATAGTAAAGCCTTGTACACACCACTAGTTTTTTTTTTTTTTGCTCAATCCAGCGAGTTGAACTAAAAAAAAAAAAAAAAAAAAAAGACTGACAGCTCTGGTTGGAGCTGCTGAGCTTTAGCAAAAGTGACCTGAGCATCAATCACTTTTCAGAGTGGCAGTGCCTGCTGCAAGTGTGTACAAGCATTTGGGCGCACAATGGTGTGCTGCGGTTTGGCCACGGTGCTTATGTACACAGTTTTCCTTAGCCGCAGTCCCAAAGGCTTATTTTAGGTTGTGTTTTTTTGCTGCAGTTGTTTTTATAGCGCACCAAAGATGCAGCTGTTTTTGTGCACTTTCAGAAAATGCAGCAAAAATGTGCAAACTAGTAGAAGTCTATGGGACATGCAGGAAGACAGTGAGATCACCAAAACACAGCAGACCAGTGTAAGCCCACTACATAGTACACAGGACCAGGTACTGCACAGGCTGATGAAAGAAACCTTATCTGCAGAGACAGGGGGAGAGGAATTTGGGAGAGTAGGGGGAGAGGCCGGTCACAGCTCACTCACTTGATAGGATGGACCCAGCAGACAGAAGGCTCAGGCTCGGTTATCAGCTTCCAGAGCGTCCCATACAGAACACCGTCGGATCTCAGTTTGAATGTTCCCGCCCACACGTCCTATTCACAGACGCAGCACACAGGCTGCCCGGAGTGTGGGTGGGCACAGTGAGAGAGGGGGCTGGAGGAGGCAGGATCCACCCTCTTCCATTCGGCTTTGCTCAGTCTGAATGGACACAGACTGTCAGCTCAGAAGCAGGGAACAGCACTGTCTGTGACATGACAGATGTCCGCTCACAGCACTAATGTTCCTGCACACGTCTGGGCTGTTATCCAGCCCTGCCAGCCTCCCTCCAGAGTCACCCCAGCAGTAACACTCGGCCAACTGCACATGCTCAGTTCTCAGCTGGCAGCACATTGGCCTTTTTACTGGGATTTAGAGAGCAGCCTGGGGAGAAATTGCATCCCTGCCCCCCGGCCCAGCCCGCCCCTGCTCATCTTAGAAGTTTTCAGGTGGACCTTCTGAATTTTACATGGAATTATAAACAACATAGGATAGGTAACTCGATCCTCTTTGCCTCTAAGAATGATAGGGGTCTGGCCTTCCCCAACATTATACGTTATGCTGACAACTGAAAGCCGTTGCTTCATGGGTAACCTTACCAGCATACAATCGCTGGACAGAGATAGATTAGCTTTGGTTGACCCCAGTTCACACAAACATCTTATTGTGGAAGGCTGATGTAGATATGCCTTCTACCTCTCTTGCACACTATGGTGTTATGCAATCTTTGGAGACAGCTAAACGCTCCCTCCTATCTGAAGCTTCTTTTATTGACCAGTTTCCTTTATAACCCTAAGATGCCAGATAGTCTCACCTCTCAAATGATTTCTATATGATTGTCAAGAAACCTATTACATTATGGACACTTAGTGAACCCTTCGAGGAGATACACGAAAAACATGACAATTTGTACCCCATATAAGAACAACACGTCTCCCCCTGTGATGAAGTCGGAAGTGATGAATTGCGTCAGTGTGTGGTTATGTGGCAACAGCTGAGGGCTTCAGGAAGAAAGATGGATGAGAACATGGAGACGTGCCATCACAGTCCACAGTACTTGGAGGTGGTGAGACAATGTAGTCTATCACACGACTATGATACACCTGATGCCACAGCGCAGTTTTATCATATGCAAGTTTTTATCTTGTTCTTTGTGAGTAGTTCTGGATTGTGTTTTTAATCAATTTCTGTAGTTTTGGTTACTGTACTATTGGAGTCTATTTGTTTCCTTCTATACGCTATTGGCCGTCATTCTTTTGTATGGAGATGCATAAGAACAACCTCTGACCTGGACAGCAGTACATCTTTTTATGCTATTTGTGCTAACCATGAGAGTGGAAGGCAATACATTTTGGTGAGTGTAATCTGCTTGGGAAAGGGATCACTATCACACATGACGAGGTGTGTGGCGGAGTTTAAAGTTATAATAACGATTTGGACTTTACACACTTTTTTCTTGGACTTTTTTCAAGTTTATTATTTTCTGCATTCTCCTTTTTGTTTTTATGAATATTTTTCCTTTTTGTGTGTGTGTGTGTCTATATATACAGCATCTCACAAAAGTGAGTACACCCCTCACATTTTTGTAAATATGTTATCTTTTCATGTGACAACACTGAAGAAATTACACTTTGCTACAGTGTAAAGTAGTGAGTTTACAGCGTGTATAACGGTGTAAATTGGCTGTCCTCTCAAAATAACACACAGCCATTAATGTCTAAACCGCTGGCAACAAAAGTGAGTACACCCCTAAGTGAACATGTCCAAATTGGGCCCAATTAGCCATTTTCCCTCCCCGGTGTCATGTGACTCATTAGTGTTACAAGGTCTCAGGTGTGAATGGGGAGCAGGTAGCTCTCTAATACTGATCACTGGAAGTTCAACATGGCCCCTCATGGCAAAGAACTCTCTGAGGATCTGAAAAAAAGAATTGTTGCTCTGCATAAAGATAGCCTAGGCCAGTTATGGCGAACCTTGGCACCCCAGATGTTTTGGAACTACATTTCCCATGATGCTCAACTACACTGCAGAGTGCATGAACATCATGGGAAATGTAGTTCCAAAACATCTGGGGTTCCATGGTTCGCCATCACTGGCCTAGGCTATAAGAAGTTTGCCAAGACCCTGAAACTGAGCTGCAGCATGGTGACCAAGACCATACAGCGGTTTAACAGGACAGGTTCAACTGAGGACAGGCCTCGCCATGGTCGACCAATGAAGTTGAGTGCACCTGCTCAGGGTCCTATCCAGAGGTTGTCTTTGGGAAATAGATGTATGAGTGCTGCCAGCATTGCTGTAGAGGTTGAAGGGGAGGGGGGTCAGCCTGTTAGTGCTCAGACCATACGCTACACGCTGCATCAAATTGGTCTGCATGGCTGTCCCAGAAGGAAGCCTCTTCTAAAGATGATGCACAAGAAAGCCCACTAACCGTTTGCTGAAGACAAGCAGACTAAGGACATGGATTATTGGAACCATGTCCTGTGGTGTGATGAGACAAAGATTAAACTTTTTTGGTTCAGATGGTATCAAGTGTGTGTGGCAGCAACCAGATGAGGAATACAGAGACAAGTATGTCTTGCCTACAATCAAGTATGGTGGTGGGAGTGTCATGGTCTGGGGCTGCATGAGTGCTGCCAGAACTGAGGAACTACAGTTCATTGAGGGAACCATGAATGCCAACATGTACTGTGACATATTGAAGCAGAGCATGATCCCCACCCTTCGTAGACTGGGCCGCAGGGCAGTATTCTAACATAACGACCCCAGACACACCTTCAAGATGACCTTTGCCTTGCTAAAGAAGCTGAGGGTACAGGTGATGGACTGGCATAGCATGTCTCCGGATCTAAACCCTATTGAGCATCCGTGGGGCATCCTCAAATGGAAGGTGAAAGAGCGCAAGGTCTCTGACATCCACCAGCTCTGTGATGTCATCATGGAGGAGTGGAAGAGGACTCTAGTGGCAACCTGTGAAGCTCTGGTGAACTCCATGCCCAAGAGGGTTAGGGCAGTGCTGGAAAATAATGGTGGCCACACAAAATATTGACACTTTGGGCCCAATTTGGACATTTTCGTTTAGGGGTGTACTTACTTTTAAGGAAAAAAGGCTGGGCCGAAAATCAAAACTTGAAAAAATATACGTAATAATTGAATACTTATAACAATATGTGCTATAAAAAGTGGTGTAAATTGAACACTAATAACATGCAAAAAATATTAATCAAAAATCACGTAATATTAACAGTCAATACCCAACGTGAGAATAGTGAAAAAACAAATAAATGAAATAAAATATTGTAGATAGTCCACAATTGTGATAAAGTGTCCACAATCAGGTAAGTGGGTAAATCTTCAGTAGTGATACTGCACACAACACCCTCAAAGTAGTGGCAGGGTACACCAAGGGGAAATCCTCCACCAATAACACCCACTGCAGCTTACCAGCTGGCTAGATCTCTTTTAGGGAGATCCAAGGTGCCTATGGCTTATCCCCCAGCCTGGGTCTCTGTACCAAATAGCGTTTGGTATATCTCGATAGTCCGCTTTAGGGGTTCCCGCTTCAATCTCTCATCACAGCCAGTCCTCTGCTGCTACTTCCAAAAATGTCTCCGCTGTGTACTCACTTTTGTTGATAGCGGTTTGGACATTAAAGAGGAAGTAAATTCTCCTTTAAAAAAAAAAAAAAAAAAAACGGAAGGCAAAGGCATAATGAGCTAGTATGCATAGCATACTAGCTCATTATGAATAACTTACCTGAGAACGAAGCCCCCGAAGCGACCCTCGTCCACGTCCTCCGCCGCCATCAATCCCGGAGGGACTTCCGGGTCTCGCTGCTCCAGCGCTGACATTCCCTGGAGTCGCGATGACGTCACTCCCGCGCATGCGCACGGGAGCCGCCAGGAGCGGCATATCGCCGCGATCTCCGACATGCTCAGTGCGCCTGCGCGCCGATGTCTACGGCGCATGCGCCGTAGACAGCGGTGCCTCCTTTTTTTTTTTTTTTTTTTTCTAGATATCTCCTAAACCTTGTAGGTTTAGGAGATATTTATTGGACCTACAGGTAAGCCTTAATCTAGGCTTATCTGTAGGCCAAAGTGGTTTGTAAGGGTTTACAACCACTTTAATGGCTGTGTGTTGCAATATTTTAAGGGGACTGCAAATTTTTAATTTATGTTGTCACATGAAAAGATATAATAAAATATTTACAAAAATGTGAGGGGTGCACTCACTTTTGTGAGATTCTGTATATATTAGTCACATTTGTTATGAATAATACACATTAACCACTTCACGACCGCTCACTGTATATATACGTCATTTTTTTGAAGAGGGATATATCGGTAACGGCAGCAGCTGCTGCCACAACCGAGGTATCCCTCTTCACAGTGAGCGGTCCCCTTTCCGATAATGGTGGTCATCGCGGCGGATTCGCCGCGAGATCACCGTTATCAACGGCGGGAGAGGTGACCCCCCCTCCCGCCTCTCTCCCGTGCCTTCCGCCGCTTACCGGAACCGTCGGCAGCGGCGGAGGCGATCGGGTCCTTTCCCCTCCTGTGTATAGAGATGAGTGACGCTACGATGGCCGCCACTCATCTCTATACCATAGGAGGGCGGAAGCGACGTCAAAAACGTCACTTCCGCCTATACGTCTTAAAGGGGAATTTACAAATGTCATTTTTTTAAATGACATTTTTTTATTTTTTTTATCTTTGAAGTCCAAATATGAGATCTGAGGACTTTTTGACCCCAGATCTCATATTTAAGAGGACCTGTCATGCTTTTTTCTATTACAAGGGATGTTTACATTCCTTGTAATAGGAATAAAAGTGATCAATTTTTTATTTTTTTAAACAGTGTAAAAAATAATACAATTAAGAAAAAACAAAAAAAAATTTTTTTAAAACACCCCGTCCCGACGACCTCGCGCGCAGAAGCGAACGCATACGTGAGCAGCGCCCGCATATGAAAACGGTAGTCAAACCACACATGTGATGTATCGCCGCGATCGTTAGAGCTAGAGCAATAATTCTAGCCATAGACCTCCTCTGTAACTCAAAAAATGCAACCTGTAGAATTTTTTAAATGTCGCTTATGGAGATTTTTGAGGGTAAAAGTTTGACGCCATTCCACGAGCGGCCGCAATTTTGAAGCGTGACTTGTTGGGTATCAATTTACTCGGCGTAACATTATATTTCACAATCCAAAATAAAATTGGGCTAATTTTACTGTTGTCTTATTTTTTTTATTTTTTTTTTTTTTCCAAAAAAAGTGCGCTTGTAAGACCGCTGCGCAAATACGGTGTGAAAAAAAGTATTGCAACGACTGCCATTAGGGTGTTAGAAAAAAAACAATATATAATGTTTGGGGGTTCTAAGTTTTTTTCTAGCAAAAAAAACTGTTTTAAACATGTAAACACCTAAAATCCAAAACGAGGCTGGTCTGGAAGTGGTTAACAAATTGTATTTTTGATTTAGATTAGAACACAGTGCTACTGTTTGAAGTGTTTCACATTTTCAATATTTTTATAGTCTATTTTGATTTTAAGGTGGCAGCAGTGTATTTGTTTTTTAAGCATATTTACGTGGGAGTGTGGGATTGTTTACAGTGTTTGGTTTACCTCCATAGCGCGGAGATCTTTTCTTTATATCAAGTATAAAGTGTTATTTTTCTGGTACGTGACCTCCAACCCAGTGTTTTGTCTTAGTCTTTTGACTAAAATGGCATTTGTTTTAGTCCTATTTTAGTCTTCTGTAATTGTTTGTCGTATTTAGTAGACTAAATCTCCAGTACATTATAGTTGACTAAAATCATTTCTCTACTAAAATAATTTTAGTCGTCTAAAATCTAGTGGGTGTAGTTAAAATGTAATGCATTATTTAAGCATTTCTCTACAATTTTCAAACTAATTTTTCACTGGAGTGAAAAATCGAATGTGTTGTTATTTATGGTATTTAGGTTTGAACATGCACTACAGACCAGTGTTAATTTTGATGTCAAATTTCAATTTAGTTTTAGTCATAATCTCTTGACTAAAATGCCATTTTAGTTTTAGTCATGTATTAGTTTTTTGGCTAAAATGCTATTTTAGTCCTCTCAATTGTTTTAATTTTAGTCGACTAAAATAGTATTAATTTAGTCGACAAAATTAACACTGCCCTACCCGCCTTTAAGCTATATATTCTTTGGCTTCAGATCGCTGTTGGCGATAACATAGGTGATGTAAGCGATACAATAATTATATCTGTGTATTAATTTGTCTAGTCCCTATAGATTAGTTGGTTTATTAAAACTCTGAGCACATGCTACTGTTAATATCACAATAATACGAGGTTAGCTATGAAACCAAACACAAACTGCTGCTAGTAAAACACTATCTTATTTATTTCCCAAGAATCAGGAACGCTAACATAAAGTATTAAAAGACATTACAATATCACAAAGCTTACAATCAAATCATATAATACAAGAATATCAAAGATACTTATCACAGGGCCCTCCGTGAGGCTTGTAGCCTCAAGATGGCCGCCAGACCATGAGGTGGTCAGGGACACCTTCTCATGTCAGGGATTCCCAGCAAAACAGAGGCTGACTTCCTGTGTGTGCGAACTCTTCATTCAAACATACACGCCCACTCATAGCCACCCCCATTTTGCCCTCCATCCAATAGGCATCGCCGAGAGATAACATAGGAAGAATGCTGTATTTTCCACTAACAGGCAGCATATCTATTAGCCTTGAACCCTTCTTCAGACACGGCTCCTATTGAACAGTCCATAACTGTTTTGTCCCTGACAGGCGTTTCCAAACCAGTATCCATAGAACAGACCTTGACTTTCTTAACGCGTTGTGATTTCCAACCTGCGCAAAAACAGCTCCTATGGAACAGTCCATAATGGTCTTACCGTGTTATGCTTCCCAACACGTGCTGCTTTTCCACTGAGTGACACATCCTTCTTCAGCGACAGCTTCCATGTCACCATTATGTATCTTTGGTATCTTCTCCTTTCCGGTATCTTCAGGACGGATGCAGTACAGGCAAGGGGTGTCCATTCATTCACCATTCACCAGTACACATTCAGAGCAACATATCAAACAGCTCTCAAATACCGATCTATTATTTAGATAAGTCTCGAGGAGGGCCTTATTCACCCACATTATTAACCTACAATACGCATAGGTCACACGATACCATAATATAAATCAACTTCTTACCATATTATATACATATATCTGTCCCCCATCCCTTTATGCACCCCGCTCCCAATCCTATAACCCTTTACTGTAAATATGGATTGGGATTAGGCAGGCTTGCTCACAGCGGTATTGCAGGGCTCTGACTTGGCAGCAAGGTCTCTAATTTGTACACAGAGACCCTACCGTCAATTCGTCCCTCAACTTGCATAGACAAATGGGAGACCCTTCTATATAAATATCGAGTCTAATCACACATATAAATTTGCAAATATGACACAAAAAAAAAAACACAATTCCATCCCTGTGCCTGGATTTCAGAGACCATGCCCAGGGTATACCATGCACCTCTACCTATGGTTAGGTTCAAGGAACCTTCCAGTTTTATGACTAGCGTTACATCGGTATTCTTTAGGACAGAGAAATAAACTCGTCTATGTCCCAAATGACACCCAGGTGCTTCCTCCCCAGCAATGATCCCTGAAATAACTTCCCAACATTTGTACGTTCACCACCATGATGTATTGACCTGGCATACAAAGGACATCATGGTCATACTTCCGACCGAGGGAAGTATCAACCTGCTTCCAGCTCCTCTGATCACATGCGGGTGATTTAGCCTCAAATGCGACAAGCTAGAATCCCTAATCAGTAAGCCCATTGATGCCACCAAATATACAGACCAAGTCCGCACTTCTGTGTATGGGATCATACAGCCTAACACCTTTCACCATCCAAACTGGTACAGCCCATCCAGGCATTCAACTACCATTTTGGATTAGTGTAAGCGACGTGTTGTGGCAGAGTCTTACTGAGCGGTGATGCTAACTCATCAGGCCACTGCCCTTTATACAGAGATTGCACAATCAGCTTGATGCTGGTTGACACTTCCGCCCGCCATGCGTGTACGCCAGAGCCCATGACAGATTTCTATCCTGTACCCTCACATCCTCCACCAACCTCTCAACATGGTTCACCAAATCTGGAGACCCTGGGTATTTTGTGAATGTTATTAAGGATGCCACCAATCTCTCTGAGTAGCAAAGTCCCGCTCATAGCTATGGCTGAGAGTTTGTTCCTCAGGATACCGATGTCTACTCCATTAACACCCCTCCCAGCGCCTATTCCCCCCAATATACTGCTGAATACATGCCTCCTCTTGTGGTTATTCCTCAGAGATAAGCATCCTGAATGAATGAATGATTTGTATAACGCTACAACTGCGAACTGAATCGCCTCAAGGCATGCACCTTATTCTGTGTCCGCACCTCTCTGGGAGTAAGTCACTTCTACAATGACCGCACTTGATTCAGCGTATACTCAGCAAATATAGGGTACTAGGTTTTATCAACCACTGTGAGATGTTGCAGTGCCATATGGTGAAGGCATACTGTACCCTGGTAGTCAGCGTTCGTTCCCTTTATCTATCGGAGCGTGCTCCTGTGTGTATACACTGGCATTCCCTGTGCAGGGTTTCAACTTCTCAGGTGAGACCTCAACCAGGCGTATCTCCCCCATATAAGGAAATGTTCACCCCATTGATGTGTCACCTGGCACCCTCTAGTCTGGCCAACAGACACCTTATTATGCCTAAGTGCCCGCCTCCTGGGTACCTGCACCATATAAATTCCGTTACGTCAATACATGTCATACATTACACAACTTTCCTTCTTTCAACTCCTCCCTCCAACAAAAAAAACATATATATTTTACATTTCCATGTTCTGATGGATTGGATGTGTTATATTCCTTCCCCCAACCTCCAAACCATTGTACGTATATTAATAACACGTTTGCATTCATCAGGAGAGAGTCCAGCAAAAAAAAAAAAAATTTCAAGTCTTATTGATGGGCACAGTCTTTCAGATTCAGCACCAGATCGTCCATAGGAAAAGAAAAAGTGTTAAAGTGAATCTTTTTGTTTGTCCCGTCTCTCCTGATATTTAGTGGAATAAATTTGGGGCGTGGTATGGCACAGACAAACTGCCAACCAGATGATCATCTGTCATCCATTTTCCAGAACCTTTCCAATCTCGCTCCACCAGGATTCTGGAATTGAAAAACAAGAGCAGAATCAAATTCTTATCCATAATATCTGCTTGCTTACTATATTTACTCATATGTCCCTCCTTGGAACCCAGGAACTTAGTATTCCTGGCTTCTGCAACTTTGACCAAACTATCAAACACAACCATGACCTCTTTAGGCAAAACCCACTCTAAAATGGATCCCCATGGTATGATCAAAACATTCAAAACGGACGTCAATGTTGTTTCTCAAAAATTCTAAAATTAAAACACTAAAAAAAACAATGCATTTATCTTTATCTTTAAGATGTATGCACTAATCCCCTTTCAGGTGGATAAAGCCTAAACCTTTTGGAGCTTTTTACACCTGAACAAAACAACAATAAAATAGCTGACTAAGCCAATACCCAAAAGCAAAAAAAATGTTGTTTTTTTTTCCAAAAACTAAAAAATTAAAAAAAATTAAAATTAAAAGTCTGGCCATTATCACCCACGAATAACATGACAAGACAACCACCATACAACAATGACAAACACTCAACTTTTAATTAAAGACATCCATGGATTTTCTCCTGAGAAGAGTACATGTTTTTTTTTTATCTGAAAGACAATAAGTTAATGGGAAAAACAACACAAACAATACATTTGTAACTTCATCACAACATTTGCTACCTCAACTGTAACTCTTTAGTCCATTAATGTCAGATTATTGTTTAAATGTTTTCATTGTTTGCAAACAATTACTAATTAATGAGCTCATGGTACCATGTGATAATCGATTATGTATTTACAATAACCTAACCCCCGTGTTGGTCTCACTTTGACGGACCTGCAAGCAAAACACAAATGTTTAGTATCCAAACCTGTTCTCTTCCCTGTTTTCTGGAAAAGGAACACAAAGTCAATGATTAAACACAATTATCCTGACAATTGACTTTAAGTGCCCCAAGCCTCTTCCCATTAATTGTACTGCTAGGGGAACGCCTACAAGCCAGAGTTGTAGTATAAACAACTAAACTAAAAAAATAAAAATTACAAATATTAAAACTAAAAAAATAAATAATAAAAAAACAACAAAATATGAAAAAATACTTCATAATAATAGAAAAAAAAAAAAAAAAAAAAAACATTAAAAATGAAAAATTAAAAAAAATTGAAAAAATTTATGAAAAAAAATAAAAATTAATAATAAAGAAAATTAAAAAAAAATAATAAAAAATTCATAAAAGTTAATAAAACATTAAACCTTATAAAAAAAATTACAAAAATACTTAAAACCTTATTCATAGGAAGTTAACTTTGATCAGAGTATTTTTAACATACTTGCAGCTGACTAAGTGCTGCTAGCATTGCTTCCCCCAGTGCTATGTTTGAATAACCATGCGGCTACTTCCATTTTGATTTTATGCAACCGTCCTACATATTGCTTTTCAGTTTGTAGACTCCGTAATTGGGTCTTAACGGGGAATTGGGTTTGCTTACTATGGGCTCCATGCTTTGGATTGCTACCCCACCTGGCTGAATAACATTCATAATGCCTTGGGGTAGTTTTCAGGTATGATCTTTTTTTGATATCGTTATTCGCCAAACAATACTTTGCGATGTGACCTCCCCTTTTACACAAACAACATTTTAGCTCTGGCTTCCCTGCATAGGCCCTTTTTTTAACATCTTGTGCTGGAAATTCACATTGCTGGATAATATTACTGTGATTGGAATTAACAGACTTTACACTTTCATCGTCTGAGGAGTCATCAGAAGTTTCCATTTCAACTCCTGAATCAATTTCAAGCGCAGTTATCACATTTGTATTTACGTCTCCAGCATCGATTCCCATCATAGTAATATGATTTGCAGCAACAATAGTGTATGGGTTCTCCTCATGTTTCACTTGTATTTTTGTACACTGAGCATGTGCGGAGGGTACCTCCACCATTGCATCTTCGGCTATTGTATGTTTGGAGGATAAATCCATTATGGCTGCCTGTGCATCCTGTAATTCCTCCTTAAGCATTGTGATAACCTGCAAATTTTCAGCCTCCCTTCTATTCAAATAGGCGATGCAACCTTCTCTTAACTCACACGTTTTCCCTAATTCATGTAATCTCTGTTCCAATTCGCCTTTTTCCGTCACTAATTGTTCAATCTGCCTACGCGCTTGTGCATCTGCATTTTCAACCCTAATTAATATATCTTTTGTTATATTTTGTAGCTGCTGCATGAATTGCTTTCTTTCATCTATCCATCCTAATTCTTTCTGTTCAGAAATATGCTTCATCTTAAGAAGCATGCCTATCAAATTTGCTAACCTCTGTTTCCTGCCTTTTTTTGATTTATTACTTATGAGGCTGTTATGTGTATTACATTGTGTCAAAATCTCATTAAATTGTTGTCAGCCCACTTTCCTGTGTAGATTGAAATCTAATAGTATCATGTTTAGCCATGAACAGCTCGATGGCCTCCATTGATATGCTAATTAGCAAGCCCTCTATACTGGAGCTGTAAAACCTGTTTTGGTTACAATGCAATACAGATAAACAGATAAGGCTATTCAAAGGTTTCGCTTGCAAGCTAGCTTGTAGTCCCACAAAAGCCTACAACAAACAAAAAAAAACAGATAGTTTAACCACTACTTGCTACCTGTAGTTCTACAGCCCACACAAGGCACATCCTAAGACACAAGGCAGACTCTTAATCAATGCCTTCCTGTTAGTTTGCAGGCCACATTGAACTTCTATTGGAACAGAGAGCTATGCCACTCTCACGTGAGTCGAAATAATAAAAATGAAAAAAAAGACAAAAATAAATAAATAAATGAAAATAATTTTTTTTTTTTTTTTTTTTTAAACTAACAATATCTCTATCACTTTTTTTTTTTTTCCTCAAAGATGTATGGTAATTCCTGTCAATTCCTAACCAAGGGTGATCAGCCCGTACTCACCAGCCCTCTTGACCAGCTACAAGTATTCTAACACTTTGCATTAGCAATACAACATTTAACATGTATACATATACATATCTCGGATAATAAAAAAAGGTCTCACCAGATTTGTCGCGCGTCCGCTAACTGATGAAATATTGCACAAAATTTTTATGATCATCCAAGCGTGGTTTCAGAATTCGCGAGCCAGCGCCAATCTTGTCCACACGAGAGACGATTTTCAGTTCTGGGTGTCTTTGATTACCAGGACTCAAAACAAAAATACATTAGTCTGTGGATTCTGTGTAAAAATACATTCTACACGCCTTTGGGGTGCCATATGATGTAAGCGATACAATAATTATATCTGTGTATTAATTTGTCTAGTCCCTATAGATTAGTTGGTTTATTAAATCTTTGAGCACATGCTACTGTTAATATCACAATAATACGAGGTTAGCTATGAAACCAAACACAAACTGCTGCTAGTAAAACACTATCTTATTTCCCAAGAATCAGGAACGCTAACATAAAGTATTAAAAGACATTACAATATCACAAAGCTTACAATCAAATCATATAATATAAGAATATCAAAGATACTTATCACAGGGCCCTCCGTGAGGCTTGTAGCCTCAAGATGGCCGCCAGACCATGAGGTGGTCAGGGACACCTTCTCATGTCAGGGATTCCCAGCAAAACAGAGGCTGACTTCCTGTGTGTGCGAACTCTTCATTCAAACATACACGCCCACTCATAGCCACCCCCATTTTGCCCTCCATCCAATAGGCATCGCCGAGAGATAACATAGGAAGAATGCTGTATTTTCCACTAACAGGCAGCATATCTATTAGCCTTGAACCGTCTTCACAGCAGGTGGGCCTGAGCCAAGCTATTGTTCCTTTGACTTAGGCAACCTGGCTTACAGCATCCAGGAAGTGAATCGCAGAAGCATGACATGAGTTAATATTAAATCCAACATAGGGATTGCGACACTTTACTCCATAGCTATTAGCAATGTCCACTTCTGTAACCCTATTGGAGGTCCGGTCAAGATCTCCAATGTTTGATGTGAACTTCCCCCTTTGTCCCAAATTTTTTTTTATTAGGTATGCTCCCTACCAGATTGCCTATGCTAGCTAAGAAGTTGTTGCATCATAGATGTAGATGCCTTGTAGCCCTCGAATGGAAGAGGCAAACTCTGCTGACCTCCATTGAGTTGTACACCAGGATTAAGAATGTGGAGATTATGGAGTCCCTTACGGCTCACCTCACTGCCACATTTGAGCGGCATAATGCGGTCTGGGAGCCTTGGCATTCACGAGAAGAACCCTTGTGAGGCTCTACTATCCCTAACTGACCACGGTATCGGCATACTCTATGCCCCAGGAGTGAGCTCAGGACCTTACTTTCTATGTCCTTTTTTTTCTTTCTTTTCTTTTTCATGCATCATGTGACACGGGCTAATATTTATTACCTACTGGGTTATACTCCATCTCTAGGTGAATGGACACTGGTAGACAAAGGAAGTGATCCCCTTTATAACCCCTCCCACACAGGAAGCGCTTCATTTATTTACCAGTGTCTGCAAGGTGGATGGCGTGGTTTGTTTGAGCTCTTAGAGCTCCAGGTCTCTAGTCCCACAAACTGTTTTTAAAGCAGGGTTCCACTGCCTACAACTTTTTTTTTTTTTGGGGGACAATGAAAAAAAGAATTTGTGAATAAAATTTGTAACTCACTTGTTCCGTTTTTCATTCTTTAAGATTTCCGTTTTCTCATTAAAAATAAACTTTTAAAACCGAAGATAGATGGTTTTCATCTTGCCTGTGGGCATTCTCTTCTGGGATACTGTGACGCTGATCTACCAGCATGCAGCGGCCATTGTATCCGCGATCTCGTGCATGCGCAGTAACGTTAAATCGGAGCGCCGTCAACCGCTTAGGTTGCCGTCACAACGGGCGGCATAGTCTGAAGTCCCGCCCCATTGTGATGGCAATGGAGATTGAAATCGCGGGATAACTCATGCCAGGCCGCCGCACTGACTCCTGGGAACAATGACACAAGCTCCCAGGAGCCAGTGCAGCTAAAAGGAAATTATGAGATAGCCGCACTGAACCCGCCCATATCCGCAGACACACCATACAGGAAATAAACGAGATGATCTCCAAAATGAAGGTACAGTGGAAAAAATTAAATAAAAAATGTGCCGTTTTTACATTAGGACATTGAGTTGCCTTGGGCTAATGTGATAAAATCGGGTGGAGCTCCACTTTAAATGAATCAAGGGATTGACCTATCGGATCCATTTGACACAGGCTTTATATGCTTAGATACATGGTACCCGAGCCTCGCAAAGAATATTGAAGATCCTGCAAGGTTTTGTTTTTTGGCCTAGCTGTGGGTGTTTGCAAAGTATACCTTTTTTTGCTTGTCTGGCTGTTTCTTACCTGTACAATGGTGCATGATGATGCGCCATTTCGACTTTGTTCACCATGGTGCACATGCATTCGCAAGAGTGCCGCTGTGCTCAGCAGTTGTTTGGCGGCCATGGAGCATGTGCATTTGCAAAAGCGCCACCGGACTTAGCAGTTGTTTGGCAGCCATGGCGCACGCGGCGCCGCTGCACATGCGCAGTAGCCTTTATCTGGGCGCATGAGGATTCACGTCATATGCGACTACAGACATGCCCACTTGCCAAGACCATGCACGTGTGTGCGCACGCACAGAACATTCCAGAGCACACCCAGCTTATTTAAGCTGTGTAGGCCAAGCATGCAGTGCTTCGAGAAGGCAGCTGTAGGACACAGAGCAGGCTCTGACCAGGCACTTACAGCAGTTGATTTTTCCTTTCCCAGGGTCACTTGAGTCACCAAGTGTTGCTTGGCAGGCTAAAAGTGTTTAGCAGGATTGTTACATAGGGGCTTGGCGAGCCCTATTAAGGGGGGTCCCTTCTGAGGTGTTTTTAGTACTACACCCAAGTACTCTTTTTGTTGCTGGTAAATGTCTTCAAAAAAGAGCAGCAGGACTAACACTACAGGGAAGGGCACACCAATGTCATCAGTAGTTCCTGATGAATCTAGTCGTATCCCTAGTGTTGTATCCCCTGAAAGACCAGAGACTTCCGGGCAATCTGAACTGCTGCGCCTATCTGGTATCGTGCCTATAGTCAAAGCCTCTGATTCACCCTTTATCACCAAGGATGAACTGTCCTCAGCCCTAGCCGGGTTAGAGCACAGGATTGCTGGTATGATTGCCTCCATCCCACAGGGTGGCAGGAAGCGTGACACATCCCCCTCCCTGGAGTCTCCTAGTCTAGAGCAGGAATGGGATGAGGATGGGGGAAGAGCTTAAAGCTCAGGGCTCTGTGGAGGGCCCGGCAGATGAGTCTGCTTCCGAGCAATCTGGACAAGAAGATATCCAGTTGATGTCTGCCTCTCAGTCGCAGAGGCTTTTATCCTGACTCTGACCGAAATGGTTCGTTATGCCTTTAAGTTGCCTCTTGCAGAGGTGACTGATCCCCCCTGGTCCTCTTTGGGATCCCTGAGGCCTCTTCAGGCCACACAGGCTTCCCCTCTACACCCCCTGTTGGAACAGGTGGTGTATGCTGATTGGGAACATCCTGACGGGATTTTTGTTCCTCCTAAGAGGTTTTCCCTTTTATATCCCATGGATGAAAAGTTAATTTAAAAATGGGGCATGCCAGCAGTAGATACAGCAGTCTCTTCGTTAAACAAGAACTTAACTTGTCTGGTAGATAATGCACAGAGTTTGAAAGACCCTGTTGACAAGAAATTGGACCAGTTCAGCTATTCAGCCAGCTGTTAAAGCAATTGGTATGTGCCAGTCCATAAAGGATCAGGTCAAATGGCCTGATAGGCCTAACCCCGGAGGATGATCTCCCTGAATGTAAGACAGATATTTCTCGAACGCTGTGTTTTGCTATTGACTCAATTCAGCAGGTTTCTCGTTTGGCTCGCTCGTTTCCAGAGGGAAGAGTTCTCTACTTCCTGTGAAGAAAAGCACCAGACGTCCCTCGTTTAAAACCTCAGGGACTGCTTCCTCCAATGTGTCAGCGTCAAGGCGGTTCCGCCACCAACAGGGCGTTAGGGCCAGGGGCAAGCCACAGGGCCAGAGGAAGCCCTGTATCCGAAACTCTTCTAAACCCAGCACCAAGCCCTCCTTTTGAGGGGACGCCCCCACTCTTGAGTGGGAGGAAGGCTGCTGCACTTTGCGGACATTTGGAGAACAATATGTCAGGACGAGTGGGTCACCTCAATTATATCTCAAGGTTACAAGCTGGAGTTGCGGAGGGTTCCCCCTCAGAGGTTTTTGAGATCCAGCATTCCTTCGGATCCTCCAAAAGAAACGTATTGCTTCAGGCACTACATCTAGTGCATCAAGGAGTGATTGTATAGGTTCCGGTATCCGAAGGGGCCACAGGGTTTACTCAAATCTGTTTACAGTTAATAAACCAAACGGGGACACAAGGCCCATTTTGGACCTAAGATCCCTGAACAAGTATCTACTGATACAGTCCTTTCAGATGGAGTCTTTCTGCTCAGTAGTAGCCTCACTCCAAAGGGGAGATTTTCTAGCCTCCATCGATATAAAAGATGCATATTTACACATACCTATCTTTCATCCTAATCAGAGGTTCCTACGTTGAGCAGTAGAGGAACATCATTTTCAGTTCACAAACAATGTAATGTCCTGCGAGCCACCACTAAGGCCCCTTTCACACTGGGGCGTTTTTCAGGTGGTACAGCGCTATAAATAGCGCCTGTATACCGCCTGAAAAAATCCGGCCCCATTCAATCCAGTGTGAAAGCCGGCAGGCTTTCACACTGGAGCGGTGCGCTAGCAGGACGGTAAAAAAAGTCCCGCTAGCAGCATCTTTGGAGCGGTATAGGAGCGGTGTATTCACCGCTCCTATACCGCTCCTTCCCATTGATTTGAATGGGACACCGCGGTAAAACCGCTGCAATACCACCGCAAAGCGGCGCTCTGCGGGGGTCTTTAACCCTTGTTCGGCCCCTGCGGGGGGGAAAAACCGCACCGCAAGCGGCTGAATACCGCGGCTAAATATAGCGCTGCTTTACCGTCACCGCACCCAAATAGGGTCTCTCAAATTACACTATAATTTTGAATCCGCAGCTAGCGTTGCACATGCCTCATAAATCATGCAGAGATCATCCAATGTGTATGTATATATGTGTGTGTGTATGTGTGAGAAAAAAGTGCTCCAATGTAATCCATGCGATTCAGTGGTTGCTGTGATATAAAAAGTTCAAAAGTGCTCCATGTAATCCATGCGATTCAGTGGTTGCTGTGATATCAATCCAATATTAAGGTGCTGCGTGTGCACTCCAGTGTTCCCCCAGGTAATGGCCCCTAATCCTTGGAGCATGTGACCTTGCTGATTAGGCTTGGTCAATACACGCATTCCTGTGGTGGCCTCACTCTGTGCTTCAACATGGTAATGGAGTCCCTTTTTGTGCCTCAGTAATATCAATAGAGAAAGGAGGAGTTCATAGTGTAGTATATTAAAACTTTTATTATCAACACAGTAAATAATCCCTTGCAGGGTACTCACATTTGCATGGTGCGTCAGGGCGCCACTCTAATATAGCATAAAAAACAAGCTGTAGCGGCTAATATCAGGGTGGTATGCTGATCGTCCTTAGTGGGTGCACTGACTAGCGTTCCGTCCTGTCCCCTTCCCTTCCCCTACGCGTGTCGATACAATGGGTTAATTCGTATTTTCCTCAGGGGGTAATTTGATTGGACAATAAAGCTGTCATTTAATATAGGGAGTCCGTGGCCATTTTGTTGTAGACCGGGGACACTCTAGTATTGAATTAGTGCAGTTCAATGGGAAAAACGTCTAAGAATCCAATAGATGGATACAAAGGTTTACAAAGGTTTAATATAACTCAATGATGCCTGGGATCTATAGTGGCCTGAATAGAACAAACAACGCTGCAAATGGCTAAATGCAAGCGTGAATAAATATATAAATATATATATATCCAGGATGGACGCTATGACTGATCAGTATCCCATACGATAATCGGCCTGTCTGCTATACATGCATCATTAAACATATGAAATTAAAATGTTTTACTCAATATAATTATGCCTATAATATATATTCAACAAACTCGCGCTACATATTATTTAAATTGAATTGGGAGGTAATAGCTGTTTAGATATGGAGGAAAATCAACTAATGAGATCGATTTAGGACATATTTATAAAATCTGAATGTGAACTATTCAGATATATATCTATATAAGAAATGTACTCCTTTCCATATATGTATATAAACGCCTATATCTGGACTTAGCCACTAATCAGTGCAAATAATGAAGGTTTACAATAAAATAAATAAAATAAAAATATGTATATATAAAATACTAAAAAAATCAGGTATAGAATAAGATAAGAATATAAAATATATGTATATGAGAATTACTTACACTATTATAATACCCCTTACTAATTCTGCAGACCCCCTAAAATATATTGGCAGAAAAAACTCCTTAAAAGTACTCCTTAAAATAAGTGCATACCCTGTTCTATGTCGTCAAGGTCTATGCAATCAATAGTTACTTAAAAAAATGTTTAGGTCAAATTCTCTCTTGCTGCTTTCCCTTATATAATTTGAGCCTCTCTAGTTTCGCTTGGGTGCCTCTATGCCCCAAAATTGCATGCCATCTGTATTTTTATTGTGTACGTCCCTAAAATGGATGGATAGAAATTGTTAGTCGAACCCATTATTTATGATCCTTACATGTTCTCATCGCATGAGCATTTTACTGCATAGACAACTCCAACCGTGTCACATGAGATAAAATCCCTGATAGTATATTGTTGACCGTTTTGTGGATTTGTGAATCCCTTTACTTTCTTGGTGTTTCTAGGCACCCTAATGCAACTGTAGCAACGTCCACAGCCGTGGAAACCCTTTATATACCAAAACTGGGGGAAGGGGGTTCTACCACATTATGCACCAGTATGTCATGCAAATTGGGTGCCCTCTTGTATACTATCTTTGGTGTTTCAGATATAGACCCTTTAAGTTGAGTGTCCTGTTTTAACCACTTCAGCCCCGGACCAATTGGCAGCCAAAGGACCAGGCCCCTTTTTGCGATTCGGCACTGCGTCGCTTTAACTGACAATTGCACGGTCGTGCGACATGGCTCCCAAACAAAATTGGCGTCCTTTTTTTCCCATAAATGGAGCTTTCTTTTGGTCATATTTGATCGCCCCTGCGGTTTTTATTTTTTGCGCTATAAACAAAAATAGAGCGACAATTTTGAAAAAAATGCAATATATTTTACTTTTTGCTATAATAAATATCCCCAAAAAATATATAAAAAAAAAACATTTTTTTTTCCTCAGTTTAGGCCGATACGTATTCTTCTACATATTTTTGGTAAAAAAAATCGCAATTAGCGATTATTGATTGGTTTGCGCAAAAGTTATAGCGTTTACAAAATAGGGGATAGTTTTATAGCATTTTTATTAATATTTTTTTTTTACTAGTAATGGCGGCGATCAGCGATTTTTTTTTTTTTTTTTTTTTTTTTTTTTTAATGTTGAATAATTTTTATTGAAAAATGTTTGCAATAACAGAACATCAACATGCATGTAAGTAAGAACATGTGAATAATAACAATCATATATAAAAGATGTGGTGCCACAGATAGAAAGATCCGTACACATGAAGCAATGATACATAACCAGTCATATCTCTTGAATGAAGGGAGTACAGGAAGGTTCCTTCCCTGTATATGGCCCTACATGTCATCTTAAAGGGTCAGGCGTAGGAGGAGTCCGGGAGATCCCAAACTCCTGGGTGCCCCAAAAGGGATCATGCTGTCACCCTAGAGTGGAAACTACCAGATATCCGCCACAGGTTCAGGTTACGTCTCGAGATGGAAAGGATCCTACCAGACAGTAGTGTCGGTCAATCGTGCCCAAGGAGCCTAATGTCCGGCAAGATTCTAAGTTATCCTAGCCAAGAGAGGCAGTATAGGAAAAGAAGAGAGAAACGTGTGAGGGAGAGGGGGGTGGGGAGTTGGAAAGGAGAATCAGCTAGTATTCCCATAGATCGTCACACCAGGTGGAAGGCCAGGGATTAGGGAAATGTTACAGAAAGTGGCCCATGTTTCCCATATATTCTGGAATTTCTCCAGCTTGTCATCCAGTTTGGCCACAATCTGTTCTTGGGCCATGATCCAAGATACTTTTGTTTTAAAGAGCTGAAAGGAGACAGAATGTTTCTTCCAGGCTTTGGCTAATGTTAATTTGGCCCCCAGTAAAATAAAAAAGGATAGGGTCTGAAATGCTTTAGGGAGTCCAGGTATGGGGTGATTGAACAGGGCTGAGTTAGGGTGAGGCGGTACAGCGGTACCTGTTAAGGTGCTGATTGTACGGAATACTTTCCGCCAATACGATCTGATGCGAGGGCAGGTCCACCAAATATGAAGCATAGAACCCTCCATCTCGCATTCCCTGAAGCAGACCGGTGGAGTACCCGGAAATAACCTGGCCAGCCTGGAGGGAACATAGTACCACCTGATCAAAACCTTCAGGCTAGCTTCAATAAGAGAAATATTAAGAATACCTTTGAAAGCTCTGTCCGTGGCTCGAAACCAAGTTGCGGTGTCCCAAGTGTTATTCACGTCTGCTTCCCAGGCTCGGGCATAAGAGGGTTTAGTTTCCCTATGCATCAGTGCTGCATAGATCAAAGAGATGCCTCCCCTCTGATCCATTAGATTGACACACCAGTGTTCGTAGGTAGTGATAGTAGGGGGCAAGGGTTTATTGGTCCATATTGAATGGAGGAAATGAGAGATCTGTGAGAACCTAAAGAGTTCGGAGTTAGGCATATCCAGCTTTTTCTGACAATGTGTTAGGGAAATGGGGCCTGAGGGGGAAAAGAAGTGTCCTATTCTATAGAGGCCTTTGTCGGTCCACCATTTAAAGGCTTGAATTTCCATCCCCGGGTTAAAATCTGGATTATGGAATAGGTGTGACAGGGGCCTTATTGAGGAAATGATGGTAGGCAGAGTGAAGAGTTTGGAGCAGAGGGCCAGTGAGTGTGAGAGAGTAGGCGCCATAACTGCTGGTCTGAGCCTAGGCTTGCACCCCAAGAGGAAATCTATGGTATTTGAGGGGATGGCTTGCTTTTCCATTGACAGCCAATCTGGTTTCGAGTTCTGTGAGAATGCTGTAGAGATTTGAGCTAACTGTGCTGCCTGATAGTATTTCCAGAGATTGGGAAGACCTAAGCCTCCTTGTGATCTCAAGCGGTAAAGTGTTTCCGAGGGGCACCTATACCCCTTATTCCCCCAGATGAAGTGTAATATGTCCGATTGTAACTTGTTGAGGAATTGCTTGGGGAACGGGATTGGCAGCGAGCGGAATAGATAGAGCATACGTGGAAGTAGGGTCATTTTGACTGCGTGAAGCCTGCCCAGCCAGGATAGACCACATTTGGACCACCTTTCCAGATCTCTTTTACATTTTTGTATCATGACCGGGTAGTTGGCTGTGAGAAGTCCGTTTTATGTCAGACGTTAATTTAATACCTAGATAGGGTAGTGTTGCGGAGGCCCAAGGGAAAGCGAAATTGGTTGTGAGCTGTTTAAGGCTATCCGGGGGTAACGTTATATTTAACGCTAGTGACTTGGACATGTTCACCTGTAGACCGGATATCCCACTAAAGTCTTTAAGGGTACGCATAATCATGGGCATAGACGTGAGGGGGGAGGAGATGAACAGGAGGAGGTCATCCGCATAAAGGGCGCATTTGTGCTCCTGTGTGCCGCAATTGACTCCCTTGATGTCCGGATTGGTCCTCAGGGCGATAGCCAACGTCTCAATGGCTATCGCGAAGAGGAGAGGCGAAAGTGGGCATCCCTGTCGGGTTCCTCTGCTTATGGGGAAGGAGTCTGAGTATCTGCCCAGCAGGCGCACTTGTGCAGAGGGGTTAGAATATAGTGAGTTAATGATATTGAGAAAATGTCTGCCGCATCCCCATCTATGGAGAAGATCAGACAGGTATTCCCAGTCCAGTGAGTCAAATGCTTTGTGAAGGTCAATCGATAGAAGGAAGCCCTTCTGAGGGGGTGTGCCATCCCATTGTGATCTGAGTAGGGAGATTATGTCAATGGCACGTCTAATCTGGTCTGGGCCTTGTCTCCCAGGAATGAAGCCCACCTGATCCTTGTGTACATAAGAGGAGATAAAGCTGGACATTCTGTCCGCCATAATTTTTGTCATTATTTTGATATCGTTGTTTATGAGCGAGATGGGGCGGTAGTTTCCCACCTCGCTATTGTCTTTGTCTGGTTTCGGGATGACCGAAATGTATGCAGAATTTAGATCCGGGTCTAATGGGGCTCCATTCCTGAGAGAATTAAACATTTTAGTCAAATGTGGGGCTAGACATTGACCGAATTTCTTGTAGTACCCTGTGGAGAAGCCGTCTGGGCCCGGGGAGGAGCCTATTTTAAGATTCTTGATGGTATCGAGGACCTCAGCTTGGGTGAACGGGGTCTCCAGAAGTTCACTGTGTTCCTTAGTCAGTACCGGTAAGGGGAGGTCAGCTAAGAATTTGTCCCTGTGTGCTGGGGAGGTGCTAGGGTCTTGTTGGTACAGTTTGGTGTAGAATTGCTTGAAAGCGTACATTATCTTGGTCGGGTTCTGTGATAGATCCCCAGAAGCCACCTTAATTTTAGGGAAGGTCTGCGATCGCTGTCTAGGGTTCAGTTTAGCTGCTAGGCGTGAGCCGATTCTGTCTTTTTGGGCGTAAAATCTTGCACCCGTCCAGCGAAGATGTTGCGCCGCTGCCGTGGTCAGGGACAAATTTAGGCGTGCTCGGGCTGAGTCAAGGTTTGCGAGGGATGTAGGTGTGGGGTTCCGTTTGTGGGCCTTGGCTAGAATGCCGAAGTCTTCAGAAAGTTTCAAAGAGTCTGCTCTATGTGCTGCCTTGAGTTTAGAAGATAGCTGTATTAATTTCCCTCTAATTACTGATTTATGCGCAGCCCAGATGATAGTGAGAGAGATCTCTTCTGACTTGTTAAGAAGGAAGTACTCTTGGATATCAGATTCTATTTGGGAGCAATGAACGGGGTCGTTCAAGAGCGATTCCCTCAGTCGCCAGCGCGGGCGATGATCAGTCCCTACTGGTCTTTGAGTTAGTAAGGTCAGCATGGAGTGATCCGAAAGAGAAGAATCAACAATTTTGGAACTCCTGATCAGGGGAGTCGTAGAAGGCCTTGTAAAGATGTGGTCTATCCTGGCATAGGAATTGTGAGGAGCCGAGAAGTGTGTGTAGTCCTTCATATGTGGGTTAACCTCCCTCCAAACGTCTATCAACCCTGCTGTGTTCAGGATTTTCGCTATGGCCACGCTTTGTTTAGAGGGCCGTCGGGGTTTGGTGGTGCCGTTCGTAAATTTGTCAAGTGAAAAATCAAAGGCTATATTTGAGTCCCCTCCGAGGAAAACCGTACCTCTGAGGTGTTTTTGCAGCTTTTGGAGTAAAACTTCAAAAAAGGCCCTCTGGCCCTTGTTGGGAGTATAGTATGAAACAAAAGTGTAAAGTTCCCCATCAATATAGCCAGACACTAGAATGTAGCGACCCTGCGGGTCCTTGATCGTTTCGGGTTGCGACAAGTTAATGTGCTTGGCAAAACAGACAGCGACCCCTTTCGTTTTGTTTTCCGCCGAGGCCAGGAAGAATTGGGGGTAGTGTTGATGTAGGAAAGTGGGGTTAAACGTGGAAGGAAAATGTGTTTCTTGTAACAAGAGTATATCGGCATGTAAAGAGTGGTATTGTTGCAGAATTTTCCTACGTTTGATTGGAGAGTTGAGACCCTGTGTGTTGTGAGATATAATCTTTAAGGAAGGTGCACTGGTGGGTGTGTCAGCCATGGATCAGAAGGGAGTAGTTGGTAGCAAAAATTAGAGACTTACCCCGCCTACGGGAAAGGTGGATCAGGTTAACCTCTGGTCGCCCAAGAAGAATGATCCTGGAGCCTGGGTAAGAAGACTGGGAACAGTTGAGGCATCTGCGGTCTCGGGATGGAGCGGTCGGAAGGGGGGAGGGAAAAAGAGATGAATAAGCAAAGGAGGAAAGAGAAGCTTATCATTATGTGACATATAATGCAATCCTGTGACAATCACATCCATTATGAATACATAAGGGTCCCCTGACCCTCGCCCACCCCTGAGACGGAACGGACTAGCCGTAACCGCCCCCAGTACCTGAGGAGCCGGAAGACCTTAGTAAGGAAATCCGGGCTAGGAGCCAGGTGCACCGGAGGTCTCCTGGTCCAAGTGAGGTGCACTGAATCCACCACAGACCCGCCACCTTAACTCATTCATATCCGAAAGCCCCAGAGGGACTCAACATTTCCTAACTACAGAGCGTCCCCTAAGGGAAAAGGAAAAAATATCTCTGGCAAGTAAACCGCTCAGTAGAGCCGAGCCAAGAGGTCCCTTGATTCCTGTCCGTCGTCCACCCCTCCCACCCCCCAGACAGGGGGGTAAGAGGGGGGGGGGGCGCCAGACAGGTAAAAAGCTTTAAATAACAATGCGAGCTTGGTGGGGCCATCTCCGGCAGCTCCACCCAAGATTACATTATTTACTTTGGAGCATCTTATAGGGGGTAAATGAGCCCTTAATTAAATAGAAAGGCAAAAACAAAGAGAACAGTTGAACATCTGAGAGGAGAGTTATGTATCTGTTATGGAGCTAAATTACTGGGAAACCTCCCCATCTACCTAAGTAGTGGTCAACAGAGTAACAAACCAGTGTAGGGTGGAATAGACCTGGATAACTGCAACTTCAGAAAAATAACAAAAAAAAAAGGATCAATGTTTAAAGACAACCTAGTTCACCGTGCATTTGGGGCAAGGGGGGCCATTCCCAATTCCGCCTCCCCAAACAGAAGGGGGAACTGAGGGCCCAAAACTGACCCTTGATCCCAAAAGGGCGAACCAAAAACAGGAGACAAGTGTGCTTTGTGGTAACCGAGGATCAAAGTCTCAGGTCGGTAAGTTTTCCTTCGTGCGCTTGGAGCTTTGTTTCAGCCAGGTGTGTTGCAGGGGGCTTGCTGGCGGAGGTCTCTTCGTCGAGGTCGGAGTTCCCCTGGTAGCCTGCGCCGTGTGCGGTTCTAGTTGAATCAGACCGAGCTGTGTGAGAAGACGTTCACCTTCAGGGAAAGTGGAGAAGCCAAAGCCTTTGTTCTTGTAAGAGAAGTTCAGTCGTAGAGGACAGGACCAGCGGTAAGCGATTTCCTTCTCCTGGAGGACTTGTAGTAATGGCTTGAGAGCTCGCCTTTTCTGTATCGTGTATGGTGAGATGTCGGCAAAGATTTGGATTTTGTGTCCCTGAAAGTTGAGATTGGTTGCGTATCTGGATTTTTGCATCACTTCTTCCTTGGTCGCATAATAATGCGGTTTAACAATGATGTCGCGAGGAAGACCATCTGAGCGGGGTGCTTGCAGTGCTCTGTGGGCCCTATCCAGCTCCAGGCGGTGGTCAGGGATATCAGGAATTAGGCTTTTTATCAATGATTTCACCGTTTTCTGTACCTCTCTTTCGGTTTCGGGGATCCCTCTGACCCTGAAGTTATACCTGCGTGACCTATTCTCAAGGTCATTGATCTTAGAAAAAGCAGTCTCTAATTGCTCCTGTACTTCTTGCAGCCTGTTGGAATTTTGGTTAATCTGAGCTGCCGTTTGTTCCGTTGTCTGTTCTATAACATCCATTCTCCTTGTCAAAATTTTTATTGATTTTCAAATAAAAGACAGAAACAATAAATAGCGAAAAAGGAAAATAATAAGGTGCATTACATATATTCATTTTCACATATGAAGTATCATGTAATTTAAATAAAAGTAAATAACAACATGTGCATTATGCAGTCTAAAGTATAAAATAATGGGTCAGAAATCCGACACTGTGAAAACGTCTAATAAACAATGTTTCATGGGTATAATGAGTAACCCTGGATCACTACTAGAGGCGTTATAGATATGCCTCCAGACCATTTTACCACCCCTATTGGGTGCAAACTGTGGCAAAATGGGGGCAATTTAAACGAACAGGTATTATCATAACTTAAGATAGTAGTAAGAGTACATAGGGAAAATTAGTATCTTAAGGATAATGAATAGCGAATGAGTATTATCATAACCTATTGTTTACAGTGTATTTTAACTTCAAGGTAAACAATCTGAAGAATAAAACAAGTTGGTATTAGATGTAGACAATTATAATGTCAAATAAATGAATTCAGTTAATATATTCCATAAAAAAACTAAAGAGCTAAAGATGTGAGACAGAGAAGAAGAGGGAGGAAAAAGTAAAATAAAAGGAGAAAGAAGAAGAGGAAAGAAGGAAAGAGTTTCTCCAGGTGGTGATCTGCATATCAAATAAGACAATGTAGTTCATCTGATAAAATAATCAAATAACTATTGAGGTAACAATAATGACTGGTCGAAGTCAGGGGGAAGGTAATGTTTTACCCAAGGTTGCCAGATCTGTTTAAATTTATCGATATTATTGTCTTCTATGGCCGACATTTTAGCATAAGTTAAAGCTCTATTCATTCTATGTTTGGCTTCCGCAACTATCAGAGTTTTGGATTTCCAGGCTTTAGCTATAGTTTGTTTAGCGGCAGTACTAAGCTGGAGGAACAGCTTAAATTGAGGGTGCGTTAGCGTTGGAGGTTTCAGGTTCAGAAGAGCCATGGCTGGATCTGGAGGTATAGAACATTCTAGGGCTTTGGAAGCCAAAGCAAAAATATTTGTCCAAAACTCTTGGACCACCGAACATTGCCACCAGATGTGGAAATGGGTACCTGGGGAAGGACAACCTCTGAAGCAGTTGCTGGGATAAGTCGGGGTAAATTTGGCTATTCTAGCAGGTACTAGGTACCATCTTGCTAAAACTTTAAAATTGGTTTCAAGAGCGTGACAATTTGGGGAAGAGCTTTTTGTAGCCTGCCATACTTTGGACCAGTCATTAGTGTCAAAAACTCTGTTCATATCTACTGCCCATTTATCTGCATAGGAAGGTAATACATCCTTAGGGGGAGTAGTAAGCTGCTGGTATATCGAAGAGATAACCCCTCTAATGTGTGGATCACTTTTGCATATACGTTCAAATTGAGACATCTGGTTAAGCGGTGTGCCAACCTTTAGGAGAGGAGTGTAAAAGTTTTTGATTTGCAGGTATCTAAAGGTTTCAGATCTTGGGAGTCCATGGGTGTCACATAGTGTTGGGAATTCCATGATGGTGGAATTATGACATAGTTGATATAGTCGAGATAAGTTTAAAGTGGACCAAGCAGAAAATGACTTTGGATACCTCCATGCTGGGTAAAAGGCTGGGTTTCCAAGGAAGGAAAGAAGAGGATTATGTGGGGATTGAAGGTTGGAAGGCCTACCAAATTTATCCCATATTGATAAGGAATGCTTCGTAATGGGATTAGAGATATGTGACCTATCTGTGTGTTGAATCCATAATATATTTGCAATAGGGGTCACAGTCTACAGATTCAATCAATATCCATAGGGGTGATTCTACGTTAGAATGATATTTCGTAAGGATTGAGAGTTGTGCAGCCGAATAATAGGAAGCAAAATTTGGTAAGCCTAGCCCTCCCCTCAGTTTACTTAGATATAATGTGGTCATAGGTATCCGTGGTTTGATTTTCCCCCAGATGAAGGCCGAGACTCTACGTTGTAATATTCTGAGGAAATATGCTGGTAGTGGGATAGGCAAAACTCTAAACAAATAAAGAAATTTCGGTAAAATTGACATTTTTATTGCATTAATCCTTCCCAACCAGGATAATGGGAGAGAGGACCATTGTTTCATGTAGTTAGTGACTTGTTTCAATAAAGGGAGGTAGTTGGCTCTAAATAAATCTTTGAGTGAGGTTGTGAGCTGAACACCTAAATAAGGTAGTTGATTAGAAACCCAGTGAAATGGTAAAGTAGATTGGAGATGTAGGAGATCTGTTTGTTCTAAAGATATGTTAAGTACATTTGATTTGGTAGGGTTGACCTTAAGTCCAGAAACTGTAGCAAATTTGTCTAATAGGTTTAGTAGATTCGGAGCAGATATATGTGGATGAGTTAGGAATATGAGAATGTCGTCAGCGAAAAGGCATAATTTATGATGAAAACCTCCTAATTCAATACCCTTGATATCTTGATTACTCCTAATTAACTGTGCCAATGGCTCAATAAGGAGGGCGAAAAGTAAAGGGGATAGGGGACACCCCTGTCTCGTACCTCTACAAATGTTCATCATTGCGGATTTATAACCGGCATATTTAATGTATGCTTTGGGGCTATCGTAGAGCGAAGAGATCCATTTTAGAAAATGATTACCAAAACCCCATTTTTGTAACGTATACTGCATATATGGCCAAGTGACAGAATCAAACGCTTTCTTAATATCCAAAGATATAAGACATGAAGGAATTTGTCTAGATTTAGCTGCGTTCATGAGTAGAAGAGCACGTCTGATGTTGTCACCTGCCTGCCTTTTTGGCATAAAGCCGGTTTGATCACGGTGTATCAATTGACCTATAATATTGTTGAGGCGGGTAGCTAATATCTTAGCTAATAATTTAATGTCAAGGTTGAGTAGTGATATAGGGCGATAATTTGTCCATGTAGTTGTGTCTGAGTGTGGTTTAGGAATCATTACTATAATGGAGGTGAGTGTTTCTGTGCGGAAGGAATGATTTTCAAGGATGGAATTGAAGGCTCTGGTCAGGATTGGCGCTAGTATATGTGAGAACTGCTTATAGTATAATGCTGAGAATCCGTCAGGGCCTGGTCTTTTATTAAGTTTTAGTTGATTGATCGCATTCAGGACTTCCGGGGTAGTTATTTGGCGTTCAAGATTATCACGTTGTGGTTGATCAAGGGTGGGAAGACTAATATTGGAAAACATAGTATCTGCTTTTGATTTGTCAAACTCTTGGCAAGAGGAATATAGTTTAGATAGTTTGGAATGGAATACCTCCAGTATTTTTACCGGATTGCTAGTATATCCGTCACGTGTAGTCCTAAGTCTGAAAGAGGACTGCACTTTTTGTAACATTTTTAAACTACGTGCCATAGGAGTGTCAGGTTTGTTGGCTTTGAGATACTGGGTATGTTGGCGTTTACTCATAAGCTTGTCGGCTGAATCTGTTAAAAAAAGGTCTAGATCCAGTCTTGCTTTATCAAGCTTTGTATGATTATCAACAGTTGGAGAGGATTGAAAGACTGAGTGACATGTGTTGAAAGTATTTTCCAGTTTTGCGAACATAAGTTTACGCTCTCTTTTGAGTGTTGAAGTTAGACGGATAAGATTTCCTCGAATGACAGATTTATGAGCTTCCCATAATGTCAGGGAAGAGACATCGCCTGTATCATTAGAGGAGATGTAATCAGACAACGCTTGTTCGATTAGCAATCTATGGGATGGATGGGTTAGTAGAGTATCATTTAGGTTCCAGGTTGTATCGTGGGATCTGGGTATAGTTGAGGTTAGGGTGGTAAAAACTGCACAATGGTCTGACCATGGTAATGGAATAATTTTAGAGGATAGTATTTCTGGTAATAAACTAGTTGGAACAAAGATGTGATCGATACGGGAGAATGATTTGTGTGGATACGAATAGTGTGTATAACGTCTATTGGTGGGATTAAGTTCTCTCCATGTGTCTACCAATTTGTGGGCTGTCAGCAGGGGTTGGAGAGTCGTCTTAGCGGAGTTCGTATTAGGGGTAATTGGAGATTTGTCAAGGAAGGGGAATACTGTAGCATTAGAATCTCCACATAGGACCAATGTACCAAATTTATGTGTCTCGATAAGTTGGAAGAGATGAGACATAAAAGCTAATGGTTGTTTGTTGGGAGCATAATAAGAGACGACCGTGATAGGGTCGTCAGCAAGGTAACCTGTAATCAAAATGTATCTACCTTCTGGATCATTCAGTTGTGACACAAGGGTGAATGGAGTGCTGCGGTGGAAACCTATAAGAGTTCCCCGTTGTTTAACGGGAGCAGAGGCAACATAAAATTGTGGATATGTGGAGGAGAGGAATTTTGGATGAGCCTTGTCTATAAAGTGAGTTTCCTGTAGGCATATAATGTGAGCCTTTTTAGTATGAAAAGTGCGCATAGCTTTTGTACGTTTATGTGGAATATTAAACCCTTGTACATTTAAAGACAGAATATTTATGGGAGCCATAACTGTAAATTATAGATTACTATAAGAATATAAACATGACTTACTTCTAGGTTCGTAATCACCACCTGGAGAGGGAAAAGATTAGAGAAAGCAAAACAGAAAAAAATAGAGTAGAAATAAAAAAAAAATGAAAAAAGATCAACCCTTTTATAATAGCATATTAGCAATAGTAAAAGGTAATAACACAGGGTGTGGGAACGTCTACAGAACATATTCAGCATGTTCCGAGAGGTTCCAGAGCCATCATCAGAGACCCGCATAGTCCTAACAGGTATCTGAAGATGGAACAGGGGGCAACAAGAATTTCCTGAGGGAGGAATAGCACCGGAGGACCACGAGATTATATAAAAAAAAAAATTTTTTAACAACTAAAAGTCCGCTTTGTATAAGGACCTAAACAGAAAATAGAATATAAGGATGTCACTATACATTTATTAGTATAAATACCCATATGGGTAGGAAAGTGAAATAGGGAAAAAAAAATAAAAGAAAGTCAGGTATCTATACTTTAGACACTGGGTCCTAGAAGGCATATTAGAAAAAGAATGGTCAAGTCTCGACTAAAAATTTCCTAATAGATATCAGAAAGTGGTGTGGGAGTATTGGGGATTTTTTTAAATTTTCAATCAGCAAATGATGCTGATAGTAAGTATTAGCAGGATGGACTAGGTTAGAAGTTCAGTCCATAGAATCCTCGTTGGAGGGGGATTGATTTTCGAATCGTCCACGTTTGGGAATATGTTGAGAAGATGAAGAAGCTCCTGCAGAGGGTGTAGTGGTTTTTTTCTGCTGAGGAGGGATTGAGGCTGGACGTCTGCGTGGATGATCGTTTGAAGTGGATCTATCTGCGATGCCCATTTCGACCAGGGCAGATTGCAAGTCTTCCGGGGACCTACAGATGTACTTAGTTTCAAGAAAGGTGAATTTTAGAGAAAAGGGAAATCCCCAACGATAGGTAATATGGTGTTGTTGCAGGATTTGCAGCTGGGGCTTAAGTGCACGTCTTTTAGCAACCGTGAGAGGAGATATATCAGCACAAAGCTGATATGGGTAACCCTGAAATTGCAGAGATTCTTTGTCCCTAGCAGCCGCCAATAGTTGCTCCTTGGTTCTGTAGTAGTGGAATTTAGCAATTATATCTCTTGGTGGGCCATTTGTTTTGCGGGGGGCTAGAGCTCTGTGAATTCTATCGAATTCTAGTCTTTCCACAGGTATACCAGGCTGTAATTCTTGAAATAGGGCTGTTATAGTAGCCGGGAGATCAAGGGCAGTCTCAGGAATTCCTCTTATTCTCAGGTTCGATCGTCTATCCCTATTTTCCTGATTTTCTAAACGAGACTGTAGTGTAAGATTTTCTTCCTTTAGAATTTCAAGCTCTGAGGCGTTTTGCTGTGTGAAACCATCTAGGTCGTCCACTCTAGTTTCTAGCTCCGCTGTTCTCTGCCCCAGCTCTCTAATTTCTTTAGTCAATTTATCTGTGATTCTGTCAGAGGTCTTCTTTAGGGCTTTGTTTAGCATAAATTCAAACTTTTTAAATATATCCTCACTATTCTCCGTCTGAGTTACCTCAGTATCTGAATCTGTATCTGCAGTTTCCACAGTAAACTGTGAGGGCGCTGTCTCACAGCGCTGTGTGATGTTCTGTGAGGAGATAGCTGCCGCCATTCTGAGGGTCTGTCTGGCCGGCGCCGTTTTAGATAGTGGCGCTTTATTTTTTGATTTATGTCCCCGCAGGACCATTCTATATTCACCTGGGGTCTAGATGGGGCTTCTGGCGCTGATTTGTACCGTTCGCGGTACCGCTGGGACCCGTAGTCCTCCGGCTATCTCCTCCCTCGGAGCGGAGCTCTAAGCCAGGACGTCCGCCCGCTCAGGCATCCGCGCATGCGCCCCCTATAACATCCATTCTCATTCCAAACTGCTGCAGGTCTGCATGTAGTGAGTTAGTGATCTGTGTGACAGTGAGTGCCAGGCTTTTGGAGAAAGTCAGTGGGGGCTGGGATGTCCTCCTGAGCTTCACTGACAGTGAGCATGAGGCCTGTGTGGGGGTCCATCATGGGAGTAGTGGGGCACACAGCAGTCAGACCACCCAGCAGGGATTCTGTAGAAGCTGGGGAGCTAGCAGGCTGAAGCGGGGGGTAGTCGGTACCTGTGAGGACCTGTGTCATCTGGTCCTGGTCCGCAATAGAGGATTCCTGGTGCTCCGTGGGGTGAAGGTCTTGTGTTGCCGCCGCCATTTTGGCATAGCTGAGGGGGCCGGGAGACGCCGTCATCTGGCCAGATAAGTCCTGCTTGGCTTGCGGGGATGACATCAGTTTGTTCCTGGGGGTTTCCCCCGTGTGAATCGCCCGGTGTGCGGGGCGTGGGGGCGCTCGGTAAGCTCCGGTGGTCAGCGGGGGTCCGTGGTGGAGCGGAGCTCTAGATGCCGGCGGCCATCTTGGGAGCTGCGCGCATGCGCCTCGCGATCAGCGATTTTTATTGTGACTGCGACATTATGGCGGACTCATCGGACATTTTTGACACATTTTTGGGACCACTGTCATTTATACAGCAATCGATGCTGTTTAAATGCATTGATTCCTGTATAAATGACAGTTGTAGTGTCATAACCACTAGGGGGAGGGGTTAGGGGCTGTGACATGTGTGTATTTTTTTTACATTAGGGGGCGGGGCTGACGTCTGACGTCATTGATCGGCTTTCCCGATGACCGGGAACAGCCAATCAATGACAGGCAGAGTAGGAAGCGCGGGGAGAGGTTTGTTTACACATACCTCTCCCCGTTCTTCAGCTCTGTGACCCGATCGCGGGACACCAGCGGCGATCGTGTCCGCTGGTCCCGCGGCCGGGGTCACGTGATTTTGCCTGCCCGTGCCATTCTGCTCACGTATATCGTGAGGCGGTTGGGAAGCGGTTAAAACATTCCAGTATTTCTGAACGATTCTCTCCACCTCCTTATTCTGTAGGTTGTAATCCAGAACAATGCATGTACCCGTATCATTTTTTTAGAGTCTTGTTGCTAGTGTTATCCTTCAGTAAATCGCCTCTCTTTATGTCTTTAAATTTTTTCTTTTTTTTCCCAAAAAATCCTCCTGATAACCTTTCTGTTTGAACATCTTAGTTAACATTTCCGTTTTGTGTTTCAAAGTCAGCTTCTTGTGTACAATTTTTATTTTTAGCTCATGGTGGGGATGTACGAGTTGCGGTCTATTGCTTTAAAGTATGTTCTAGTCTCTATACCTTGTGGTGTACTCTGGATTTCTAGATCTAAAAAATGCACCACATCTTTACTAACCTGCCACGTTAGACTAATATTCTGATCATTATTATTCATGGTCTGGAGTGTCTCCATTAGAGTTTCCTCATCACCTTTCCATATAATCAAGAGATCATCGATAAAACATCTGTATAGTATAATGTTAGGGTCTCTATTGTGTAGAATACCCTCGGATTCCCATTTGGCCATGTATAAATTGGCAACGCTAGGAGCAAACTTGGCTCCCATTGCAAGCCTTTTATCTGCAAATAAGATGTGTTCTGGTACCAAAAAAATGTATGCTCCAGGCAGAAACCTAAACATTTGAGGAGAAATCTCCGTAGTTTTTCCTATTTCATCATTGTTTTTTAAGGCCCACTTAACTGCCCTAATGGCACCTTGATGTCTATATTGGTGTATAAGGATTCCACGTCGCCTGTAGCCATTACCATATTCTCATTAGATGTACACTCATTTAATAGCTGTAGCGTATGCTTCGTATCTTTAAGATACGTGTGTTGGGAAAGTGGCCAGAAGCCAAGCTGAATGGAGGTGTAGGAACAGAGCTCTCTCCTAGCCCGCAGCTACAGAGCCCAGAAGAGGCATTAAAACAACAAAAAATGGGTGGCTCAAGGACGACCTGCTCATCTAAACCCCGGCCAGGCACCCCGCCGCGTGGAGAGACCAAGATGGCGCCGGCCGGCGCCACAGAGAAGGCCACAACCCTCCATCTGCGCTCTATCCAGGCATCGGAACGCCATTGGGACCCCAAGAGCCCACACAGACACCACCCAACAGAAGAGGGAACATCCCGGACCCCAGGAGCGTTGAGTCCCCAGCGTGGGCCCACACACATGCCTGAATCCCCTCACCTTGCACTCCCAGCGGCCATCTCGGGACTCCCACAGAGGCAGACACAGTACACCCAGTGTACAGCGGCCTTCCCCCAGCTACTCCACACAGCCTCTGACCCAGGATTTACAGACATAGCCAGCAGCTCCCAGGCATTCTCAGGGGACATGGAGGACTTCCCATCCTTGCCAGGACAGGCCCATCAGCTCTCACTTTGTGAGCACCCAGGGACTTTTACCCCAACACTGATCCTCTACCAGGCCCCTCTCCACCAGGGACACATGGACTACCTGGTCCACAGGGCCCCAGTCTACAAGGCCCTCAGGTGGCATTAGCCCTCTCATATGCACAAGCTGCCAGTGCATCGGCCCTCACACACCCTCCACTTACTCCGAGACGAGCCCCTCAAAATCCACCGCATAGCCCAGACTGGAGCGAACCCTGGAAAGAGACACCCATTCGCCATCCGTCCCCGAACCCTTCATGGGGACCCAGCCGGCAATCCAAAAATTCCCCTGAAAGCAACCACAGTGCACAGGGGAGGGAGTATTACCCCCCCATACCCCCGCAGTGGCAAGTCTATCTTCAAGCAATGCAGACTAATGCCGCGTACACACGTGCAGACTTTTGCCGGCGGACCTAGTCCAGCGGAAAATCCCGCGGGACTTTCCAGCTAGGTCCGCTGGACTTTCCGAGCGTGTGGACTTGCCCACACACGCACGGACTTCTCCAGCGGATAATCCGCCGGCCAAAAGTCCGCGGGACTTTTGAAAATGAACGGACTTGCCCACACATGGAGCAGTCCGTTCATTTCGAACGTAACTTCAGGTTACGTAGCTAGCGTAGGCAGTAAATGCCGCCGCGCTAGCTCCGCAAGCTGGCATGGATTTCTCGGCGTGGGGGTTCCCCCCAAATCCAAGTCAGACCCTCATCCGAGCACGCAGCCTGGCAGGCCAGGAAAGGGGTGGGGACGAACGAGCGCCCCCCCCCCCTCCTGAGCCGTACCAGGCCGCGTGCCCTCAACATGGGGGGTGCCCTGGGGAAAGGGGGGCCGTGCGGCCCCCCCACCCCAAAGCACCTTGTCCCCATGTTGATGAGGACAAGGGCCTCTTCCCGACAACCCTGGCCGTTGGTTGTCGGGGTCTGCGGGCGGGGGCTTATCGGAATCTGGGAGCCCCCTTTAATAAGGGGGCCCCCAGATCCCGGCCCCCCACCCTATGTGAATGAGTATGGGGTACGATGTACCCCTACCCATTCACCTAAGGTGTAAAATGTAAAGTACAAAAACACACACACTTTTGAAAAAATATTTTATTGCACTGCTCCGGGGGTCTTCTTCCGTCTTGGGGGTCTTCTCGCCGCACTCCTCCGCTCTCTTCTGCTCTTTTACCTAGCTCTTTCACGAGCGGGGGAGTCCGGCTACCTTCTTCGTCGTCGCCGCCGTCGTCTGGGGGTCTCGATCCGCCTTCGGGGGTCTTCCGGGGGTCCCTTCTGTTCTTGCGGCGGTCGTCGTCTTCCGCGCCGCCGGCGCCTTCTTCTTCTTCTTGTCCTTCTTCTTGTCCTTCTTGTTCTTCTTCTTCTTCCGATGTTGACCCGTCGCTGTCTCTGCCCGGAATGCCTGTGCCGCTCTGCGCTGGGACTTATATAGGGGCATGGGGACAGGGTCACATGTTCATGTCACATGGTGACCCCACCCCCTTGCGATGTCACAGTCCCAGCATCCTCCGGGACTGTGACAACACAAGGGGGCGGGGTCACCATGTGACATGTGCATGTGACCCTGTCCCCATGCCCCTATACAAGTCCAAGAGCAGCGCGGCACAAGCATTCCGGGCAGAGAGAGCGTCGGGTCAACATCGGAAGAAGAAGAAGAAGAAGAAGGACAAGAAGAAGAAGGCGCCGGCGGCGCGGAAGACGACGACCGCCGCAAGAACAGAAGAGACCCCCGGAAGACCCCCGAAGGCGGATCGAGACCCCCAGACGACGGCGGCGACGACGAAGAAGGTAGCCGGACTCCTCCGTTCGTGAAAGAGCTAGGTAAAAGAGCAGAAGAGAGCGGAGGAGTCCGGCGAGAAGACCCCCAAGACGGAAGAAGACCCCCGGAGCAGTGCAATAAAATATTTTTTCAAAAGTGTGTGTGTTTTTGTACTTTACATTTTACACCTTAGGTGAATGGGTAGGGGTATATCGTACCCCATACTCATTCACATAGGGTGGGGGGCCGGGATCTGGGGGCCCCCTTATTAAAGGGGGTTCCCAGATTCCGATAAGCCCCCGCCCGCAGACCCCGACAACCAACGGCCAGGGTTGTCGGGAAGAGGCCCTTGTCCTCATCAACATGGGGACAAGGTGCTTTGGGGTGGGGGGGCCGCACGGCCCCCCTTTCCCCAGGGCACCCCCCATGTTGAGGGCACGCGGCCTGGTACGGCTCAGGAGGGGGGGGCGCTCGTTCGTCCCCACCCCTTTCCTGGCCTGCCAGGCTGCGTGCTCGGATGAGGGTCTGACATGGATTTGGGGGGAACCCCCACGCTGTTTTTTCGGCGTGGGGAGTCCCTTTAAATCCATGCCAGGTCACGGAGCTAGCGCGGCGGCAGTAACTGCCTACGCTAGCTACGTAACCTGAAGTCACGTGCTAAATGAACGGACTTGCCGATGAGCGGCAAGTCCGTTCATTTCAAAAGTCCCGCGGACTTGCCCACTAACGGCGGGATTGTCCGCCGGACTGCCAAGTCCAGCGGATAATTTTAAAACCAAACTTAAAACTTTGGTCCGCCGGATTTTGGCGCCAAAAAGTCCGCCGGCGCCCACACACGAGGGGATTATCCGCTGGACTTCAGTCCAGAGGATAATCCCGTGGGATTGTCCCTTCGTGTGTACGCGGCCTAAGGCTGATTTCAAACAACTCATAGAAGACGTGAAAACAACCTGTAGGTCGGAGATCCAGACCCTCCAGTCAGGCCTTAAGCACCTAGCTGATAGAGTTGAAATGGCGGAGGAGGAAATCCAGGAAACCAAAATTGAGATACACAGAACTCAACTCCAGGGATCGGAACATCGCTCCCTTCTTAGGGACATGCAGCGTCAGGTGGAGGACCTGGACAATAGGGGGCGCAGAAACAACATCCAGGTCCGGGGAGTCCCAGAAACAGACGGCCCAGAAGACGTCCAGACCACTTTACAATCCCTCTTTAATGACCTGACTGGAAAACCTCCCGCTAATCCCATTGAAATGGACAGAGCACACAGGGCACTGAAGCCCAAAGGTACCAACGCCAAACCCCGGGACATCATTTGCAGACTCACGTCATACCCCCTGAAGGAGGATATCATGAGGCAGGCCCACCTCGCCCGCAAGGTGACACTTGGAGACCACCAAATCCAGTTGTTTCCTTCAGGTTAACACCTGTTGAGGTTTGAAAATCACGGTATAAAATAGGATCACCAACATCTTTCTAGCATACGTCAGGAAGAAGCAATAGCAATTACGCCCTTTGCGAAACGCATCACGTTACGCATCATGTGATGGGCAGTTGATGAGCACTAAACAGAGCAGAGGCACGGAGAACTTGAGCAGCGCTGACCAACCCTGAGTGACCGTCGGAAGCCGGGAAACAGCCACAAACAGAGCGCCCTATACGGCCAGTTGGCCTCCTTGGAACTTGGTGTTTAGCCAACTTAAGGACGCAAAGTGGCCACCACGACCTCGGTCCGCAACAGCTAGACGGTACTGGCAATTGTTACCCCGGCTGAAGGGATCGGAATCCCCGTCATCTCATCTACACAAGGAAGACGGCAGCTGGGTAACGTAATAAGCTTACAAGCCTACCTTACCATTCATTCATTCATTTTTTTGACTGCTGAGGATTTAAAAAGTACGTATCTACTAACTTTGATGTCTCCAAAAATAATCAGCCATCTGTTATAGAACTTTGTCTGGATACATTGAAATGTTGATACATGAGATTTAACTGATCCAGGATGTTCCTCGGTGTTTGAATTGTCAACACCTGCTTTACAGCAGGGCAGTGCTCCACAAAATCAGGCTTGGGAAACAGCAATTTTCATTTAAAGTTTTTTTTCGGGTGTTTAGAAGTTACACATGGACACCTGAAATCAACACTTGGCTAGTGGTTCAGTTTATTTAAACCGAACCTAATAAAGACTCTTTTTCTACACAGAAATCTAAATCTTTCCTAGCCAGGATGTTTAATCTCAGTCTATTCTAAATAGAACCCGTCTCTATGCCTTTGGTGTCAGCAGGCATATCGTGCTGACTAGCTACAATCAACAAATTAGCGCAGCTTTTCCAAATCAATTTAAATTGCCTCCAACAATAGCTCTACTAGTGCCTAAATCTTTATATAATCGGAACACTTTAAGGCCACCTGACTTTATTGGCATTATTTGAATACTTATATTAATAATTATTTGATGTTCCTTTTGTTTGATCTTTTTTCACTGCTCAATAACATGTGATGCTTTATATGTTGTCTATATGGTGTCCAGTATACGTCTTGTTTAGTGTTGTCCTTATCTGTTGGTTCTAGATTTCCAGGTGACTGGAATCTCATTATATGGGAAATACACAAGCGTTGTTTATAAATAATACATTTATCTTTAGACTCAAAGAATACTTTGTTTCGATCAATGTTTGTTTCCACATAGTAGCCTCTTTTTTCTGGGCCCGCCTCTATAGGACCCAGTACCCCTCCCTTTTTTGTCCTGGATTACCCTACAAAAACGCAGACTGCTTCAACCACTGCTGCGCATCCTACAAGAAGAAAATATCCCCTACCGCTGGGGATTTCCCTTCAGCCTTACCGCCAAACACCAAGGCAAAACAGCGATTCTGAGGTATCCAGAGAATTTGGCCCCCTTTTGCAACACCTTGGAAATTGGAACCCCTCAGCTCCCGGACTGGGACCTGATCACCACCCCGCCCCCACCACCAACGGTTTGGCAGAAAGTCCCCCCACCAAAGCGCACCAACGGTTTGGCAGAAAGTCCCCAAGGGGTCGGCGCCCACAGCAGCGATGAAGAAAACCACATCAGCCCGAAGAAATACAAACCTCCCTCAGAAACATTCTTGTTTCCTTTCCCCTTTCTCCATCGAACTCCCCAAAGAAGTAACCCAAGCAATGAGCCACAAACTTTTATACCTCTAGCGCCCTGGCTACAGACCTGTACGTTAAGGGCTAGTCTCCGAAGAGACCTTAGAGAGAGACCTCCCGGACTACCCCTTCCACCCCCCCTACTTTAGTTTAAACACTTTCATGTATAAACGGACTGCACATTTTTGCAGGTCTAATTTTGGATTCCCCTGGGCCTCTCTGACTCATCCCGATTGGGCTGGGTCGGAGAGACTCATGGGAAGCAGTTCTGACCTAGGCCGGATGGCCTACATAGGTCTGATAGTGATGTTATTATTGTTAAATTATGGTTTTCCTTTACTAACCACTTCTCGTTCCTTTCTAGCTTTTCTTACCCCCACTCCTGTCTATGTCACCAGCTCGCTCGACCACAGATATCAACTGTCTTCCCGGATTTCCTCCCGCGCGGTGCCCACCACGGACCGAAGATGGCCTGACAGTCTACATCTACATCAGATAAGTTTCTACACCCCCCACCCGAGTTCCCATGGCTAAGATTTACTCACTAAATGTTCACGGTCTGAACTCAAACCGTAAAAGGCATCTGGCATTGAGGGAGTTTAGGCAATCAGGGGCAGACATCATCATGGTGCAGGAACCCCACTTAGATAAAGACGGTTCCTTCGCGTTTGCCTCCAGATACTATTCCCAGATTTCCCTCTCATCAGGACCTCATAAGCGAGCGGGGGTGGCCATCCTGATTAAGCAGGGATCACCTTTTACACACTCATCCCATTATAGCGACCCACAGGGACACTTTTTAATCCTCCGGGGCTGATGACAGGATAAGGAGATCACACTCTGCACAGTATATGTCCCAAATGTCAGGCAAACGGGGTTCCTAAATGAGGTATTCACTCGCCTGTTCCGAACAGAACACGGGGTGTTGGTGGTGGGAGGGGACTTTAATCTAATTCATTCAACACTCTCGGACCGCCAGGGGTTGGGCTCCAGAGCGCCCACGACTCGGGCACTCAGAGATTCAAAGCTGTTCCATCAGCTAACCAGGCGATAAGCCCTTCTGGACGCTTGGAGAGCACTGCACCCTGGCGACCGGCAGTACACTTTCTATTCAGCCCCACACCATACACACTCCCGTATAGATTGCATTTTTGTCAACAACCTCACCCTGAACCTGACCCAGACTGTGCAGATCCGACCGATGTCGTGGTCGGACCATGCCCCAGTAGTGATAACTCTAGACCTAGGCGCCCAAATTCGCAGGCCCTACAACTGGCGTCTGAATGCGTTTTTACTCCAGCACCTCCCCTCAAAAACCGAACTAGTCACTACACTGAAAAATTACCTAGAGGAAAACAATACCGGGGAGGTATCCACATTATGGCAAGCTCACAAGGCGGTGATGAGGGGCAGATGCCTGGCCCTCTCCTCGGCCATGAAAAAAAAACGCACAAGCACTGAAAGCACACAGAGAGAGAGAGCTCAGAACCCATGAAAAACAATTGCAAAACAAACCTACGTTAAACCTACTAAAGAAAATCACATCCCTCAGAGCTACCTTAGGCGCCCTGGCCTTGGGCCAAGTTGAAAAGGCATTAATCAAACTAAAACAGATCTTTTATGACAAAGGTAATAAAGCCTATACACTCCTAGCCAGGAAGTTACGGGATAACACCCAGATGTCAACCCCCCCCACCAAATTAAAAACGGATCAGGCTCCCTAGTCTCACATCCGAAAGACATAGTCCAATCCTTTTTACGAGACCCTCTACAACAATCCTGACATCCCTAGCAACCCCCCCTCTCCAAACGCATACAACAATACCTCGAACATAGTGGGATAACCCAGCTTCGAACCACAGATCTAGGATCTCTAAATGCACCAATCACACTGGAAGAACTAGAACAAACCATCAAAGCCCTCCCCAACCACAAGGCCCCAGGCCCAGATGGATTCCCATATGAATATTACAAAGAATTTCTCCCCCAGCTGCTCCCCCACATGTGCAAATTATTTAACGCCTTCCTACAGGACACCCCGATACCAAGAGATATGCAGAGTTCCTTCATAACAGTAATCCCCAAACCTGGTAAGGACCCCTCCCTGTATGCCAACTATAGAATAATCGCCCTTTTAAATTCGGATCTAAATTTTTTTACTAAATTACTATCCATCCGTCTGAACATGGTCCTGCCCTCTTTAATTCATAAAGACCAGGTGGGATTTGTCCCCCTGCGACAGGCGGGAGACAACACCAGGAAGATAATAGACCTGGTGGAGGTGGCGAACAGGGAGGGCAAGCAGTCTTTGTTGCTCAGCCTGGATGCGGAAAAGGCGTTTGATCGCCTGGGCTGGCCCTTCCTGTTCGCAACACACTCAGTCATATAGGATTTAGGGGACCCTTCTACAGAGCCATTCAACATTTGTATTCAAACCCCTCCTCATGGGTAAAAACCCCCTTAGCTCTGTCCTCCCCAATGCCAGTGCAGAATGGCACCAGACAAGGGTGTCCACACTCAACATTACTCTTTGCACTTTGTGTTGAACCACTAGCAGCCACCTTCCGCCAGAACCCGGATATTAATGGAATAGCAGTTAGGGATAGGGAATTTAAAATTTCCCTATTTGCGGATGATATAATCCTCTCGCTAACCCAGCCCAGGACCTCCCTACCAATCCTCCATGCGGAATTGGAACGCTACGGAGCCCTATCGGGGTATAAAATTAGCACATCTAAATCAGAAGCCCTTCCACTTAATACACCAGAAGAAGAGGTAGAACACTTACGATCTAACTTCCCCTACAGTTGGAAGACCACCGCCCTAAAATATCTGGGGGTCAATATCACCCCAAAGTATTCCACCCTCTTTCAGGAAAACTACCCCCCCCCCCCCCCCCCTTTTCCAAAACATTAGAAGTCTCCTACAACAATGGAAAAAGCACCACATTTCCCTATTAGGACGGATTGCATCAGTGAAGATGACAATCCTCCCAAAATTACTGTACCTCTTTCAAACCCTGCCCGTCCCGGTCCCCTATGGCCAACTAAAGCACTTACAAACTGAGCTCTTACAATACACATGGAACTATAAAAGACACAGGATCCCGCGCTCAGTACTGCAGGCGGCCAGGTCAGACGGGGGATTAGCCTTCCCCAACCTTATTCGATACTTTCAGGCGGCGCAACTAAAGGCGATCACCTCCTGGTTGACGCTCAGATCCTATAATAAGTGGACCGAAATAGAGAAGCTGTGGCTGGCCCCAATACACCCAAACAGTCTACTATGGAGTGCAAACGCGGAGGTGGACCCTGCACGGCTACTTGGCCCTATGATGCAGCTAAGGAAACTATGGCGAAAATTGACGCGTCAACATAAACTGTCCTCGGATAGCTCGCTCCTTCGCCTGTAACCCCGAAATGCCAGATAGCCTGACCCACCAGATGGACTACGAGAAACCTTTTCCATTATGGGAATTTGGTAGACCCCCCCGCACACGTAAACTGAAATCATTTGCGGACCTACAGACTAAATTTGACCTGCCAAAACAAGTGTTCTATGGGTATCTCCAAATCCGCCACTACGCCTTGACATTCGCACCAAACTTACAATTTTCCCCACCCACACCCTTTGAAAGCCTTGTGTTAGCAGGCTCGTTAGCAGCCCTGATCTCTGACATTTATAAAATTGTTAACGAATGGCCCATTGCAACAATGGGTAAGCATGCATACATGCTCAAGTGGGAAAAGGCTCTGGGTGAGGAGATACCCATGGATCAGTGGAGGACTATATGGACCCAAGCATCCAAGAGCTCGATTTGCACGCTCTATAAGGAAAATACATATGAAGTTTTATATTTCTGCTTCATGCCATCTATCCGACTAGTTCAGACCGCTGCTGGCGCTGCTGGGAGCCAAGGGAACACTGTTCCACATTTACTGGGAATGCCCACAGTTAGTCCCCTTTTGGATCTCGGTCCAGCAACTATTGACCCGTCTCCTCAAACAGGTGGTCCCTATCGCCCCTAAGTTCTATCTGCTGGGACTACTGCCACTGAAAGCACCAGCTCCACAGAAGAAATTAGTTAGACACGTCCTCACGGCAGCACGTTGCCTGGTGGCGTTACACTGGAAACAACAGCGAGAATTAGGGACCGCCTGGATGCCCACAACCTGGTCTGGGACCTGTGGCACCGCCGGGAGGAACAAAGAAACCCGGATACTAACGCGAGCTGACGACAAGCTGTCCAACCCCCCCCCCCCCCCTCTCCCTTTCTATTCTTCCCCCCCTTCTTTTCTCTTCCCCCTCTCCCCCCTTTTCTCAGGAGTGCTCCCACTTACTTTACAAGTTACAAGTTAAAAGGTTTGATAGATAGCAACATGGAAATAAAAATTCACCAAATAACCTGACTTGTATTATGAAAAGCGTGGATACCAGACAGAGAGTAACTATGTAATCAGGAAGTAACACAGCTATGTAAGTTAAGAACATATGCTTTTATTGTACAACTTGAACGAATATTGCACTTAAACTGTATCTAGAATAATACCAAATAAAAACTGTTATTGAAAAAAAAAGATACGTGTGTGTCTCCTTTACCAAGGGTTGAAGATGTATATCTATATATTCACCTAGTCGAGATGTCAGGGAATCAATCACGCTCACAATAGGTCTACCCGGGGGATTGGTTTTGTCTTTGTGTATTTTAGGGATGTGATATATGACTGGGATCTTGCTAACAGTAGGGACCAGATACTTCTCCTCGTGTTTGCTTAGAACAGGGATCTCAAACTGGCGGCCCTCCAGCTGTTGTGAAACTACAAGTCCCATAAGGCATTGCAAGGCTTGACAGTTACAAGCATGACTCCCCCAGGCAGAGGCATTGTGGGACTTGTAGTTTCGCAACAGCTGGAGGGCCTCCTGTTTGAGATCCCTGGCTTAGAAGATCCTTTTTCGGTGCCATAACCTATAATCGATTCCAGCTCTTGTTTAAACACTTTGGAGGGATCCGATTTCAGTATTTGATAGGTACTTCTATCGCCTAGAATCTTATCCATCTCATTTTTATATTGTTCTAAGGATAATACCACAATTCCTCCTCCTTTATCAGCTGGGCGTATAACAATGTCTTTTCTTTCTTCCAAGCTATTGAGGCCTTTGCTTATATCTTTCTGCCCATATATTTTCTTGACCGGAAGTTGTTCTAGATCAGTGGTAACCAACTTCTTAAAAAGATCTATATATTTATTATTTGGTATGTGCGGGTTGAATACTGAATTGTTTCTTAATTGGGTGAAACTATTAACCATTTCTGCTCTCTCTATCGGGTTCTGGGGATAATATTTCTTTATATTCAGTTTCCAAACAAACTTCTGGATACCTATGTATGTCTCAAATTTATTCAGACCCTTTTTCGGGGGAAATTTAATGCCCTTATCCAAAGTCAGGGTTTCTTCCCTAGTCTGTGGCTCTACCCTTCGGGCTTGCTACAACTCCCCGGGTGTTCACAAAGGTCCTAGCACCAGTACTGGATCTTTTAAGGGCCCAAGGGATCCTAGTGCTCAGGTATCTGGACGACCTCCTGCTCAGAGATCACTCATTAGACTCTAGAACAGAGCATAATATGCACAGTGTGGATTTTGTAAAGCTTAGTCTGGATCATAAATACAGAAAAGTCAGCCTTGAAACCAGCTCAAAGACTAAAGTATTTAGGTCTGATCCTAGATACGGTTCAAGCAAGAGTATTCTTGCCACCTGTAAGGATCTGTGCCCTGGGTTCAGGTGCGTCTGATGAGGGGCACCAGACAACCCTCCATTCGGCTCTGTATGAGTCTTCTAGGGAGGATGGTATCCTCCGAGGCAGTGCCCTATGCCCAGTTCCATTCCAGGCCTTTACAACAAGGCATCTTGTTGGCCTGGAACAGAAGAGGACAAGCCCTGGATTATCCAATGTGCTTATCTCCTCGGGCACGCTTAAGCCTAAACTGGTGGTTGCAGGATCAGAACCCTCCCAGTAACTTGGAGAGTACTGACTACAGATGCCAGTCTCTCAGGCTGGGGAGCGACCCTAGAAGGGCTCACAGCTCAAGGGAAATGGTCAGGGATAGAACAGATCCTGCCCATCAACGTCCTGGACTTACGGGCAGTATGTCTGGCCCTACGGTCCTGGACGGTGGAGCTTCAGGACTGCCCTATCAGGGTTCAGTCTGACAATGTCACTTCAGTGGCCTATATAAACCACCAAGGTGGTACCAGGAGTCGTTCAGCTCTGAAGAAGGTGAGCCAAATACTAGCCTGGGCAGAGGGACATGTGCCAATTTATATTGGCAGTCCATATCCTGGGAGTAGAGAACTGCAAGGCAGTTTACCTCAGCCGCCAGCATATCTGCCTGGGGGAATGGTCCCTTCACCCAGGGATGTTCCAGGAAATTTGCCAGCCTTGGGGATGGCCAGAGGTCAACCTATTGGCATCCAGGTTCAACAGCAAGCTACAGCAATTTGTGTCCCGAACAAGGGATCCTCTGGCAATCAGAGCAGATGCTCTGATAGTTCCATCTAGCCAGTACTCCCTGGTTTATACTTTCCCTCCGATCCCTCTCCTTCTACATTTGTTGCGCAGGATTTGAAAAGAGGGGGTTCCATTCATTCTGATGGCACCAGCCTGGCCCCAAAGGCCCTGGTTCCCGGAGATTGAGAGACTGACAATAGACTGGCCATGGACGCTTCCACGTCACCACGATCTACTGTCTCAAGGTCCTATATTCCACCTCAATGTAAGTCTCTAAATTTGACGGCATGACTATTGAAGCCAGGGTGCTGAAGGACCATGGCATCTCAGGACCAGTAGTGTCTACCCTAGTGAATGCTAGAAAAGCTAGGAAAATTTATCATAAGGTCTGGAAGACTTTTATATTGCTTGGTGTGAAGCCAGAAAATGGCATCCTCGGAAATACGTGATTGGGAGAATTCTCTTTTCTACAGTCAGCTGTGGAAATCAAATTGGCTTTGAGTACAATCAGAGGTCAAGTTTCGGCCCTATCCGTATTCTTCCAAAAGCCTTTAGCCTCCCATTCACTGATCCAAACCTTTATGCAGGAGGTAACTCGCTTGCTTCCCCACCATTAGGTCACCTATGTGTCCTTGGGACTTGGACTTGAACTTGGCGTTGTCTGTGTCACAGAGACAACCATTTGAACCTATCAAGGAAATACCATTAGACTTGCTGTCACGCAAGCTAGCCTTCCTGATGGCCATCTTCTCGGCTAGAAGAGTGTCGGAGTTGGCAAAAAGTTCCCTTTCGTGCAGGGAACCATACTTGTTCCATCCTTTTTGCCAAAAATGGTGTCGGCCTTTCATTTAAATCAGGACATTATTTTGCCTTCCTTTTTTTTCTCTCAGCCTAGCTCGGAAGAAGAGGGACTGCACTCATTGGACTTTGTCCGGGCGGTCAAGGTTTATTTGTCTAGATCTGCGGAGATCCGAGGATCAAATTCTTTTTTTGTATTACCGAAATGACCCAAGAAGGGGCAGGCAGCTTTCAAGGCTTCCATTGCCAATTGGGTCCATCAATTGAACGTTCAGGCCTACTGTCTGAAACGTAAAGCTCCTCCCTTTAGGGTGAGAGCCCATTGTACCAGGGGTGTAGGAACCTCTTGGGCTTTTCGCCATCGGGTATCTGTGTCCGATTTGTTAAGCTGCTACCTGGTCAAAATGTTATCAAGTTCAAGTTGGAGCAGCTGAGGATTCGGCTTTCAGCCGAAGTGTACTGTGGGCTGCCGTATAAGTTCTGATGGCTATTGTTTGGCAGGGTGTCTCCCTCCCCTCAAGGCTATTGCTCTGGGACGTCCCAGTAGGTAATGAATATTAAATAAAAAACAAAAATAAATAAAAAACAAACAACTGCGCTGCAAACAACCATATAAATATTGACTATATCGCAAAAGTGTAACAAGTGAATGTGAATTCAAAATTCAGCTAGGATAGGTGTAATGAGTGTACACCTCCTAGGACATATAGGTAATAAATGGTTCAGTAATAAAAGTCCATAGTGACAAAGAAGTTATAAACCAAACAATCTTAAGTGATAGTCTTTCTTTAAGAAGCCTGTGTGATTCGGCAATAGAAAATAAAACAGGGACTCCAAAGTTCCACAGTGATCTTATTCAGTAAACACCAACTGGAAGGAGTGATCTGGTAAGAGAAAGGCACCTCCACCGTCAAAACACACTGACCCTTACCAGATTGTGCGACCCCCTGTTACAGAGGTCACACTAGCTTGTGGCTTAATCCCGGCCAAGGGTTCCAACGGGCAATAACTGGTTACTCGGGATAAACAAGATACGGGCTCAGAGGCAGTCAGGCGAAGGACATGAAATGAGAGAAAAACTCCATAGTGTATCTCTGTGTAAAATGTATTATAAAAGAAAAGGGAAATATTGCACTTACAATGTAACAATCAGATAAAAACGTGTATTAGCCGGCCGGCTCGATTTCGCTGCCCGTTCACTTCCGGGATCTGCGTGGTTGTGTGGTGACGTCAGCACGCCGCTCCTCCCTACGCCGTTTCGTCACAGATGACGTCTTCCAGGGGCACGGGCTGCGTGCTGACTCACCACCTATAAATACTCATACACACAGAGGGAACGCCCAGCTCTGAGCCACTGAGGACCCGATGTGTGTCCACCATTTTGGTGAAGGGCAAATTGCCCTGACTTAAAAAAGTTTGCTAGCTCAAAGGCAGCAGTGAATTAAAAAACGGTTAGCTTTAAAAGATATATAAGGGAAAAAACACTGCAACTCACAAGAGAGTTAGACAGCACTCTGAATTCACCGCGCCAGCGCAACTCGGCTGATTCTCCGCAGACAGCCAAGCAGCACGGGGGCAGAGTCAGGTACTGCCATACAGCCAGAGACCAATTAAAGTCCCGGTGGAAGCGAGTGTTACCATCATCATATCTTAAAAAAAATTTTAAAACATAAATATCAATGGGAAGGCCTTTAATATCATTACTACCCAAAACATCAAACTTAAATTACAATACCTGAATTATAATTATGTAATAAGTTTGTCAACCCACTTGATCATTGAGCATACCTCATAGAAGATATAGTATGAAAAAATATAAAAAATATAAAAAGGAATCAAAAAACTGAATGATCAGTAAAAGAGGGAAAAACATTTTTATAAAAAGCTATATCAGCAATATTAGAGGACAAAGTGGATTGAAGTTGGTCTAATTGGGGTAGCTAGTAATCTAGCCAAGTGTAGAATACAAGCCGTCAGTGTAATCACAAATAAGCACCAGGGACTCAGAGTTGGTTCACAATAAAGCAAAGCAAGTTTTTGGCTGAGGGAAGATGATACCGCATATATGTAAACAAGGAGAAACCCAGTCTCATTGGTATAACACTCCTGAGCACAGAAAGCATGCTTAAGTTTTCCTTAATTTACTTTTATTGAGTGTACAGAGCTGGCACTTACGGCATTGATGGTAGCCGGTGATGTTCTGAAAAAAGGAAACCTTAACAGGAGGGTTGATTGCATTGGGAGCGATCTTATCACGAAGGCAGGGTGCTCCCTTAAATATTAATTCTGGTTGGGGGGGTAGAAATGTCTTAATGATATTATCATTCCCCAAGAGATGCCAGTGTTTACGCAAGATCTTTTTGAGGACATGATGTTGGGTTGAGAACGTCGTGATAAGAGGTAAAGAAGGTCTCTTAGGGGCCTTTTTAGGGCCATCAACCAACAACTGTGATCTGTCCAGCACTGCCACTTCCTCTAATGTTTTATCAAGTAACACCTGATCATACCCTTTGTCAAGGAGTCTATTCTTGAGTACACCTGCTTGAACTTTGTAATCCTCAATACTAGTACAGTTTTGCCTCATCCTCAAGAATTGGCTCTTGGGGATTGAGCTGAGCCAAGAGTCGAGGTGACAACTCCCCTGGGGGATATAAGCGTTACGGTCAGTCTTTTTAAAGAAGGAGGTGGTGGTAAAACCATCGCCCTCCTTCTTAATAGTAATGTCCAGAAAATTTATCTGGACATTATTAACTTCATGTACAAACTTGTGGGATAAAATAATCCTGCGCCAGCACACCGAAACTAACTAACAGAATGCTGCGCACACTAAAGGAAATGTCTGAACCCAAGTAGAATAAAGGAGAAGAAGTAGTGGCGCGCAAAATTAACTAAATATTAAAGACAGAAGATAGCAGGTCATAGACATAAATAGCCAATAAAAACTCTGGGTAAATAATATGGCATAAAACAAGCAAAAGTGCATACACTGGTGTGATAAAATCGTGTGATAAAAACAATCCAGGTTAAAAATGCATCATAGAAAATCGCATGATGTAACTAAATAACATTGCATCCAATAAGTAAAGCTGTGATAAAATATATAAAAGGGCGTGATAGAGATCTTAAAACGCATAACTAGTGCATCCAAAAACTGTGAAAGAGGGAGTGATCCAAACGGATAAAAAACAATATATCATATAAGTGATATGAAAGGTTAAATAATATGTGGTGCAAAGGAGCAGTGGAGACTAACAAAGTCTCATAACGAAAAGATAAATTAGTAGCGGATCCGTGCGAACTAAATCAAAAAATGGAGAACTGGAGTGAAAGAAATGGTGAGTAGCGATTAATAAATCGCAGAATGTAAAAGTCCAAGTAGAGAGTCCATATATGGCATATATGCAGGGTGATAGTAATATCTTCTATCCGACAGGTGGCAGGCTATCAGTGCTGGGGTTTCCAATGGTGATCGGGGATAATATATAGATCCTGTGCAGTGTTCTGTGTATCCTAAAGGGGGTGCGGGTGGCCCCTTACCTTACAGCTGTAAGGTTACAGCAATGTAATCTGGGTCTTTGTGGTCATGGGAGACCGTCCTCCCTGGGATGTCTTTCCGGTTTTCTCAATGATTTATCCCTTTCAGCTTTTCCTCCTTAATCCAGGCAGGGGCAGGTGGGGGGGGTTTGGGGGGGCTTTTCACCTCAATGTGCACATAAAATAAGATAGCCTCATAGTGTAGTATGTAAAGCTTAAAAAGTAATTTATTACAGTTGAAACAAATAAACAGAAAAAAATGGGTACTCACATTCAGCAAGTGAGTACACACAGTATCACGTGATGAAGTCACGTGACAAGTGACGAACACGCGTCGGGACACGTGACCTTACCGGAAGTGACGCCGACGAGCTCGAGGCTCGTTTATACCCTGCCTGTGTACTCACTTGCTGAATGTGAGTACCCATTTTTTTCTGTTTATTTGTTTCAACTGTAATAAATTACTTTTTAAGCTTTACATACTACACTATGAGGCTATCTTATTTTATGTGCACATTGAGGTGAAAAGCCCCCCCAACCCCCCCCCCCCCCCCACCTGCCCCTGCCTGGATTAAGGAGGAAAAGCTGAAAGGGATAAATCATTGAGAAAACCGGAAAGACATCCCAGGGAGGACGGTCTCCCATGACCACAAAGACCCAGATTACATTGCTGTAACCTTACAGCTGTAAGGTAAGGGGCCACCCGCACCCCCTTTAGGATACACAGAACACTGCACAGGATCTATATATTATCCCCGATCACCATTGGAAACCTCAGCACTGATAGCCTGCCACCTGTCGGATAGAAGATATTACTATCACCCTGCATATATGCCATATATGGACTCTGAATGAATGAATGAATGATTTGTATAGCGCTGCAACTGCGAACTGAATCGCCTCGAGGCGCTTGACTGCTCTTGTTGGGATGCCATGTTTAGAAGAGGTGGGTCTTGAGTTTTTTCCTGAAGGCCTGATGGTTTTCTTCCATGCGGATGTTGTTTGGTAGAGCATTCCATAGCCGGGGTCCCTGTACTGCGAATCTTCGTTCTCCCTTCGATTTGTAGCGGGCTTTGGGGATGAGAAGGCGATTTTGGTTTGTTGATCGAAGTCTGCGATTCGGTATGTATTTTTCTATTTTCTCACAAAGGTATTGAGGCGCATTTCCTTGTGTACATTTGTGGGTGAGGCAGAGGGTCTTGAATGTGATCCTGTCTTTTACCTTGAGCCAATGGAGCATCCTTAGGGATGGGGAGATGGATTCCCAGGGTTTCTTTCCGGTGACTATTCTTGCTGCTGTGTTTTGGACAATTTGAAGGCGCGCAATCTGGTAATCCGGTAATCCTATGTAGAGTGAGTTTGCGTAGTCGAGCCGTGAATTGATGATCGTTCCTACTACTACCGCTTTTTCCTTTTCCGGGATGAAGGGGATGAGTCTGCGTAGCATGCGAAGGAGATGGTGGGATCCGCTGATTACGGATCCTATTTGTGCCTCCATTGTCATCTCTGAATCAAAGATTACTCCGAGGCTTTTGGCTTTGTTGCTTGGAAGGATGGTCTGTCCCAAGATGGTTGGTGGTGTCCAAGGGGTCTTCGTCTTTTTCCTTGAGTTTGCGTCGAGGAGCAGTAATTCTGTTTTTGATCCATTTAGTTTGAGGGAGCTAGTGGTCATCCAGTCATCTATCAATGTGAGACATTTTCCTAGTTCCTGGTATTGGTCTTTTTGTCCGGTGATCCGGAAGTACAGTTGAGTGTCGTCCGCGTATGAATGGAAGCACAGATCCAATTTGCTAATAATTTTGAAGAGTGGTCGGATGTAAATGTTGAACAGTACTGGTGACAATGGTGATCCTTGAGGGACTCCATAAGTGATTGCCCGAGTTTCCGAAGTGAAGGCTCCTAGTTTCACTGTTTGTGACCGGTTTCCTAAGAAGGAAGCGAACCATGGCAGATCTCCATCTGTAACTCCTGCCACTTCCTTGAGGCGGCTGAGAAGCATGTTGTGGTCCACTGTGTCGAACGCCGCACTGAGATCCAGCAATACCAGAACTCTCTACTTGGACTTTTACATTCTGCGATTTATTAATCGCTACTCACCATTTCTTTCACTCCAGTTCTCCATTTTTTGATTTAGTTCGCACGGATCCGCTACTAATTTATCTTTTCGTTATGAGACTTTGTTAGTCTCCACTGCTCCTTTGCACCACATATAATTTAACCTTTCATATCACTTATATGATATATTGTTTTTTATCCGTTTGGATCACTCCCTCTTTCACAGTTTTTGGATGCACTAGTTATGCGTTTTAAGATCTCTATCACGCCCTTTTATATATTTTATCACAGCTTTACTTATTGGATGCAATGTTATTTAGTTACATCATGCGATTTTATATGATGCATTTTTAACCTGGATTGTTTTTATCACATGATTTTATCACACCAGTGTATGCACTTTTGCTTGTTTTATGCCATATTATTTACCCAGAGTTTTTATTGGCTATTTATGTCTATGACCTGCTATCTTCTGTCTTTAATATTTAGTTAATTTTGCGCGCCACTACTTCTTCTCCTTCATGTACAAAACTTAATCCCTCTTGAGTTATCATTAAGATTCGAGAAAAAGTTGTTGAGCTCAGAGACTGACCCATCCCATAGGAGGAGGACGTCATCAATGTACCTCGCCCAGAACCGGAGTGATGGGTTACGGTCCCGATAGATGACGTCCTCCTCCCACTTGGCCATAAACAAATTTGCCAGGCTAGGGGCATATTTTGCTCCCATAGCCACCCCCCGGAGCTGCCGGAAATAGCTTTGGTCAAACCAAAAATAATTATGATTCGCCGCATATTCCAGCAGCTCCATGATGAAGGATTGTTGTTGTGCGGGGAGGGTAGAAAAGGCATTCAGATAATATTTGACGGCAGCAATCCCCAAGTGATGTGGTATGACTGTATAGAGTGACGTCACGTCACCAATAAGGTCTGAGTATTGGGTTTCAGGTCGGATAACATATTGATCACATGCTTGTTATCCCTAATGTATGAGGGCATGTCTTTTACCAAAGGTTGTAGAAAATAGTCAATATACTTCCCCACCCGGGACGTGATGGAATCTATACCACTCACAATCGGACGTCCCGGGGGGGAAGTAAGACTCTTGTGAATTTTCGGCAAAATATATAGTACCGGTGTTCGTGGGGCTTTAGGGACCAAAAATAATTTCTCTTTCTCGTTCAAAATACTGAGTTGAAAGCCCTTTTCCACCAGTAGTTGCAAGGTCTTTTTGTATTTGAAGATGGGGTTACCAGTGAGCCTTTCATAAGTGGCCTCATCATTGACTATATTATACATCTCCTGGATGTACTGGGCACGATCTAATATAACGATCCCCCCACCCTTGTCCGCGGGGCGGACCACAAGGTCCTTGTTACACAACCTATCAAGGCCTTCTTCTGATGTTTTGTCCATTCTCTGGTTTGAGATTTTAATTGAATCCAGATCTCTAAGGACCACATCCCTGAAGACCTTCAGGGAAGGTGCTAGTACTCCAGGGGGGTTGAAAGTAGATGAATTAGCTAGTCCCGAATGTTGAAAGCCAAATTGATTTGCTACATTCTGTAAGGAGGGACGGTTAGCAAAATGCCGTTTTAATGTTAATTCTACGGACATACTTGTGTATGTCCATATACGTTTGGAATTTGTTTAATTTATTAGGAGGTGCAAATTTGAGACCCTTACTCAAAAGGGCCTTCTCGTAATCACTAAGGGTCTGGGAACTTAAATTGAAGATGCCATCATCATTCAGCTCCTTGTTTTTTTTAGAGTGTGACCTCCTCCCCCCTCTGCTTCCTCTTTGTTTTCTACTTGGCGTTTTATCCCTTGATTGGGCCTGGGAAAACCCCAATGTTGTACCTGATTTCCATCGGGATTGTTGTCAAAATGACTACCCGATGGTACAGGCCTTGGCGTCCCGTTAGGTCCTCTTAGATGACTGGGGGCCAAGGAACTGCCAAAACCTGGGCCATCACGATCTCTCAGGGGAAAAAAACGATTCTGTGTATCCACACCAAATTCGAATTGGCGGTATGGTGGTTCGCCATCACGGTATTGGTGATTGCTGTTATAAGGGTCATAATGGAACTGTGTTCCATGAAATTTCTGTGGGGACCTTTCGGGATTCCTCACATGTTGTGGGGGGTCCCTATTATATTGATAATGGGGTCCCTGATTGTAACTAGGGCCATAGTTACGATCATAATTGGCAGACTGCCAGTGTGGGGGAGGTTGATTCCAAGTAGGGTTGTAATATTGCCCTCCTTTGTTGGGTCCCAAGCTCCTCTGCGGTGATTTATGCGAGGGGCGTCTACCCTTTCTCCCTCCTTTCGTAGTGATTTGAACTGGTTTAGAGGTTCTACTTGGCTGACTACCTGTAGATGGATGTTGGCCTACCCCGGGTGTTGCTAGTATAGGAGCTTCCCCTTGGGAAATCGCCTCCATTCCCAAATCTGTGGAGGTTAGTTGTTCCGCTGCAAGTTTTTTTTGCCATGCAAAAACACTATTTGCCTGGTAATCCCCAAAAGCCCTATTATATTTCTTCCTCTTTTTTTCATTTTTTGTTCCTTTTCTTCCTTATCTAAAATTTTCAATAGATTAGTGGTTCTTTCCCTATATTCCTCACTCTCTTTGAATGGAAGCAGGCTCACTTTAAGAGACTGTATTTCATTATCAAGTTTGGAAAGTTTAGTATTTTTCCTAGTGATTAAAAATTGGAGAAATTGAAGACCTGCCTCATTAAAATAAAGAAACCAGTCCTCCAACTCCTGTTCGCCTCTCTGAGGACAGACCTCCCATCTCAGACTTCTGGGTACCATTTTAAGTTTAATATAGGTTTCCAGATATGCAACATCCCACTGGGTATGAATCTCTGAGATGGTTAGATTTTTTAGTCTGACAAACAGGCCGTTGAGGCTCTAAACCAGTTCAAATCACTACGAAAGGAGGGAGAAAGGGTAGACGCCCCTCGCATAAATCACCACAGAGGAGCTTGGGACCCAACAAAGGAGGGCAATATTACAACCCTACTTGGAATCAACCTCCCCCACACTGGCAGTCTGCCAATTATGGCCCTAGTTACAATCAGGGACCCCATTATCAATATAATAGGGACCCCCCACAACATGTGAGGAATCCCGAAAGGTCCCCACAGAAATTTCATGGAACACAGTTCCATTAGGACCCTTATAACAGCAATCACCAATACCGTGATGGCGAACCACCATACCGCCAATTCGAATTTGGTGTGGATACACAGAATCGTTTTTTTCCCCTGAGAGATCGTGATGGCCCAGGTTTTGGCAGTTCCTTGGCCCCCAGTCATCTAAGAGGACCTAACGGGACGCCAAGGCCTGTACCATCGGGTAGTCATTTTGACAACAATCCCGATGGAAATCAGGTACAACATTGGGGTTTTCCCAGGCCCAATCAAGGGGTAAAACGCCAAGTAGAAAACAAAGAGGAAGCAGAGGGGGGAGGAGGTCACACTCTAAAAAAACCAAGGAGCTGAACGATGATGGCATCTTCAATTTAAGTTCCCAGACCCTTAGTATAGATTCCATCGCGTCCCGGGTGGGGAAGTATATTGACTATTTTCTACAACCTTTGGTAAAAGACATGCCCTCATACATTAGGGATACCAAGCATGTGATCAATATGTTATCCGACCTGAAACCCAATACTCAGACCTTATTGGTGACCGCAGACGTGACGTCACTCTATACAGTCATACCACATCACTTGGGGATTGCTGCCGTCAAATATTATCTGAATGCCTTTTCTACCCTCCCCGCACAACAACAATCCTTCATCATGGAGCTGCTGGAATATGCGGCGAATCATAATTATTTTTGGTTTGACCAAAGCTATTTCCGGCAGCTCCGGGGGGTGGCTATGGGAGCAAAATATGCCCCTAGCCTGGCAAATTTGTTTATGGCCAAGTGGGAGGAGGACGTCATCTATCGGGACCGTAACCCATCACTCCGGTTCTGGGCGAGGTACATTGATGACGTCCTCCTCCTATGGGATGGGTCAGTCTCTGAGCTCAACAACTTTTTCTCGAATCTTAATGATAACTCAAGAGGGATTAAGTTTGTACATGAAGTTAATAATGTCCAGATAAATTTTCTGGACATTACTATTAAGAAGGAGGGCGATGGTTTTACCACCACCTCCTTCTTTAAAAAGACTGACCGTAACGCTTATATCCCCCAGGGGAGTTGTCACCTCGACTCCTGGCTCAGCTCAATCCCCAAGAGCCAATTCTTGAGGATGAGGCAAAACTGTACTAGTATTGAGGATTACAAAGTTCAAGCAGGTGTACTCAAGAATAGACTCCTTGACAAAGGGTATGATCAGGTGTTACTTGATAAAACATTAGAGGAAGTGGCAGTGCTGGACAGATCACAGTTGTTGGTTGATGGCCCTAAAAAGGCCCGTAAGAGACCTTCTTTACCTCTTATCACGACGTTCTCAACCCAACATTATGTCCTCAAAAAGATCTTGCGTAAACACTGGCATCTCTTGGGGAATGATAATATCATTAAGACATTTCTACCCCCCCAACCAGAATTAATATTTAAGGGATCACCCTGCCTTCGTGATAAGATCGCTCCCAATGCAATCAACCCTCCTGTTAAGAAGGTTTCCTTTTTTCAGAACATCACCGGCTACCATCAATGCCGTAAGTGCCAGCTCTGTACACTCAATAAAAGTAAATTAAGGAAAACTGAGACCTTTGTCTCTACCAGTACATCTATGGTTCACAAAATCAAACCTTTTGTCACCTGTAGTTCAACCGGCGTAGTATACTTGCTTCAGTGCCCTTGTGGATATCAATATATTGGAAGAACAAAACGCTCTATGCAAGTGCGGATAGGAGAACATATCACTAACATCAAGAATGGTTTCAGATTCCATTCGGTCTCCAAGCACTATGCTATCCATCATGATCGAAATCCAGCCAATACTTTGTTTTTGGGCATAGACAAATACAGTGCCCATTGGCTACGCCCCTCATGGTCTAAACATAGACACGGATGTCAACTGTTTTATAGATAATAGTTAATAAATTGTCACACCTCAACTCTAGATCAGTATTAGAGCAGGACAGATTCTTGTCATCTTTGGGAGCTGCAACCCCAAATCAGATTTATGCATAACCTTTAGAGACAAGAGCTACCAATTTCTCACATCTCAATTTTACATCATAAAGGAGAACAGATTCTTGGTTATTCCCTAATTAGATCCAATTATAATTCTCTGTTTTACATTATAGTTCATTTAAGGCATTATCTACAATTCCTTATGCTTTATCCAACTGATCACGTCACAACGAACTATATAGGCCATGACTGATCATATCATAATGGACCATATAGGCCTATTCATGCATGCTTTCTGTGCTCAGGAGTGTTATACCAATGAGACTGGGTTTCTCCTTGTTTACATATATGCGGTATCATCTTCCCTCAGCCAAAAACTTGCTTTGCTTTATTGTGAACCAACTCTGAGTCCCTGGTGCTTATTTGTGATTACACTGACGGCTTGTATTCTACACTTGGCTAGATTACTAGCTACCCCAATTAGACCAACTTCAATCCACTTTGTCCTCTAATATTGCTGATATAGCTTTTTATAAAAATGTTTTTCCCTCTTTTACTGATCATTCAGTTTTTATATATCCTTTTTATATTTTTTATATTTTTTCATACTATATCTTCTATGAGGTATGCTCAATGATCAAGTGGGTTGACAAACTTATTACATAATTATAATTCAGATATTGTAATTTAAGTTTGATGTTTTGGCTAGTAATGATATTAAAGGCCTTCCCATTGATATTTATGTTTTAAATTTTTTTTTAAGATATGATGATGGTAACACTCGCTTCCACTGGGACTTTAATTGGTCTCTGGCTGTATGGCAGTACCTGACTCTGCCCCCGTGCTGCTTGGCTGTCTGCGGAGAATCAGCCGAGTTGCGCTGGCGCGGTGAATTCAGAGTGCTGTCTAACTCTCTTGTGAGTTGCGGTGTTTTTTCCCTTATATATCTTTTAAAGCTAACCGTTTTTTAATTCACTGCTGCCTTTGAGCTAGCAAACTTTTTTAAGTCAGGGCAATTTGCCCTTCACCAAAATGGTGGACACACATCGGGTCCTCAGTGGCTCAGAGCTGGGCGTTCCCTCTGTGTGTATGAGTATTTATAGGTGGTGAGTCAGCACGCCGCCCGTGCCCCTGGAAGACGTCATCTGTGACGAAACGGCGTAGGGAGGAGCGGCGTGCTGACGTCACCACACAGATCCCGAAAGTGAACGGGCAGCGAAATCGAGCCGGCCGGCTAATACACGTTTTTATCTGATTGTTACATTGTAAGTGCAATATTTCCCTTTTCTTTTATAATAAATTTTACACAGAGATACACTATGGAGTTTTTCTCTCATTTCATGTCCTTCGCCTGACTGCCTCTGAGCCCGTATCTTGTTTATCCCGAGTAACCAGTTATTGCCCGTTGGAACCCTTGGCCGGGATTAAGCCACAAGCTAGTGTGACCTCTGTAACAGGGGGTCGCACAATCTGGTAAGGGTCAGTGTGTTTTGACGGTGGAGGTGCCTTTCTTTCTCTTACCAGATCACTCCTTCCAGTTGGTGTTTACTGAATAAGATCACTGTGGAACTTTGGAGTCCCTGTTTTATTTTCTATTGCCGAATCACACAGGCTTCTTAAAGACTATCACTTAAGATTGTTTGGTTTATAACTTCTTTGTCACTATGGACTTTTATTACTGAACCATTTATTACCTATATGTCCTAGGAGGTGTACACTCATTACACCTATCCTAGCTGAATTTTGAATTCACATTCACTTGTTACACTTTTGCGATATAGTCAATATTTATATGGTTGTTTGCAGCGCAGTTGTTTGTTTTTTATTTAGTCTTGTTAGTGTGGGTATCTCACATTTATAACTGCAGCAGCTATTTTTATTTTGTTTTTTACATTTATCTTGTGTTTATGGTACACCATTCACATTGGGTCACTATAATTTTAGGACAGCGCAGTAATCCATACATTTTCTAGGTAATGAATATTAGCCTGACTCTGTGTCCCATGATGTATGAAAAGAAAATAGGATTTTTTTCATCATTTTTTTTTTTTCATACTTGCCTGTAAAATTATTTTCTTTGAGTACATCATGAGACATCATCATGAGACACAGAGATCCCTCCTCTCCTCTTTGAGGATTCAGTGCTTGCTACAAAACGCAAGTGCTTCCTGTGTTATATAGGGGATCATTTCCTGTCTGAAGATCTTTGGTCTACCAGTGTCCATTTACCTGGAGATGGAGTATAACCCAGTAGGTAATGAATATTAGTCTGACTCTATGTCCCATGATGTACTCAAAAGGATTTTACATGCAAGTATGATGAAAAAATCTTATTTTTTCTTCTGTTATTTTTGGAAGTTGATAACACTTAACTGTGGCAAAATTAGACTAGAACTAGACGAGGGTGCGCTTCCCTATGCACCAAAAGGCCACTTAACTAAAACTTAACCTTTATTGTAAATCATAAAAAGTAATAATCATAAATGACCATATCAGGATATATACGTATAGACAATATGAGGGTTATAATTTCCTATATACTGTATACCATATGTGGCCAATAGATGGGAGGAGAGACAGATAAACCCCCATCTCTTGATACCAAGTGTTTGTGAGTAGACCTTTTAATTTTACATATTTTCTCATGCAGGCTGGAGCCTTTTATATTGAATATAGGAGGACATTATAACCCTCATATTGTCTATACGTATATATTCAAGAGAAGTTTTCACCATTTAAACTTGGTAGATGTTAATATTACCACATAGAGATATTTTTATATATATAATGGCATTGACCCCATCCTATAGGTATACCTGATATGGTCATTTACATACTTTTTATGATTTACAATAAAGGTTACGTTTTAGTTTTTTTTTTTTTATCAAAAAGGTTTTTTATTTAACATTTAGATATATCACAACAGTTTCCTCTGTACAAAAACTTTCAGGGATTTCATTCCATATGGTTACAACAGGTAAATGCCTGCGTGCAGCACTACAACATTGCATTTCTAGGTTCAGTGCATATATAGAGGTTAGATTTTTATGGACATTGTAAAATTCTGGACAATACTAGCTCCTTAGGGCTCAAACCGGGAGTGTCTAGCCATTGAGACCAAATTCTTTCAAATCTGCCTGGGCTTCCGCTGTGCTGATGCTATATATATATATATATATATTTCTCCATAATGAGCGTATTTCCCATGTCTGCTATCCAGGTGGCGGTTTTAGGTGGTAACGTTGACTTCCATCCTATTAAAATCAGCTTTCTAGCCTGAAATAGCGCTCTAGAGACTGCGATTCTGGTCGGTTCCTCTGGGATCACGTCCTCGAGGACCCCTAGCAGACAGCATAGGGGGTCTATGGGGATTGTCTGAAACATAGTTACATAGTTAGGTCGAAAAAAGACACAAGTCCATCCAGTTCAACCACAAATAAAAAAAATAAAATAAAAATATATCATACAATCCCATATACCCCATTCTATACCCACAGTTGATCCAGAGGAAGGCAAAAAAAAAACAGCAGAGCATGCTCCAATTTGCTAAAGCAGGGGAAAAAATTCCTTCCTGATCCCCCGAGAGGCAATCAGATTTTCCCCCGAGAGGCAATCAGATTTTCCCCGGATCAACTTTACCTATAAATGTTAGTACCCAGTTATATTATGTACATTTAGGAAAGTATCCAGGCTTTCTTAAAGCAATCTACTGAGCTGGCCAGAACCACCTCTGCAGGGAGTCTATTCCACATTTTCACAGCTCTTACTGTGAAGAAACCTTTCCGTATTTGGAGATGAAATCTCTTTTCCTCTAGACGTAAAGAGTGCCCCCTTGTCCTCTTTGTTGACTGTAAAGTGAATAACTCAACACCAAGTTCACTATATGGACCCCTTATATATTTATACATGTTGATCATATCCCCTATTAATCTCCTCTTATCAAGGGTGAATAAATTCAGTTCCTCTAATCTTTTCTCATAGCTGAGCTCCTCCATGCCTCTTATCAGTTTGGTTGCCCTTCTCTGCACTTTCTCCAGTTCCCCAATATCCTTTTTGAGAACTGGTGCCCAAAACTGAACTGCATATTCCAGATGAGGTCTTACTAATGATTTGAACAGGGGCAAAATTATAGCTCTCTCTCTGGAGTCCATACCTCTCAATACAAGAAACACTCCATTAAGTGTGCTCACAACCTCGCTCCAGTACCTGGAGCTTTGGGCATCTCCACAGGAGATGTATAAGGTCTCCGCTGTACCGTCGACAACGGCAGCACAATGGGTGTGGCAGCCTGCCCATCTTATGGAGTTTTGTCGTGGGTAAAATGAGCTCTCAATAGGATGTACAGCTGAGACACTTTCTGTGCTACGTTTAGAACATAAAGTTACGGATTGCATAGCTTCTTCCCACTGATCTCCCATTAGTTGGCCTAGGTCTTTTTCCGACATAGCCTCAGCCTTACTTGGAAACGCTCGCAGATGTTTTGCCAGCAGCATTTGGTAACATTGGGAAATGAACCCCTTGGTTTCAGTGCTTGTATGCATTACATGAAACACGGGGGTGGGCGACTGTGCCCATTGCACCGCGCTCCCATGTGCCGCGACTGTGTGTTGGAGTTGTAGGTGGTAGTGGTGCATATTAGCGGGTAGGTCAAACTTGGTCCGTAGTTCAGGGAAGGTTAGCAGTCTACCATTTGCGAATATGTGAGATAGCAAGGTTACCCCACCTAGACCCTTGCTGCAACTTAGCCAGCTCTACATAGGACTTGTTATCCCATATCGGGCTATATTCTGTGAATCTCTGTACCCCCTGGAATTGTCTACTTTTATTCCAGATCTTTTGTACAAGTGAGTGTCGGGGTCTGTTTGTTGTATTTTGAAAACTTTTGTGCCTCCAGTCCCGTCGGGATGGTCTCTGCCCCTGTGGCTATCAACATTAGCTGTGCCGACGAGCTCCCTGGATTCTGGGACATCAAGTGTTGCAACTGGGCAGCTATGTAGTACAGCCAAGGGTTGGGAACCCCCAGCTCTCCACTGTCTTTTGGTTGTTGTAGCGGCTCCAGTTGTATTCGAGGGGGCCTAGTGTGCCATAAGAGCCGTCTAAATAGGGTGTTTACTACTCTAAAGATTTTTAGGTGTATTACAACTGGAGAGTTGTGGATAAAATAAAGCAGTTGGGGCATTAGTATAATTGTTATTAGATTGGCCTTGCCTGCAAGTGACATTTTAAGAGCGTTCCAGGTATTAATTTTATCCCTGAACCGGGAGAGCAAAGGGTGTACATTAAGGGTGCAGTAATCCCCAAGCCTGGGTGACACCTGCACCCCCCAGGTACTTAAAACTAGATACCACCGGGATGGGGCAAGAATCGGGGAGGGTCACCTCCCGACTCTCATCCAGCATCATCAGGGCTGATTTTGACCAGTTTATAGTCAAACCAGAGTAGTGGCCAAACTGTGATATAATGGACATAACCCCTGGAAGGGAGTGTGTTGGGTTCCCCAGGAAAAGCATCATGTCGTCTGCATATAACATGATCTTTTCCTGTAGTTTGCCATATTGGAACCCCCGGAGGTGAGTACTAGCCCGCTCCAGGGCCGCCAGTGGCTCCACAGCAAACGCAAACAGCAGAGGGGACAGTGGGCAGCCCTGCCTCGTCCCCCTGCTAAGTGCGAAGGCCGGAGACATCCTATCAGCCATCCTAATGGTTGCCTGAGGTGAGGTGTACAACAACCTGACCCAGGCGATGAATCTTTCCCCAAAGCCAAATTTCTCCAATGTTACCCAGAGAAACCTCCAACTGACACTGTCAAATGCCTTGTTGGCATCTAGGGATAAGAGAGCCCTGTGGCCCCCATTGTCTGCTTGTAGTTGCATATTTAGGAACAAGCGTCTTAGGTTGGTGGCCATGGATTTCTGTGGCATAAAGTCAGCCTGATCCTGATGGATGATGCTGGTTATTACCCCATTGACCCTGAGCGCCAGTACCTTGGCCAGGATTTTCACATCACTCTGAAGTAGTGATATAGGTCTGTAGGAGCCACGGTCAATCGGGTCCTTCCGAGGTTTCAGTAATAGTATTATGTTTGCCCTGGTCATAGAATCAGGTAGCTGACCAGAGTCGAGGGAGGTGTTAAAGACCTTCAGTAATTCGGGCAATAACTGTTCCCCATATTTAATGTACACCTCTATGGGGAGGCCGTCCTCCCCGGGAGCCTTATGAGTGGGGAAGGAGCTGGCTGCCAGCTGAAGCTCCTCTAAAGTAATAGGGGCATTGAGTTGTTCTCTAGCTGCATCTGAAAGTGATGGTAAATCGATACTAGACATGTAAGTTCCTAGATCCTCATCCGAGTAGGCATCTCTCGACCCATATAGGCTTTTATAGAAGGATGCCAACTCGGATATTATGGCCTCGCTGGAGTTAACCACCTTGCCATCCGTGGCCCGTATAGTGCAGATGGCTGGGGAGTGCTGCTGGGATCTTGCTATTTTGACCAGTAAGCGGCCCGTCTGCTCCCCTTCTTCATAAAACGCTAATTTTGTAAAGAACCGCTTCCGCTCAGTCGTGGAGGATCTCAGGCGGTACAGAGAATCCTGGGCCGACATCCATGCATGCCGTACTAAGTCAGTAGGGCTAGTCACATATGCAAGCTCCAGCTATCTCACCTGGTCGCCCACCTGCTCCAAAAGAGCAGAAGAGTTGTGCTTAACAATTTGTATTTCTTCTATAAATATTACCCCTCTGAGGTAGGCTTTTAAAGTTTCTTATTTTTGTAACGAGTCAGGGTGATGTCTATGCGACTGAAAGAAGACTGTAATCTTGGATTCTATATGGTCTTTTGATGTGAATAATTTCAGCCAGAAGGCGTTTAATTTCCATGGGGCCTGGGGCAGCGAGCTGGGCGGTTGGGTAACTAGCCATAGCGCCAGTGGGGAGTGGCCTGAGACTCCTTGTGGGAAATATTCCACCTTAGATGTGTGGTTAACCATATTTGGGGTGCCCATGCAAAGGTCTATACGGGATAGGAAGCCATGGGCATTCGAGAAACAAGAAAACTCTTTGCAGTTCGGGTTGCAAACGCACCATTTGTCAACCCATCCTACCTCTTCTGCTAGGCGGCTTAGAGCCGTTCCCCGGCCACCCTTAGGGGGTGACACCGGGGGGTGTCTATCCAGTTTGGGATCTAAGTAGCCAGTGAAATCCCCCAAAATCAGTGTCGGAATATCAGGCTTGTTCACCAGGTAGGACAGCAACAACTGTAGCACCTCCCTTGAAAATGGCGGGGGTATATATATATATATATAAATGCTATGATCATAGTTATGGTATACAACTTACAATACAGAAATACAAATCTACCGGCAATATCAATGAGGGAGTCTAGCTCCTGGTATGCAAATGTTTTGTGAATCAGTACACTCACCCGACGTGAATAGGCGGTGTGAGAGGAGTGATATGCCTTCCCAACCCATGCATACTGCAGGAAGCCGACCTTGTCTTTTATTAGGTGGGTCTCCTGCAGCCCGACAATGGCCGGGTGAAATTTGCGCAGGCCTGCCGAAATCATAGATCTTTTCAGTGGATCATTTACCCCCCCGGACATTCCAGGACACTATGGGTGTAGAAGACATATTGAGCGTAAAAGCATCATCCTGCATGAATGGGGGGTAACCCCACAAGGAGGTAGCATTTTCTTACCCCACCAGTTAAGTGACAATAAACCTACTAAATCAGTCAGCAAATATTGTAGTGCATAAATTGGAGCAAAGCAGTGCCATGTTTGTTGGCACATCTTTCGGAAACTGAAGTAAAACCTCTTGCGCAGCCGCGCAGTACGGATGAAATTGCAACATAGAACAAAGTAACATTTGTCTGGTGGTCCAAAGTTCGCCAACCGGGCGCACCGTGCGTCCACCCACCGGTAAAGATTGTCGTAGTCAGGTAATTTCCAGGTGCCAACGGGGCACAACCACTGGAGCCATGTCAACCATGGCAGCAGGCAACTTTTAGGGGGAGTGAACAAACGTACTCCATCTACACACATAGATCAGCGAAGTGGAAACAGAACTTCTTGCGGAAAACCTTTCGCTGGCAACTGAAATTAAGTAAAGGCCCTCTGGTAGTATATTTACCAAACGTGTTTGTTCGCCCTTTTCTCTTGTGTTAAGTGATCAGGTCAGAGACAACCTTCGCCATCTTCTCGGCCCCGTCTGCATAGACCTTGCTCATTCCGATCCAGCCATTCTGCAGCATCTTGTGCATTCTCAAAAAAGTGATTTTGATCCCTGGCGGTTATGCGAAGCTTGGCCAGGTATAACATGCGTATGGCAGCTGAAGCCTCTGTAGTCGCTTCTTGACGTCCACAAACTTGGATCTTCTGCATTGTACTTCCGCCGAGAAGTCAGGGTAAAAGGATATTCTGGAACCGTTATATTGCACAGCCCCCTTTTCTCTGGCCAGTCGTAGTATCACCTCTCGGTCCCTGTAGTTTAGGAGTCTGGCAAGCATTGATCTCGGTGGACCGCCGGGAGGTAGGGGACGTGGTGGCACCCTGTTTGCCTGCTCCACTGTGTAGAGGGGAGAAAAAGCTTCTTTGCCAAATATCTCCTGCAGCCAGCCTTCCACGAAGGTAGTGGGGTCCCTGCCCTCCACCTTTTCTTGGAGCCCCACTATCCGGACGTTGTTGCGTCTTAGACGGTTTTCAATTTCGTCATGTCTGTCAAAGGCCTGGCGAGCATGCTGGGCAGCCATTCTCACTTCCCGGTTTATATGGGGCATCTGGTCCTCTATGTTGCTTACCCTGCCTTCCACAGCCATGATTCGTTCTCTGACTTTCTGGATATCCTGTCTAAGGAGAGATACCTTCTCCAGTCCCCCAAAACTCTTTCAAAGCATCCACTGAGGCAGTGCATCTATGGACCGCATGTGATATTTCACTGAGTGTGGGTTCTGGGGTATCTGCTGTCTGCTGGTTAAACAGGGCTGGCATGGGATCAGGGACTGACTCCATGTGCTCTTGTTCATTGACCTGCATGTCAGTACAGTCTCCCTCTGCTTGCCTGCCTGCAGTGAATCATCTGGGTCTGCTAGCTTCTTAGCATAATAAAGCATGTCCCTCAGCTGGTCTTTTACTTTAGGGGCTTTTGCTGGCTTACCCTGCTCCGTTTTTTTTCTCCTGGCCTCGTGGTGTTTTGTGAGACATCCAGGCGCCATCTTGTGAATCCTGGGAGGCTGCAGCCGCGGCGTCTCCTTTGTTTTCGTGGGTCATCATGCCCAGTATGTCGGGTGTAAGTAGGTCCAGGAGCTGCAGGGGGTCTTCCGGCGTTGGTTTGTGGCAATTTCGGGCATCTTTTGCTGTGAGGGAAGGATCATATGCGGGATCAGCGGCGGGAGCTCCATGGAACAGGTCTGTTCACATGTCGCACTAGGCCACGCCCCCCCGGTTACGTTTTAGTTAAGTGGCCTTTTGAGGCATAGGAATTTTTGGAAGTTATCTAAGGGCATTGAGCAGTGCATTTGGACTTCACTTACTAATCCTGTGCCTATTAGATCAAAGTCTAGAGTTTTGAATTTATATTTCCATTGCATTGCCTCTTTCTTTGATTTGATGACTCCCACTATATTACTATGATTTGAAATAATTTGTTATTACTAAAAGCCAACTGGCTGTTCATTTACAAGAGGATTTTCAGATTTTAGGGTAATTTACCTTTAGCTTGGTTAATGAGATGCAACTCTGCTGACTTCCATCATCCAATTGTGCAAACAAAATCTGAATATCAGGCATCATTAACCACTTGCCGACCGCCCCATGTATATATACGTGTGCAGAATGGCACGTACAGACAAAATCCCGTACCTGTACGTGACATTCTTCCGGCGGTTGGGGGGTCCGACCGGACCCCCCTCCGCCGGCGGGGACAGTCGGCATCGCTTCAGGAGCGATCCGGGTTGAGGGGACGGCCAGTGGTTTCTGGCCACCCCCTCGCGATCGCTCCTGGTGAATCAGATGCTTCCCCTGGCTGTGTCATTCTAAACACAGGCAGAGGAAGTGATGTCACACTCGGCGTGTCGGTCAGAAAGACCGGTAAGGCCGAGGAGTGAACACATCCAGGTTAGTGCACCAACAGTACACTGACACCAGTACACATAGGTACACATTCCACCCCCCAGATCACCCCCTGCCCCCCCAGTCACAGTGTCACTAATTGCAGTGATCATTTATTTACTGATCACTGCATTTAGTGTCAGTTGTGACTGAAATAACTGTCAGGGCAGTTAGTTTTAGGCCCCTTTAGGTCTAAGGTAGCCCCCTACCCCCCCCTAATAAAGGTTTAACACCTTGATTGCCCCCCCAGATAACCCTTTCACCTCCTTTTGCCAGTGTCACTAAGCAATCGTTTTTCTGATCGCTGCATTAGTGTCACTGGTGCCGCTAGGTAGCCAGTTTTTTTTTTTTTAGGTTAACCGCCAGGTTTATATAGGTTCATAAATAGGTTTATAAGTCAGGTACCCCCATATTACAACCTAAATAAAGGTTTTAACCCCCTGATTGCCCCTAGAGTTAACTCTTTCACCAGTGATCACCGTATAAGTGTCACTGGTGACGCTGGTTAGCCAGTTAGTTATTTCGTTATTTAGGTTCCCCGTCAGGTTTTTATATAGCGTCAGGTACCCCCATATAGTACCTAATAAAGGTTTTAACCCCCTGATTGCCCCTAGTTAACCCTTTCACCAGTGATCACCGTATAACTGTTACGGGTGACGCTGGTTAGTTAGTTTGTTTTTTATACTGTCAGGGCACCCGCCATTTATTACCCAATAACGGTTTAACCCCCTGATCGCCCGGCGGGTGATATCAATTAGGTTTTAGGGTCAAATAAGGTCTGCGTTGCCCCAGGTTAGTGCCAGTACCGCAAACACCCATGCGCAAAGCATACACCTCCCTTAGTGGTACAGTATCTGAACAGATCAATATCTGATCTGATCAGATCTATACTAGCGTCCCAGCAGTTTAGGGTTCCAAAAAATGCATTGTTAGCTGGATCAGCCCAGATACATGCTAGCACCTGCGTTTTCCCCCTCCGCCCAGCCCAGCCCAGCCCACCCAAGTGCAGTATCGATCGATCACTGTCACTTACAAAACACTAAGCACACATAACTGCAATCAGGCCTGATCCCTGCGATTGCTAACATTTTTTTTGTGGTAGCGTTTTGATTCAGTCGCTAACAGTCAGGAGCTTTTTTACCTGTGAATCTCAAAAAAATATATAAAATAAAAAAAAAAAAAAATAGTTGTCGTTTTTTATTGTTGTCTCTCTCTCTCTCTCTCTCCCTTCTCTCTCTCTCCCTCTCTCTCTCTCTCTCTCCCTCCTCTCTCTCTCCCTCCTCTCTCTCTCCCCCTCCTCTCTCTCTCTCTCCTCTCTCTCTCTCTCTCCCCTCTCTCTCTCTCTATTGTTACTCTTTTTTTACTCCATTCTATTCTGCAATGTTTTATTATGTTTTATCATGCTTGCTTTTCAGGTATGTAATTTTGTTTACTGTGTTTTATTGTTAACCATTTTTTTGTTTTCAGGTGCGCCATTCAGTTGCAGCGCGGATTTATTTATCTTGACAGCAACGGCGTTTGCTCCCACGATACATAAAGCCGCGACTCCAACGCTGTAGGAGGTGATTTCACCACCACAGTTAAAAAAAAGAGCATATATGCCGAAGCATGGGGGCAGCAGGGGCGGAGGAGCGATTGGCTCCTAATGCCACGTACATACGGTCGAAATTCCGACAGAGGCTTGCCCCGTAGAAAAGTCCGACCGTGTGTACATGGCATAACTTTTGCGGGAGGATGCCCCCATGCTTCGGCATATATAAATGGTGCATGTAATGCCCATCATTAGAAGTGGGTGGATGAAGGGATGTATTCTACCCACCAATCAATCTATTTTTTTTTCGTTCAGCCAAGAGGCTGCATGAAAAAAAAAGATTACAATATATGTCCAGTATGTTGCTGGACTTTGAATGGTTATACCAGAATGATGCCTGCAGGTTTAGGTATCATCTTGGTATCATTCTTTTCAGCCAGTGATCGGCTTTCATGTAAAAGCAATTCTAGCGGGTAATTAGCCTCTAGACTGCTTTTACAAGCAGTGGGAGGGAATGTCCCCCCTCCCGGATATAAACCGCGCCATTGGGAAATTGGGAAAGCGTTTTATCACACCGATCTTGGTGTGGTCAGATGCTTTGAGGGCAGTGGAAAGATCTAGGGTCTAATAGACCCCAATTTTTTCAAAAAAAGAGTACCTGTCACTGCCTATTGCTATCATAGAGGATATTTACATTCCCTGAGATAACAATAAAAATGATAACAAAGAAAAAAAAATGGAAGGAACAGTTTAAAAATAAAATAAAAAAGCTAAATAAATGTAAAAAAAAAGCTAAAAAAAAAAAAAAAAAAACCCCTGCCCCCCCTTCTCTTGCGCAAAGGCGAACACAAGCGTTGGTCTAGCGTCATATGTAAACAGAAATTGCACCATGCATGTGAGGTATCACCGCGAAGGTCAGATCGAGGGCAGTAATTTTAGCAGTAGACCTCCTCCGTGAATCTAATGTGGTAACCTGTAAAGGCTTTTAAAGGCTTTTAAAAATGTATGTAGTTTGTCGCCACTGCGTGTTTGTGCACAATTTTAAAGCATGTCCTTTTTGGTATCCATGTACTCGGCCTAAGATCATATTTTTTTATTTCATCAAATATTTGAGCAATATAGTGTGTTTTAGTGCATTAAAAAAAAAAAAAGTGTATTTTTTACACAAAAAATGCGTTTGAAAAATCGCTGCGCAAATACTGTGTGGAAAAAAAATGCAACACCCACCATTTTAATCTGTAGGGCCTTTGCTTTAACAATATATATAGTGTTTGGGGGTTCAACGTAATTTTCTTGCAAAAAGTGTCAGAAAGGGCTTTGTCTTCAAGTGGTTAGAAGAGTGGGTGATGTGTGACATAAGCTTTTAAATGTTGTGCATAAAATGCCAGGACAGTTCAAACCCCCACCAAATGACCCCATTTTGGAAAGTAGACACCCCAAGCTATTTGCTGAGAGCAATGTTAAGCCCATTAAATATTTTTTTTTTTTGTCCCAAGAGACTGAATAATGAAAAAAAAATATATATATATTTGTTTTACAAAAAGTTGTCACTAAATGATATATTGCTCAAACATGTCATAGGCATATGTGGAAATACACCCCAAAATACATTCTGTTGCTTCTCCTGAGTACGGGGATACCACATGTGTATTACTTTTTGGGAGCCTAGCTGCGTACGGGACCCCAAAATCCAAGCACCGCCTTCAGGCTTTCTAAGGGTGTAATTTTTTTATTTCACTTCTCACTGGCAATCACAGTTTCGGAGGCCATGGAATGCCCAGATGGCACAACCCCCCCCCCCCCAAATGACCCCATTTTGGAAAGTAGACACCCCAAGCTATTTGCTGAGAGGTATGGTGAGTATTTTGCAGATCTCGCTTTTTGTCACAAAGTTTTGAAAATTGAAAAAAGAAAAAAAAAATTTTTTTTTCTTTACTTCATTTTCAAAAACAAATGAGAGCTGTAAAATACTCACCATGCCTCTCAACAAATAGCTTGGGGTGTCTACTTTCCAAAATGGGGTCATTTTGGGGGGTTTTGTGCTATTTTGGCATTTTATGGCCTTCGTAACTGTGATAGGTAGTGAGGAGTGAAATCAAAAATTTGCACCCTTAGAAATCCTGAAGGCGGTGCTTGGTTTTCGGGGCACCGTACGCGGCTAGGCTCCCAAAAACTCCCACACATGTGGTATCCCCGTACTCAGGAGAAGCAGCAAAATGTATTTTGGGGTGCAATTCCACATATAACCATGGCATGTGTGAGCAATATATCATTTAGTGACAACTTTTTGAAATTTTTTTTTTTTGTCTTTATTCAATCACTTGGGACTAAAAAAAAAAATATTCAATGGGCTCAACATGCCTCTCAGTAAATAGCTTGGGGTGTCTACTTTCCAAAATGGGGTCATTTGGGGGGGGGGGGGTTTGTACTTCCCTGCCATTTTAGCACCTCAAGAAATGAGATAGGCAGTCATAAATTAAAAGCGGTGTAAATTCCAGAAAATGTACTCTAGTTTGTAGACGCTATAACTTTTGCGCAAACCAATAAATATACGCCTATTGGCATTTTTTTTTACTAAAGACATGTGGCTGAATACATTTTGGCCCAAATGTTTGACTAAAATTGAGTTTATTAGATTTTTCTTATAACAAAAATTAGAAAATATCTTTTTTTTTCTAAATTTTCGGTATTTTTCCGTTTATATCGCAAAAAATAAAAATAGCAGAGGCAATCAAATACCATCAAAAGAAAGCTCTATTTGTGGGAAGAAAAGGACACAAATTTCGTTTGGTTACAACATTGCATGACCGCGCAATTACCAGTTAAAGCAGTGCAGTGCGAAATTGAAAAAAGACCTCTGATCCTTAAGCTGACAATTGGTCCGGGGCTGAAGTGGTTAAGATATCATCTTTTTCAGCCGGCGATTCTGTGCACCGTAAGTACAATCATAGCTGTAGTTCAGCCACTTGATCATTCCTACAGGCAGTGGGAGGGGATATCCCCCCCTCCTGCCGCCCTCCTGCCGCCCTCCAGTGCTTCCCTGGGCTTGCCTGTGCGATCAACGACCCGGAGAAAGAATCCGCCGCTGTCTGACAATGATCATAGAGATTTCTGGTGACTAGATGGTCCCCAGTCATCTCTATGACCGTCGGAGACCCGGACGTGACGTTATGACGTTGTCTGGGCCATGGAAGTAAACAAGGCCCAGATCTCGGCTGGAAATAAAGATCTGTCTTTTTTTTATCTCAATCTTTCCAGCCTGGAGGAGAGATGTGGGCTATTATAGACCCCACATCTATCCATAAAGAGGACCTGTCAGATACCATTCTATTACAAGGGATATTTACATTCCTTGTAATAGGAATAAAAGTGATCATATTTTTTTTTTTTAAAAGGGAAAGTGAAAATAGAGAGAGTAGAATGCACGCGCAACACATATGTAAACGCCGTTCAAAATGCACATGTGAGATATCACCATGTGCGTTAGACCAAGAGCAACAATTCTAGCGCTAGACCTTCTCTGTAACTCTAAACTGGTAACCTGTAAAAAGATTTAAAGCTTCACCTATGGAGATTAAGTACCAAAGTTTGGCGCCGTTCCACAAGTGTGCACAATTTTAAAGCGTGATATGTTGGGTATCTGTTTACTCGGTGTAACATCTTTCTCATTAAACAAAAAAATTGGGCTGACTTTACTGTTTTGTTGTTTTTTAATTCATTAAACAGTTTTTTCCCCCCAAAAAAGTGTTTAAAAAATTGTTGCTCAAATACCATGTGACATAAAAAGTTGCAATGACCGCCATTCCCTAGGGTGTCTGTTAAAAAAATATATATAATGTTTGCGGGTTCTGAGTAATTTTCTAGCAAAAAAAATATGATTTTTACATGTAGGAGAGGAGTGCCAGAAAAGGCCCGGTATGGAAGTGGTTAAAGTACGTTTTCACTACATTCACTAAGCTTAGGGAAAATTCAGCAATTTGCAAAGTAAACCGCCTATATACCTTTAGTAAATCAACTCCTTTATCACCTAGACAACCCAATAAACACTCTTATGTTCGTACAACTATAGATATAGATCTATTCAATTTACACTAAGGCCCCATGCACACGAGACGCAGATGCAAACTCTGCTGAACGCGTGTTTTAAAAAGCAGAAACCTGCGTTTAAAAACGCGCGTTTTGCTGTGTTTTCATGCCGCGTTTAGACGCGTTTAGTCGCGTTTTCGTCTATAAGCATTTGTAAAGATAACATCATATAGACCCTGCCCAAGCTCAGAAAGCATGTATTATTAACTATTTCTGCCAATTTGATCAGAGTGAGCAGCAGCAGCAGAGAGATCAGTTGTACACTTGCATTTGCCTCTCTTTCTGTGTTTTTTTTTTTTAAATGGATCCCATATTGAATATATGTCAGGAAATGCTCCTGATGTTGCTCTTGATGCGGCAGCAATGTTGTCGCAAATTTGCATGAGAGGTCCAGAATCAGAGCTCGTCGATATTGGACCCATCCGTTGATGGCACAGCGAATGTCCGTTGGATATTTCACAAACATGTATGCATTTCACAAACATGTATACATCAGTGAGTATATATGCTCTATGAACTATCTAAACTAATTACGACATTTTAAACAATTTTTTTCTAGTATTTTTTATGGTTTACCATCATATTTCTGAGTTTTCTGCTCCAAAAAATTGGGTTCCTTTAAAAAGGCTTATAAACGCAAACGCGGCTAAACGCAGGTGCATGCATTTAGCTGTGTTTAGCCGCGTTTAGCTGCGTTTTGCGTCTGAAAAGCAGAAAAGCAAAGTGTCTGAACGCATTTTTTTGCTTCTGGAAAAATGAGGTTAAACGCAACTGCATAAAAACGGGAAAAAACTAGACTGTGTACATGGACACATAGGATAACATTGCATGCGTTCAGGTGCAGTTGAAAAAAGTGTCCAACTGCCTCTGAACGCGTGTTTAACAGCGTCTCGTGTGCATGAGGCCTAACTATTACTATTCAAGTGTGGCAAGAAAAATAGGTTTCATTAACAGGAGTATTTCATTGCTTCTCTAGTATATGGACATTTTAAGTACTCAAATATGTTAGGAAAAAATGGCTGTAATGTTTTTAATATATTTTTAGTAGGTGCCCTAGTGACACTGCAGTTTACCTTCCTGCCTGTACTACATTGGTGCATCACTTAACCTTGCTGGTGCTGTTAAAGGACCGGTTCACCTTTAGTAAAATGTTACACCTGTATTTAGAATGTAACTTGTTACTATTGCAGCAGGTTTCCCCCCTGCCCACCCCAAACCCCACTGTAAAAGTTTGCGGGGGACACCCGCTGTCACAATTGAAAAACACTGTCGCTGTTCGGGGGGGTCCTCCCACACAGCCTTATTCACTCACTGCAATCTGTGAATTAATGGATTACAAGCCACGTCTGCCACTGCAGCAGATGGCTTGTAGTTCTCAATGAGCTACCGGGGCGCTCATCAGCGCCATCGTAGTTTACTGACACTTCCTGCAGCTGAGTAACAGTCTACCTGTATGTGGGTCCAGGCAGACGGCTGTCAGAAGTGTCTGCAGGAGCCTGACATTTCACCCGTGATCTACTGATTGTGGCTGAAATGCTTTGCAGGCTTCATTGTAAAAAAAAAAAAAAAAAGGTGAACTTGACCTTTTAATTTGCATACTGTTGTATGCCAACCTACAAATGACCTAGTCAGACAAAGCCATTTATCCCTTGGTTCTGCAGTTGATCCACAAGTCACCCTTCACTGTGGCTGATTCTCTGGCTAGCTATTCTAGGATAGCCTATGGTGTCATGATCACAGATGACCTTGTTGAGGGCCTCTGATACCACTTTTGTGAGTGAGGGCCTAAAGTTGCTCTCTGAACCCTTCATTGTTGTCTTCATTGTTTTATGTGTTGCCCACTCTTCTGTTCTGCCCATGAGATGTATATATTCTGATTATCTGCATTTGTGTGGTTTAAAATGACATTTAATGTTGTATTTTCTATAGAAATCATTTGCAGAGTGTAGGCGCCATCTAGCGTCCCTTTTTGGTATTGTTTACTTTATATTAAATTTATAACCCAGGAAGTGTTTAGAAGGCAAAGTATTCTGGGTAAAATCTCACAGGAAGAGACATATTCACCATGCTTTTCAAGACACTGCAAGAGGCAGGATATGTCTTGTTTCAATCTCTTACCATCATCCCTTAGAGAACTTAAAAAGTAAGTTTTTACTGTCTCATATTGTACTGTGTATATTTGTCTCTGAAATGTATGCTAAATTTATGGGATATTGTACTTATCAAGGTTTATTCTTGTTATTTGTAGTTTCACCTAGCTTGTTCCAATAAACTGCAATCGACGAAATATGGTATCATGTTTATAGGATAAGAATGGTTTAGCTGAATGTCCTTGAGACAGAACAGTGAAATTTTCAAGCTGACTTCGGAAGTCTGTACAGCCCGGGGCTACGCAGTTACCATACAGTCAGAAGCCTTAACCACTTTCAGACCGGACCAATTTGCAGCCAAAGGACCAGGCCCCTTTTTGCGATTCGGCACTGCGTCGCTTTAACTGACAATTGCGCGGTCGTGCGACGTGGCTCCCAAACAAAATTGACGTCCTTTTTTTCCCACAAATAGAGCTTTCTTTTGGTGGTATTTGATCGCCCCTGCGGTTTTTATTTTTTGCGCTATAAACAAAAATAGAGCGACAATTTTGAAAAAAATGCATTATTTTTTTATTTTTTGCTATAATAAATATCCCCAAAAAATATATAAAAAAAAACATTTTTTTTCCTCAGTTTAGGCCGATACGTATTCTTCTACATATTTTTGGTAAAAAAAATCGCAATAAGCGATTATTGATCGGTTTGCGCAGAAGTTATAGCGTTTACAAGATAGGGGATAGTTTTATAGCATTTTTATTAATAATTTTTTTTTTATTATTAATGGCGGAGATCTGCGATTTTATTTGTGACTGCGACATTATGGCGGACACATCGGACATTTTTGACACATTTTTGGGACCATTGTCATTTTTACAGCAATTAATGCATTTAAATGCATTGATTTCTGTATAAATGACACTAGCAGTTTAGGGGTTAACCACAAGGTGGCAGTGTAGGGGTTAAGTAGGCCTAGGGGTGTGTTTTTTTACTGTGGGGGGGCGTGGCTGTCAGCTAGTGAATGCTGATCTCTGCTCCAATCACAGGGAGCAGAGATCGGCGTCACTAGTTGCTAGGCAGAACAGGGAGATGCTGTTTATCTCGGCATCTCCCCGTTCGGCCGCTCCGTGAGACGATCGCGGGAGTCCCCGCGGCGATCGAGTCCGCGGGGACCGCGGCCGGACTCACGGGGGTCCCGACCGGCGCGGGAGCGCGCCGCTCCCGGCGCGCTCCCGATGGCACGGACAGGCGAAAGGAGGGACGTATATATACGCCCTCCTGCCTGTACGTGCCATTCTGTCGACGTATATCGGCGTGCGCCGGTCGGCATGTGGTTAAAGAAGCAGGCCTGCGGCAGGCGAAGCAAGCAGCCACGCTACACAGAGACGCGCTCTGTCAAGCAGTACCGACACTAACGGTCTCTATACAGCAAGACAGCTTCTTTCCCGCAGCCATGTCTTACAGTGGGACTTCTTCTTTGAAAACACGATCACGAGCAAGCTCATCTATGTCATCTGTCACAAAGGCAGCAGCTATCGCCCATTCGAAAGCCGAAGCACCAAGAGCCAGGGCTGCATTTGCAGAACAAGAGCTGCAGATGAAAAAAGAAAAGGCCCATCTTGAAGCAGAAAAAATATGCCTCGAGGAAGAGCTAGCCCAACAGGAAGCATCTCAGAAATTGCAGCAAGCTATCTTAGAAGCTAACATGGAGAAGCTGGCAGACCGAGACACTGCCGCCACCATTGCAGAAGCTCTAGAAGCAGCCGTCTACAATAAACCAAGAGCAGGTAGCACCATACCAGGCCTAGAGGAAGAGCACCAAGATTCCTCGCAACGCACGTTGGATTATGTCTACCAGCACTGTGACCCAAGCAGCATCCCACAACAAGAAATTAAACATGACGTCAGTGAGTTACATCAAACAAAGCAGCAACAAGCCGACCTTGGACCCCAGTGCTACAGGCAAGAAAAATCTGACAGTGTTCCAGACTTTCCAGTCCCAACCAAACCTTCTACTCCACAAGGTACTCAACCTTCATACAAACATCAAACACCTGTCTTCACTCCAAAGGTGTATGCAATGAGCCAGTACAAACTGCCAACCTTATGCAAGTTTGAACCCAGAGCATCTAAAGAAGAGACTTCTACCAGGTACGCCTATGCACCGCACCACAATACACCAGCAGCCTACCCCAATGCCAATCAGGCTACTGTAGACTTTGCCAAGTTCCTGGCCAAACGCGAGTTAGTTACCCAAGGACTTGCCAAATTTAGTGATCGCCCTTAACACTACAGGGTGTGGTGATCCTCTTTCCAGAGTGTCATTCAAGGTCTAGATCTATCCTGCAGGGACCAGATAGACCTCCTCGTAAAGGTGGCTTGGCAATGATTCTGCTGAACACACCAAAAGGATCAGAGACATTAATATAAACCACCCTGGGATAGGCCTCACAAACATCTGGAACAGACTCGATAGATGTTATGGCTCACCAGAGGCTATAGAGAGTACATTGTTTAACCACTTGCCTACCAGGCACCAACACCCCCTTCCATCCAGACCAATTTTCAGCTTTCGGTGCTCTCACGCTTTGACTGACAATTACTCAGTCATGCAACACTGTACCCAAATTAATTTTTTGTCCTTTTTTTTCCCACAAATAGAGCTTTCTTTTGGTGGTATTTGATCACCTATGGGTTTTTTATTTTTTGCGCTATAATTGAAAAAAGACCGAAAATTTTGAAAAAAAACGCATTTTTCTTTGTTTCTGTGATACAATTTAGGAAATTATTAATTTTTCTTCATAAATTTTGGCCACAATTTATACTGCCACATATCTTTGGTAAAAATAACCCAAATTAGTGGATATTATTTGGTCTTTGTGAAAGTTACAGACTCTACAATCTGTGGTGCGAATTATACAAAATTGATCACATCTGATGTACTGGTGGCCTATCATTTCTTGTGACCCAAACATGCCAGGAAAGTACAAATACCCCCCAAATGACCCCTTTTTTGAAAGTAGACATTCCAAGGTATTTAGTAAGAGGCATGGTGAGCTTTTTGATGTTGTCATTTTTTCCCACAATTCTTTGCAAAATGAATTATTTTTTTATTTTTTATTTTTTTTCTACAAAATTGTCATTGTAATAGGTTATTTCTCTCACATGGCATGTGTATACCACAAATGACACCCCAAAATAAATTCCGCTACTCCTCCTGATTATTACGATACCACATATGTGGGACTTTTCCACAGCCTGACCACATAGAGAGGCCCAACATGCAGGGAGCGCCATCACGTGTTCTAGGAGCATAAATTACACATCTAAATTGTTGACTACCTATTACACTTTTGAAGGCCCTAGAGCACCAGGACAATGACACGTGGCACTGATGACACGTGACACTGACGTGGCACTGATGACACGTGACACTGACGTGGCACTGATGACACGTGACACTGACGTGGCACTGATGACAGATGGTACTAATACGGGGCACTGATGACACGTGACACTGATGACAGATGGCACTAATATGTGGCACTGATGAGAGATGGCACTAATACGTGGCACTGATGACAGACGGCACTAATACATGGCACTGATGACAGATGGCACTGATACGTGGCATTGATGACAGGTGACACTGATAACAGATGGCACGTGGCACTGACAGGTGGCACTAATATGTGGCACTGATGACAGATGGCACTATGTGGCACTGACGACAGATGGCACTGACGACAGGTGGCACTGACTACAGGTGGCACTGGGGATGGCACTGGGGATGGCACTGGCAGATGGCACTGGCACTGGCAGATGGCACTGGCAGATGGCACTGGGGATGTCATTGGGCACAGGTTGCAGTGGTGGCAGTGGGCACAGATGGCATTTTATTTTTTTATTTATTTTTTGTTAAACTTACGGCGCTGCAGCCGTTCATCTCCCCCTCCTCACACGCTGTCTCTGTGTGAGGAGGAGGAGCGGCGCTGAGAGATGATCTCATATGTTTACATATGAGATCATCTCTCATTGGCCAGGGCGATCGCGCTGTAAACGGCCGCTGTTATTGGCCGTTTACAGCGATCTGTGATTGGCCGTGTCCGAGGGACACGGCCAACACAGAATTTCCCTGCTGCGCGCTCGTGAGCGCGCACAGGGAACGAGGAAAGGGGAGGCCGTCATATGACGGCCTCCCGGGATTTGGCATCCGCGCTGTGGCCGTCATTCGGCTACGGCCGGATGCGAAGTGGTTAAAAGGATAGAAGACTTCCCAAAAATACCTAGCAGAGGTTACCAAAGACTCAGAGAATTCAGTGACCTGTGTATGGAGTTACAAGTTGCTAAAGAAGAAGGTGACTTACCTGGCCTTTCTTATCTTGACTCTGTTAGAGGTATTAACTCCTTAGCACAAAATGAGTTACACGAAAGATGGATTGCTCATGGCTGTAACTACAAACGGAAACACAACGTGCCCTTTCCACCCTTTAGTGGGTTTGTGGACTTTGTAGACAGACGAGCAGGAACGAAAGATGACCCCAGCTTCATTTTTCCAGTGTCTTACACCACTTCTTCTGGCCCTAAGCAACTCAGAGCTCCAGTGGCAGTGCACACAACTAACATTTCTTCCCACAGATTTGCATAGTCTCAGCCAGAGGATCAAGACAATGACCCTACTAAGTTCTGCCCTCTACATAAGATGCCACATCCTCTTCTGAAATGCAGAGCCTTCAGGACAAAGACCATCCAGGATCACAAAGCTTTCCTCAAAGAGAACAACATCTGTTACAAGTGCTGCTCTTCATCAGTGTCAAATGCACAGAGTGTGACAGTACAGAACACAACACAGCTTTACACCCAAGGCCTACTCCAAGAACCTTCCCACCTGTCCATGGTGACAAGGAGCAAGGCAGGGGGACCAAAGACTCTAGTACAGATGCCACAGTAATCACTTCACAGTGCACTGAAGTCTGCAAAGGAAGTACAGGTGGCAGATCCTACTCTAAAATCTGTCCTGTCAAAGGGACGCAGAGACAAAGCAACCAAGTTCTACATCATCTTGGATGATCTGAGTAATAAGTCACTAGCTAGACCTGTGTTTTTTGACATTCTAAACCTTAAAGGCCCCAGAAGCCCTCTACTCCCTTGGGACTTGTGCAGGTACAGTGGAAACGGCGGGGAGAAGAGCTGAAGGCCTACAAGTTGAATCTATGGATGGTAAGACATGCCTACCCTTACCGACCATAATAGAGTGCAACCAGATGCCAGACAATAAATCAGAGATTCCCACACCAGACGCAGCAGCTCACTAGACCCACTTGAAGCACATAACACATCTCATACCAGAACTTGATGATCAGGCTCAGATAATCTTACTCCTAGGGAGGGATATCTTGCAAGTCCACAAAGTAAGGAAACTGATCAACGGTCCTAAAAGTGCTCCATATGCCCAAAAACTGGATCTTGGGTGAGTCATTATAGGTGATGTTTGCCTGGGAGGTGCACACAAACTGGCATTAATAATCTGCTCACTAGTACCCTCGAGAGTGGTTGTCCTTATTTCCAACCCTGTCAAAATCGCATCCTCATAAAGGAGCTACCTCGCAACAACCCTGTACCTCTTCCTTTCCTAAGTCCCCTCTGTGTCAGCAATACCTATGACGATGACCAAAGCGACTTAGGGCACTCAGTGTTCAGGAGAACAAAGGCGGACAACCAGGTAGCAATGTCCATTGAGGATAGGACCTTCCTAGTGGTTTTGGAAAGCAGTATGGAGAAAGATGTGACTAATAACTGGGTAGCACCTCTTCCCTTTAGGCCACAAAGACAAAGTTTGCCTAACAACAGGGAACTAGCATATAAACGCCTCACTTCCCTAAGACACAATCTGCAAAGAAAACCAGAGATAAGATAACATTTCTTTTCCTTCATGGGCAAAATATTCCAGAATGGTCATGCTGAGGTAGCCACAGACCTCAAAGACTCAGAAGAATGTTGGTACTTAGCCATATTTGGGGTCTATCACCCTAAGAAGCCAGGGCAGATTAGAGTGGTGTTTGATTCCAGCGTCATATCAAATATATGAAGAAAAATTACTAATTTGCAAAATTTTAAAACCGAAACGAAGATAAATGCATTTTTTTTTACAGAATTTTCTGTCTTTTTTCTTTTATAGCGCAACAAAAAAAAAACAGCGGTGATTACCACCAAAAGAAAGCTCTATTTGTGTGAAAATTTTTTATTTCAAATAGGTACAGTGTTGCATGACTGAGTAATTGTCATTCAAAATGTGAGAGCACCGAAAGCTGAAAATTGGTCTTGTTCTTTAAGGGGGTTTAAGTGCCCAGTGGTCAAGTGGTTAATGTACTGTACTCCAACAGATTTTACTGATAAAAGCAAAAAACATTTTCTTAATTGTACAGTAGAAGATATGGTATTCATTAAAACTGAACATCTAATAACAGTCCAACTGAAGGTGTTCTGTCTCAAGGACATTCAGCTAAACCATTCTAATCCCATAAACATGATACCATATTTCTTTGATCGCAGTTTATTGGAACAAGTTGGTGAAGCTACAAATAACAAGAATAAACCTTTATAAGTACAATATCCCATAAATTTAGCATACATTTCAGAGACAAATATACACAGTACAATATAAGACAGTAAAAACGTACTTTTTAAGTTCTCTAAGGGATGAAGGTAAGAGATTGAAACAAGACATATCCTGCCTCTTGCAGTGTCTTGAAAAGCATGGTGAATGTGTCTCTTCCTGTGAGATTTTACCCAGAATACTTTGCCTTCTAAACACTTCCTGGGTTATAAATTTAATAATAACAATGTAAACAATAGAAACAATACCAAAAAGGAATGCTAGATGGCACCTACACTCTGCAAATGATTTCTATAGAAAATACAACATTAAATGTAATGTTAAACAACACAAATGCAGATAATCAGAATATATACATCTGATAGGCAGAACACTCCCCGTATGATGTGAAGTGACGTCACTAACAGAGTCCTCCATAGAAAGTAACAGAACAAGTTCAGTCACTGGTCTTAAGAAGACTTTGGCCTCATTCTGTTGAAAGGTCTTGACCTCGACCTTACGGACAAGATTATCTTTGCTTGGCAGTACTTTGGTGACTAGACCTAAAGGCCACATATTCCTTAGTTACTGGCAGTCCTTCATGAGCACAACATCACCAAGTTTAAGATTAGGATTTTCGGTGTGCCACTTCCTCCTTAGTTGTAGAGTAGATGTGTATTGCTCCTTCCACCGACTCCAGAAGGTATTGGCAAGGGTTTGAACTTGTCTCCATTGACGTTTGTAAAGGTCCTTCTCACAAAACTCCAGCTGGAGTACCTACAAGACCAGCCTTTTGCATGAGCAACATGGTAGGTGTGAGAACCATTGGATCTTCAGAGTCACTTGAAATTGAAGTTAAAGCGGTTCGGCACCCATTTCATTTAGTAAATCTCTTTGCCTTCCAAATCAGGCAAAGAGTACTAAATGAAATGTTTTTTTTTTTTTTTTTTTTTTACTTACCTTGTAATTGAAGACTTCCGGTCTTCTCACTCTGCGGCGGCGGGCGGGGTCTCTGCGTCGATCGTCGTCACGCCGCACTGTCTCCTGGGATCTGGTGTCATTGATCCCAGGAGTCAGTGCGGGCATCTTCCGAAATCTCGCGAGATTTCGGCCACATCTTCCGAAATCTCCCGAAATCTCGTGAGATGTCGGCAGATGTGCCGTTACTGCGCACGCGCGAGTAACGGCGGTGCATGCTGGGCCATCTAAAGTTCCTGTGGGTGTTTCACATGCCCACAGGCAAGATGGCCCCCAGCACAAAAGAAGAAGACGAGGATCTTCATCGGACGAAAACCGGCGGCGATCGAGATGGAAGATGGAACAGGTGAGTCCCCCAATAAAGGTAAGCATCCTTTATATCCCGTCTAAAAAAAAAAAATTTTTTTTACAGAGTGCATAACCGCTTTAAGGGTCTGGCGTTAATGATAGCTGTAACCTCTGCCATAAATGTCACTAAACATTCGTGAGTAAGCCTTGCAGTTCCTACTTGTAGGAAGAATTCTGTACTGGTTAGTGCTACGTTTGTGCTTTTTTGTATCATAAAAAAAAAAATTGTGCTGCTTTTATTTTTAAGATAACAGCAATTAGTTTCTTCCAGACGATGACATCACCACGCCCTCCTGTCACGTACCTGGTTAGTGAGCTCCTGGTTAGACAGCAGCCATGGGAGCACAGCGAGGTATGAGTGCCTGTGATCAGTCCAGTAGACTTCGTGGTGGCAGCAGTCAGCAGGTAGATGTGGCAGCAGAACCGTCTGGCAGATAAGCTGGCACTAGCTGTGTGAAGTTGGCACCCCCATATTAGTTTGTGCCGCATTTGTGCCGCAAAAATTAGCGTTTGTGCCGGTTCAGTTTCTGAGATATTTGATATTCAATTTAATGTAAGCCCTGCCCACTTTGCACCCCATGTTGCTGAATTTTAAAAACAAACATGCCATTTGTTTGTGACGCAATTGTGCTGGTTTGTGCCGCAAAAATAAACATTTGTGCCGCTTTGGTTTCGGAGATATTATCCATAATCGTTACTGAAACCCCGCCCACTTTGCACCCTATGTTGCTGAATTTTAAAAACAAACATGCCATTAGTTTGTGCCGCAAAAAAAAAAATAAACTTTTGTGCCGCTTTGGTTTCGGCGATATTGCGTGTTATATGTTGCCAAACCACACAGACTTTACAGCTTGTTATTAAATCTTACATACAGATCCTATACTCAGCTTGGGTTTCCTTAATGTAATGCCCATCCCACTGTAATGGGCACTGCGCTTCATACTGTACCCTGGAAAAGGCATGACCATTGTAGAACAGATGTTCTATCCTTAGCCAATAACTGCCAGACCAACCCCATACTCTCTCCCACCCATACCATTAAATCCCATTAATGGAGACCACACCATAAATGGAGTAAAAAATTGGCCTCTTTATTAACAAATAAACTTAAATGAACATAAACCATAAAAAACATTTATTAACCACATTACCACTGCCGCATGTACCCATACGTCGGCAGAATGGCACGGACAGTCATATGGGCGTACAGGTATGTCCCTTTGAATTTGCGTGCGTGCCCATCGCAAGCTCCGTGAGTCGGGTCACGGGTCCCGCGGACTCAATTGCCGCGGGGATACCCCGCGATTGTCTCACGGAGAGGACGAACCGGGAAATTCTTAAGTAAACAAGCATCTCCCCGTTCTGCCTAGTGACAGTGCCACTGATCAGCTCTCCCTGTAATTGGGAGAGCTGATCAGTGTAGTGTTACACACAGCCCCTCCCCCCTACAGTTAGAAACACTCCCTAGCAACACCTTCCCTAGCCCCCTAGTGGTTAACCCCTTCACTGCCAGTGTCCTTTTTACAGTAATCAGTGCAATTTAATCACACCGATCGCTGTAAAAATGACAATGGTCCCAAAAATGTGTCAAAATTGTCCGACATGTCCGCCATAATGTCGCAGTCACGATAAAAAAAATCGCAGATCGCCGCCATTACTAGTAAAAAAAATGCCATAAAACTATCCCCTATTTTGTAAACGCTATAACTTTTGCGCAAACCAATAAATCGCTTATTGCGATTTTTGTTTACCAAAAATATGTAGAAGAATACATATCAGCCTAAACTGAGGAAAAAAAATGTTTTTATACATTTTTGAGGGATATTTATTATAGTAAAAAGTAAAAAATAATGTGGTTTTTTTTTTCAAAATTGGCGCTATTTTTTTGTTTATAGCACAAAAAATAAAAAAACTGCAGGGGTGATCAAATACCACCAAAAGAAAGCTCAATTTGTTGGGAAAAAAGGACGTACATTTTGTTTGGCAGCCATGACGCACGACCGCGCAATTGTCAGTTAAAGCGACGCAGTGCAGCATCGCAAAAAGTGGTCTGGTCTTAAGCCAGCAAAATGGTCCGGTCTGAAAGTGGTTAAACCAAAAACCCATCAGTCACTAATCGCATTGGTCTTTGCAGGAACCCCAAACTATGGTATGTTCAAGAATGCACTGCGGTACCTTTTACTATACTAGGCCAACAGCCGAAATACTGGCCTGGAGATAACCCGCTAACCGCAGTGCACCCATTAACCAATTCCAGCTAACCCACGTTACCTGGAATACACCAGAGGGACCTATACCACCGATGGGTCCAGAATCCTTCCTTTTCTGAGGTTTCTTCATTCGCCAGCAAAGACCAACCTCCACCACAGCGCACACGGGGAAGACCTTACCCTTGAGTGCACCTCCACACCCTCAAAGCTCTTTGAATACCATCCTGCAACCCCAGGGCCCAAAAATCAATTCCAACCACATTGAGGTGTACCCCACCCCCCCAAAGGTATCCCCAAGTATCCATTTACAGTTCCAAATGCCAGATAACCAGGCCCCCATTCCTAACTACAAATCTGCCTACCTCCCTGTTGAGCTTCCTGCGGGCCTTATTGAGCCACTCCACCGGCCTAGCCAAATGCCAAGTCGTCTGAGCAATGATGTCAGACCACACGAGCATATCCAGGAAGGCCATGCGGCATTGCAGGAAATCAAACTTGACATCACAAATGATGTCCAACATGGACCTTAGTCCTAAATCATTGCCACTGACGTGTAGCACCAGAAGGTTTGGCGGTCTATCCAGTCGCACAAAGCGATGCACTTCCGGGACCATTCTGCTCCACAGCATGCCCGGTACGTCCAACCAGCAGACACAAGCTTCCTGCCTAGAAATGCCTAGTTGCCTACGATTGGGCCTAACATCTGCTCGCCTGGCCCCCCAAAACACATTGGAGTGGCCCAGTATCCAGCCAAGGCCCATCACACCACCTTAAAGAGAAGACACAACACTTAACTGTAGACAACGTAACACTAGGTGCCGAAGAAGTCGGACCTTAAAGTGCCTGAAAACGCACTTTAAAGTCCTTCTTAGCCCCAGTACACACGGTCGGACTTTCCGACCACAAAATCCGTCCAGGGCCAGCGTGGGGCACGCTGATGAAGTCCCGCCCAGGATGTAATGCGTACAAGGGTCAGGGAGTGCGAGTGACGTCACCCACGGCCATCTTGGAGTTTTCTATTGTACACATTCAGCGCTGGCACTCGCGGTAGAGTGACGATTAATGTGAGTGTATTTCCTGTGTGTTATTTGTGCATATTAAATATATTCAAAACGGAGAGCACTAGATTGTCCCCTCTTACTTTACATATGTATGCTGCTACTGCTGGAATTTTGGTGAGGTTGCTGCTGGAGTATTGTGAAACTTCCCCCTGCTGGAGATGAATTCCTGTTGGTGAGAGAGAGCAGAGTTTTAACCCACTACTTACTGCTTTGTGACGTATTATAGGTCGAAGCAGGGAGGTGAGAGGCCACCCTTACTTCATTCAGTGAAGGGATAACCAGCACTAATATTTTACTGGACAATTTTGTCATCACTTCACTTAAAGCTGCATTTAGTCTTCATGCACTTGCACTTTATATGTTGGACTACATATATGATTATCTCTGGGACAGTCCGTGATCATTTCTTGCAACTACATTTAATATCTCTGCAATTTTAATGATTCTTTCTGGGACATTCCATGATCATTTTATGCGATTATATGCGATTTTATATTTATTTATTTCTTAGATTCTTTTTGCGCTGCACTATTACATTTTTTGTTTTAAAAATTCAGCAACATGGGGTGCAAAGTGGGTGGGGCATATATTAAGTTGAATGTTTAATATCTCAGAAACCGAACCGGCATAAACACTTATTTTTGTGGCACAAATTAGCACAAACTCTGCACAAACTAATGGTATGTTTTTAGTCAGGTTTTACAAACATGGGGTGCCAACTTCACACAGCACAAGCGTAGCACTAAGCAACGAGACCAGTTTTGTGTCATTTGGGTGTTGTAGGGGGGCTGAGTGACCTTTGGTGACCTTTAATATATCATTAACACAAAAACAATAAAAGATAGAACGGAAATTTTAGCAGCACAAATGTAGCACTAACCAATGAGACCAGTTTCGTGCCATTTGGCTGTTGTAGGGGGGCTATGTGATGTCATAGTCTGAAAAAAACAATTGCTAATATCTTAAAAATAAAAGCAGCACAAATCTAATTTTTTACGGCACGAAACAGCACAAATGTAGCACTAAAACACACTTGAGTTTTTATTTGTGCAGATTGTAGGGGGGGCCAGCTTCGCTGAGCTCATTCTGGGCATTATATTTTTACACCAGCTTTTTTGGTGGCAGAGCCTGGACGGTGAATCTGTGCCATTGACTGTGGATAAATGCCCAGTATGCATGAGGCCTAAGAGTTTGCAAGCCTTCCAATTGAAGTGTGAAATACCCCCTGATAAATGTTTATGCTACTACCAACTAAGATATGCAGTAATTGCCCAGTTTGGGGCTCTTGTGATTACCATCCCCCTCTTACCATTACCATCCCCCTCTACAGCAACTTCTTTTGACCTCAGATAATAAACAAATTTCACAATAGTATTCAATAATTCTCTCCGCAAGGTGAATTAATCTTCTTTTGTTGAAAATAAATGGTAAAAAATGTTACCCCCAGTTGTCATCAGATGTTTGGTGGGATTTAGTAGTTATAACCTTTTATCTTTAGACAAAATAAGAGGGCATCTATATTAACAAATCGTATTACTCATTCAGGCTCTATACACCCTAACACCCATTACTCTGCTTCTGTGGATATTGTCAGGAGACAGACTTCTCAGCTTGTTCTCATTTAAACCAATTTTTGGCACAAGTCAGTTGTTTCCTTGAATCTACATAAGGTTTACACTTTCTAAAATGTGATCTCAGGGGTTGGTCAGTGATCTAATGCCAAAAAATAAATTCTACTCGCATGGAAAATGTCCTATTCTTTCGCCTTTTTATAGTGTGAGAAAAACTATTTAATTCAACCCCTCCTTTTAATCTAACCTATTGTTTGAGAAGATATGAATTGACTGACCTTTAATGTTTTCAGCCCCAATGGTCAGTACATTTGGGATACTTTACTTTTATTATAGCTCTTTATTTTTCAAATGTTCCCTATATTGTATGGTTCAACAGACTGTAAATTTTGTTATTTTATAGTTTAGCTATATCTTATGAATGAATGACTTGTATAGCGCAACCTATGCGAACTGAATCGCCTCAGGGCGCTTTTTGCCACTGGTGTCCATCTGTGGTATAGTGCGGTCCTTGCCCTGTGGGGTCCTGACACGCTTACAAACATATACACATACACATACAACATACACATATGTTTATGGAGCTATGTGTTGTTATTTCACCACGATTTGAATGTATGTTTGTTTTATGCTTTAAAATTGATTTAAAAAAAAGCAGCTGTACTAAAATTTGTCTAAAACAGGTGTGTGTATTTCTTTTTTTTATACATTTATTTTGACTTTTTCACAGTACTGATGTGTTATGTACTGGTGTCTTCTAGCTGATGTTTCTTGGTTTTGTGCTTCTACAAAAGCACAAACAAACCAGCAGGACTGAAGACTGAACACACATGAGAAGTATTCTTTTTTCAGTTTTAAACTTGAAAGATTGCCATACTGGTACATCTGTCCAAAGCTTGGAAAGTTTCAAAAAATTCCTTAACCGCTTCAGCACCGGGCCATTTTTCACCCTTCCTTACCAGAGCACTTTTTGCGATTCGGCACTGCGTCGCTTTAACTGACAATTGCGCGGTCGTGCGACGTTACACCCAAACAAAATTGACGTCCTTTTTTTCCCACAAATAGAGCTTTCTTTTGGTGGTATTTGATCGCCCCTGCGGTTTTTATTTTTTGCGCTATAAACAAAAGAGCGACAATTTTGAAAAAAAACACTATTTTTTACTTTTTGCTATAATAAATATCCAAATTTTTTTAAAAAAAACTATTTTTTTACTCAGTTTAGGCCGATACGTATTCTTCTACATATTTTTGGTAAAAAAAATCGCAATAAGCGTATATTGATCGGTTTGCGCAAAAGTTATAGCGTCTATAAAATAGGGGATAGATTTATTGCATTTTTTTTTTTTTTTTTTTTTACTAGTAATGGCGGCGATCTGCGATTTTTTTTTTTCGTGACTGCGACATTGCGGCGGACACTTCGGACACTTTTGACACATTTTTGGGACCATTCACATTTACACAGCGATCGTTGCTATAAAATTGCATTGATTACTGTGTAAATGTGACTGGCAGGGAAGGGGTTAACACTAGGGGGCACTGCAGGGGTTAATGTATTCCCTATAGGTGTGATTCTAACTGTGGGGGGAGGGGACTTAGGGGAGGAGACCGATCATGTGTTCCTCCGTACTGGGATCACATGATCGGTCTCCTGCTCGCTGACAGGACGTGGAGCTGTGTGTTTACACAAACAGCTCCACGGTCCCGTTGTTTTAACGGGCAATCGCGGGTGCCCGGCGGAAATCGAGGCCGCCAGGCACCCGCACCGGGTCCCGAGCGACGCCGCCGGCAGCGCGCGCGCGCGCCCCCTAGGCGGCCGGGAATGGGAGGACGTCATATGACGCCCACCCAGGATGGTAGATCCACCTTGTGGGCGTCATATGACTATGGGCGGGTATTGAAGGGGTTAAGTGAAAACACCACCAAACAACATATCTATAAATGATCACACAAGGACTGGGGTGTAAAAAATGGCAGCAGATGCCTTAGATTGATCTGCGCTTAACCACCTTAATAACTGACACTTTCACCCCCTTCCTGCCCAGGCCATTTTTTACATTTTCAGACGGTTACTTAGTCGTGCATCATTTTTTTTTCCCGCAAGTAGCATCACCTGTAGCAGTCCCTGTTCCTAAAATAACAAGCAAGCCTAGCTTACTGGTATGTGGCTTGTCCCAGGAATGCCATGTTCACTGGCTAAGAAGTACCAAAGTCTAAAGAACAAACATGTTCCAGGAGTGCAGTTGTCCACAGTAGATGGCTGGGACTGGTTTCTTGCAAGAACATAGTCGAACTGCAAATGGATTAGTTCAGGCCCAGGCAGCTCTTCACCCTCTGAATTTTATTTTAGATATGGTGATTTTGTTAGTTGATGTAATATTTTGGCTGTTACGGTTATTTATTTGAATCCTACAATCTTGTGCTCACACACATAACTGCTATTAAGTTCAGTTTATGCATTTTTCTGCATAGATATAATGGACTTGGACAAGGTAGATCTCCTTTCCCACGCCCTGAGACAGACATGGCCACCAGCGAGCTTAATAGTGATGGCTCTGTTAGGTCTGGGTTTTTTTTTTTTATTACAAGAGCGGGACAGTTCTCTGTCCCCTATAAGAAAACCTAGGATTTTGAACCAAAAGAAAATGACATTGAAAGAAAGAAAGAAAAAGAAAACACAGAGCGCAAATACAGGACCAGAAGTCAACGAATGAGAATCTAACTTATGACTCCCTTTTAGGACACCCAGATAATAAGGTAGTTAATCTTTCCTCCTTCCTCCTAAAAAAAAAAAAAATTGCATTTCCAGATTTTAAATAAAGGATTATCTTTTTCTCCTAAACAAAATATGGAGGAGTTTACGGTGTTTAAAGATAATTTCTTTTTCCGTAAGGTATTGTTTCGCTATTTCCCTGAGCAACGGGACAAAATCCTGGTAGCACTTGAAACCTTACAGGAGGAGGACAAAAAAGCAATCGAAGATCTACTGGCCCTTCTGGATGAGGGAGCAGTGGATACCAATTTGCCAGGGGATGACGACACTATAACCCTTAGGTTGATTTAAAAATCAAATCTAAAAAAATGTTGCCCCTATCCAAAAATAATTTTATTGGTCAATTTTTTGATCTTGTAAGCCATGACTTAAAAAGCCTAAACTGGAAGGATTTCAATCAAGATAACCTGATTAAACAAGAAATACCTGCCCTAAATGAATTAAAAAAACGCCAAAGGAATAATTATTAAAAAGAGCGATAAGGCCAGTAATGTGGTTTTGATGAGTGAGGAGAATTATGTCCAAGATGTTAAAAGACAATTGGGTAACCCTGACTTATACCACAGGCTCTCAACTTCCCCTTTTTCTACTCTGGTTACGAAAATAAAAAATAAATTGTCTCTAGCACAAGAAGAAGGGCTCATTACAAAGAGAGAATTAAACTATTTGAATGTTTCTGATTTCAACATCCCAGTCCTTTACATCATCCCCAAGCTCCATAAGGACTTCCTTAATCCCCAGGTAGGCCCATAGTTCTGGAGAGAGTAGGTCAATATATTGACAGTCTCCTTAAGACCATGGTTCCTGCCTCGGATTCATATGTGAGAAACACAAAGGACACTAAGACACAAAGGACGTCCTTAATAAACTTGAAAATATAGCGGTAGATGAAAACTGTAGGTATTGATGTGGAATCACTGTACACATCAATACCCATGGGGATACAAGGCAGTGGAGTTTTTCCTAGACCAGTTTCACTTGGAGATGTTGCATCAAAATGAATTTGTCCTGGATCTGTTGAGTTTTATTTTACACAATTTCTTTGAGTTCAATGATGCTCATTACCAACAACTGTCAGGCACCTTTATGGGTGCGCCATGGGTGCCCTCTTATGTGGGCTTGCACTTGGGGATGTGGGAAGAGTAGGAAGTCTATAGATCCGATCCCTTTTAATAGACTGGTGGGGTCCTGGATACAATATATTAATGACATCCTGGTGATCTTGAGGGGAACCGAGGTGGAGTTGCATGACTTTATAAACAAACTTAATGATCTTAATATAAGACTTACATTTGTCTTTGACCCCATCTCAATTCCCTTCCTTGACCTCAGGATCAACAAAAAAGATGGTCGGCTGATGACCTCCACCTTTCGTAAACCTACGGCAGCTAACACTCTACTCCATGCTGACAGCTTCCATCGCAGGTCTCTGGTGAAGGGCATCCCAATGGGCCAATTCCTTCGTATTAGAAGGAACTGTACAAGTGACAATCAATTTAAAAATGAGGCCCATGAAATGTACGCCAGATTTAGAGAAAGAGGCTATAGCCATAGGGTTTTGAGGGCAGCTAAGAGAAGAGCGATGAACAAGGACAGAGCCTCTCCCCTCCTCGCCCCCCTCCCCTCCCCTCCTCTCCCCCCTCCCCTCCTCTCCCCCTCCCCTCCTCTCCCTGGACAAACCTGACAACGAGAACTTGTAAGATTCATCACACAATATGGCTCACAATGGCCACAAGTGAGGGAGATTCTAAATAAGCATTGGTCTACCCTCTCTAGATGCCTTACTTTGTCGAGCATTGTGGGAGATTATCCACATATGGTGGCACGCAGAGCCCCGACTCTTTCTAACATGCTCACGCAGTCCAATTTTCTTCAGACAACCAGTGACTCTTTGTTGATGAACTTTCCTAGAACCACTGGTATGTTCTCATGTGGGCATTGCCATATTTGTAAATTTGTTGAACGTACCAATGTTTTCTTTGATTGAACAATAGTAAATTCTATAAGATCAAAAGCCTAATCAACTGTGCCACTATGAAAGTGATCAGCAGTTTGCATGTTCCTGCAAAAAGATCTACATAGGAGACCTTTAACACAAGGAACTTAAAAGTCCATTGGCCCAGCATTTTCTCCTTCACTGACGGTTAAGGAGATTTACGCCTTAAAACGAAGTAAAAGACTTTGATAAGGTGCTCCTCCAGAAAGAAAAATTCTGGATTTATAAATTAAATACTTTGGTGCCACATGGACTTAACAAGGAGCTGAATTTACAGGTCATTTTAGACTAGTTGTGTTTCCATGTGGCAACAGCATTTCGCTTCTCTGTATTTTGCATTTTATATGCTTTATTTTGTATTTTTGTTGGTGTCCCTGTTTATATTGTAAGATATCAAATGGAATGTCTTTGCTGGCACTTGACATAGATGTTCTCCTAATATATTTTTATATCTATATATGTAATCTTTAAATCTGGTATTTTATTTACGCCAGTTTATTTGCCCTGTGTATCTTTGGATTTATATGTTGTCGTCTTGTCCTTTCCCTCAATGTCCGCAGTTTGTGTCTTTAAGTTTTATGAGCCTTTAATAGACAATGAATTCTGTTCTAAACCCCATCTCAGGGTTAATTTTGGAAGTCACCCATCATTTTGTTTAAACAAACGATGTTAATTGACTGTCCTATGAGAGAAAAGATACTGAGTCAGTAATGGTATTTATATACGTCTCAGCTAGGGGGCACTAGTCCTGAAGAAGCAGGGGTTTCCCAAGTGAAATGCGTTGACGTCACACCCTCTTTTGAACGTCTGACACTCCATGCACAGCTGCATCACCATATGCGATTCACGGCATGGACGATCTTTTGGCAATAGAGTGTGGGACACAGCTATCCACACGCTCATTCAAGCTGTGTGTGGTTACTGAGTCACTCCCTATCCACCATGGGGGACAGGACTTCAAGTCTGATGCAGTGCATGCCGCAATGAGTACAACAGGAAAAAGCAGGATAATGGAGTGATCTGCCGCTTAGCTGCATGGATACGAACTGATCTTTCCAGCCTAATGGATAACGGAAAATGAAATATGACAGATCACAGTCACGGCTACTACCTGCAGAGCATCTACCCTCCCACCCGGATAAGGTAGATCACATTATAGGTACATTTATTGCCAATTGTGCTCCCTGCTGGAAATTGGGTTGACTTTATGTCTGATTGATATGATGCCTGCTTATTTCTTGTTCTCCAGATCCATTCTGATCAGTATTTGAGGTGGAACTTTACCAGCTTCTATCCAACTCCTCATTTTCTTCCTGCCGTTTGTCCCCAGCATTTTAGACTGCTTATCTTGACCGTTTCATTTTTTTTTTTTTTTTTTAATTATTGAATTGTTGATGCGCTGGAAGTGTAGTCATCTGCCTCTCTCTTCCATCTGGATTGCCCTGGCCCCACGGTGCTTGCTATTATTTCACAGTGCTTTATATGAGTTCTTATATATGTTTTTATACAATCGGATATCTTATTTAGCATTTAATAAATTTATATTTTTTTGACACCTGAGTTGTACTCTATTAGACACTATATCTCTGTGGCTCTATATGTGGCATCTTTTTCTATGCCTGGTTTGGTATAGATGTATATATTTCTGTCATTAGCCACTGAGCCCCACCCTGCATTAGGGTGAATAGATGAGTGCCAGCTGTTCATTTAGGCTGGTTTCAATACTTTTTTCATTCTTCTGCAGGCAGAGACATGATTAGCATATGGGCAAAGGATTGGTCTGGGCAACAGGCAGACTGGCAGAAATGTGGCCAATAAACAGGCAATTCAGAAGACTGATTCTTGATACACTGGTCTATTGACACAATGGGGTTGATTTACTAAAACTGAAGAGTGATGGTGCAGTTTTGCATAAAAACATTTGGCTTCCAGGTTTTATTGTCAAAGCTTAATTGAAAAAGCTTAAGTTAGAAGCTGATTGGCTTCCATGCACAGTTGCAAAAGATTCTGCGCTTTCCAGTTTTAGTAAATCTACTCCTGTGGCTGGTGTGGATTAGAGAACTGTGACTGACTGCACTATTAGGACTTTTTCACACTTGAGGTTGTGGACAGTAAAACCTTGCAGTTGAGCCATGGTTTTACCACCCCTCAACTGCTCCCCCTTTAGCTGCAGCAGCTAGGGGAGGGGATATACCTGCTGTGGCTACGATGCTTTGCAGTTGTGGAAGAAATTATACCCCCTGTAGGCCCCCAAACTGTGACCCATTCAAGTAAATAGGTTAAAAACAGGGGTGTACAGCGGCACTAGATATGGTGATAACACAAAATGATATACCAACTGGAATATAGGTATACATAAAATGTGTGTGAGTAAGCACACATAATATTAAAACATTTGTTAAAACCTAATGTCCATGAATGATCCAAGATCTTGTATGATTAGCACTTGGAGCCAGCTCCCTTTTGAGTGAAGCGATGGGCTCTGTGTAGAAATGGGAACAGAGGGGCGCCAGACTGGGTGCAGTATAAATCATATATTAAAAACAAGTAGTAACTCACAGGTTAAATTAGATGAGTTCCGTATGTGGTGAAAATCGCCATTCCTTGCCACTGTGAATAATCACATTTCTTGTTCCTGGATCCTTGCAAAATCACACCAGTGCCCCAGGCTGCAAAGGGAAAACAGGATGCTAAATAGGACATTTGAGACTCCAGGACTGGCAAGCTTCACCACATACTGAACTCATCGTATTTAACCTGTGAGTTACTACTTGTTTTTATTAAATATATGATTTATACTGCACTCAGACTGGTGCCCCTCTGTTCCCACAAGTAAATAGGTTGCTTGCACGGGGTCCAAGGGGTTTAAAGCAGGTGGTGAGTAGGCGATACAATGCCTTATCCCTGACTGTCAAGTGGTCTCTGAAGAGCGATCCAAACATGGATTTTCACATGACACATGTGAAAAAATCCTTATGGTGACACACTGATTGCTGTGCCAGTGATCAGGGACAATGTAACTAGGGTGGAGCTGATAAGGGAAAATGACTGGTTTGGCAGGCATTAGGGCCAAAATTACTACTGTTGGCGGAGATCAGGGATATACTGTAACTAGTGCAGCAGTGATTAGGGACCATATTAATGGTATGGTGGTAATTGCAACTGGTGTGGTTATTGGGAATACTTTGAGTGGTTGGGGCAGTGATTAGGGACATTGGTGACCATATGTAAAAAAAATTGTAAAGGTGATGTGGCATTTTTTTCTACACTGATTGCAATAATTTTAACTTTCACGAATGGCTTTCATGAGACACGGGAAACAGGCTTGAGTGTGTTCATAAGACATCTGACTTTAATGAGGAAGACCATGGTTTATATACAAGTAAAAATAAGTGTCTAAGGATTTTACAAAACTTACACTATGCAAACTGCTAGTCAAGCTGACCATGGCAAAAGCTCACACACACACACACACACACACACACACACACAAAGTTCACTTCTACTTTATGTAAAATGGACGAAAATCTAAAATGAGGTCAGTTGCTTATACATTCTATTACAATCCCCTCTTAAGTCATGAACATGACTTACTTTCTCTCCACGGTAACATAATTGGCTTTTTTCTCATAGTACATGCTAAGGTAGGCTTTATTAGCAGCAGCAGAGTCGGGGTTTGGGTGGCTCTAACAATGATACACATTACAAGTTTGAAACTTGCATATACCTACTGCATGTAGAGAGGTTAGTCTGTGTATCATTCCCTAAATTAAAACACCAGTCAGGGCAATGACTTCTACCCATTGTTGGAAAAGTAACGATGTTGCTTACATATAAACTTAATATGTTGGTTAAAACAACGGGGAGAGTTCCATTTAAAAAAGTGTGATATTTAAAGGTACAGCCATAAGGGGGAATATGGGCTGTACTAAGATGCAGTTTACTACATATCCAACATTTTTCATACCCTGATTTCTGGGCATAATTATATTTGTATTTCAGTAGCAACATTTTGTCTGTAAAACTATCGGTTTTAACTCTAACTCTCTTGTGTCTGGTATGTGTATTATTGATGGTGGTATTGGGTGACCCCCATATGACTTTAAGGGCTCCCAAGTCCTCAGGGTGATAAATACAATTAGTTATGATCCATGTAGGTAGGAGCACTATCAGAGAGACTAGGTACAGGAGGCAAAATGGCTTCCCAGTAGTCTGTGATGCAATAAACTAGGTCATTTTGTTCAGAGACTTTTTTTTCACCTGCTTCACTCTCTTTTCAAGGATTTATTTCACCTCCTTTATCCATGGCTTGCTTCTTAGGTGTTTGGTTCACCTTCTTCACACGACTGGCATGAATCGAAGACCGTTGTCCCTCGGTAAGGATTGCAGTACATGTGACTGCAATCAGTGGTCGGGGGTCTGAACTGGTACTCCTGCTTCTTAGTACGATTCAGCTGTTGGACCACCACTACATCTCCTACCTGGAAAGAGTGTGTAGGTTCCTGTGAAGAGAAAGAGGTGCAAGCAACATTTCTTTCAACTCTGTTCAGAGTTTTAATGAGTTTCCTAATATACTCTCCCTGTATTACTTCTAGGTCCCCTCTTTCTAACATAAGTGGTTGTCTGGCCCACGGGGTGGGAAATGGCCTACCCATAAGGACCTCAAATGGAGAGTATCCTGTTTTCTTAGAGGAAATTCTTATTTATATAGAGGTCATTCTTATTTCAGCCAAAACTGCTGGTAGGACATTCTGCCACTTATTATATGTGCCTCCTGTTGGTTTTTTTATTTTATCTTTAAAGGTTCTGATCATTCTCTCAACAATACCTGAACTCTGCGGGTGGTAAGGTATATGAAATTTCCTATCAATTTTAAGTGCTTTCACTAAATCTTGGCACACTTTTGAAATAAAGGCAGGACCATTTTCAGAATTTATTTGGAGCGGGCATCCCCATCTAGGGAGAATTTCCTGCATGAGGCTTTTTACAACTGTTTGTGCATCTTTTTTTGTGGTTACAAATGCTTCTGTCTATCCTGAGAACATGTCTATTATCACAAGTAAATGTTTCTGTCTTTTACCTAACTTATGCATATGGGCGAAGTCAATCTGTAATGTGTAAAAGGTGTGGTGGATATGTAAAGTGTTCATGTTTTGCCTTGTGTGGATTTCTTGGGTTGTTTGGGATGCATGTGATGCATCTGGCAACATATAATTTGATCAAAGAGGGAAGACAAAGGGGATAAAGAAATCATTGTCCAATAATTCACATGTGACCTGCCAGCCTCTGTGCCCTACCCCATGATACTGAGAAATAAATAAAGGTGCACTAGCTAGATGTATACATGGTCTCCCCTCTTGACAGACAAGTCCAGTATCTGGTCTTTTCTGCACTCCTGCAATATTCCATTGTTTAATATCTGTGTGTGTGTAGCATATGTCTGAAGATCTTACAAGGTTTTAGGGGTGCAACGGATCGTCGCCGATCCGTGATCCGAACGGGCCACCCCGTTCGGATCGGCACACCCCGCGATCCGCGGAGCGCTCCGCGGCCTTGGCCTTAGGAAAGGCCGCGGCTTCGGCCTAGCTCCGGAGCGGCGGCGGCCATCTTTGTACACCCGGCGGCCTTAGGAAAGGCCGCGGCTTCGGCCTAGCTTCGGAGCGGCGGCCATCTTGGTACACCCGGCCACTGTTTACAATGTGATCGCTCCATCAAATGACGGAGCGATCACTTGTAAACATACCCTGCATTACCCAGCCAATACCCTGCATTTACTCTGCATTACCCAGCATATACTCTGCATATACGCTGCATTACCCTGCATATACGCTGCATTACCCAGCCAATACTCTGCGATACTCTGCATTACCCAGCCAATACTCTGCATTACCCAGCCGATACTCTGCATTACCCAGCCAATACTCTGCGATACTCTGCATTACCCAGCCAATACTCTGCGATACTCTGCATTACCCAGCCAATACTCTGCGATACCCAGCTAATACTCTGCGATACCCAGCCAATACTCTGCGATACCCAGCCAATACTCTGCGATACCCAGCCAATACTCTGCGATACCCAGCCAATACTCTGCGATACCTAGCCAATACTCTGCATTACCCAGCCAATACTCTGCGATACTCTGCTTTACCCAGCCAATACTCTGCGATACTCTGCATTACCCAGCCATTACTCTGCGATACCCAGCTAATACTCTGCGATACCCAGCCAATACTCTGCGATACCCAGCCAATACTCTGCGATACCCAGCCAATACTCTGCGATACCCAGCCAATACTCTGCGATACCCAGCCAATATTACAGTGGGGAGATGACGTGGATATTACAGTGGGGGAGATGACGTGGATATTACAGTGGAGTAGATGACGTGGATATTACAGTGGGGGGAGAGGATGTGGATATTACAGTGGGGGGAGATGACGTGGATATTACAGTGGGGGAGATGACTTGGATATTACAGTGGGGGGAGATGACGTGGATATTACAGTGGGGGGAGAGGATGTGGATATTACAGTGGGGGGAGATGACGTGGATATTACAGTGGGGGAGATGACTTGGATATTACAGTGGAGGAGATGACGTGGATATTACAGTGGGGGAGATGACGTGGATATTACAGTGGGGGAGATGACGTGGATATTACAGTGGGGGAGATGACGTGGATATTACAGTGGGGGAGATGATGTGGATATTACAGTGGGGACTATATGGTGGCGGAATTTTCACAGGTTTTTGCAATTTCAATTATTTGCTGATCCGAAAAATGATCCGATCCGTGACTCCTGATCCGAGGATCGATCCGATCCGTGAGTTTTTTGATCCGTTGCACCCCTACAAGGTTTGGTCTAACAGAGGCATTTCAGGTGCAAGTGATGGCATTTGTTTGGTAGATTCTTGTTTAGAAGCTGCTTCCTTTTGAAACATCATTTTGGTTTGTGGTATGTGCCTTGCAGTGGAGGATAGCTATAGAGCGAGGCAATTTAATCGCTTCCAAAAGGCTGGACACTAATGTTGAATGTGAAATCGATTTGCCATCTGCTGCTATGTACCATCTTCTTAACCAGATAATACCAAAATCGTGGCATACACCGAATGCCTATTTAGAATCAGTATAAATGTTCACATTTTGTCCTTCAAAGAGCTGGCATGCTCTTGTAAGGGCAATCAGTTCTGCAGCCTGTGCTGATTGAAATGGGACTAGGTTTGCTTCGAGCACTACATCAGGCCACTGGACTACAGCATATTCTGTATGATATGTGTTGTCATTTGGTCTAGAACAAGAACCATCAACAAAAACATTTTGTGTCCCCAGGGATTGCAGTGGAAGACGTATCTGCACGTGGAGATGTGTCCTGGTGGATTATTTCAATGCACTCATGTTAAGGAACTACCTCATCCTCTTCTTCCTTTAAACATAGTAACGCATTTAGGATCGGGACTGGGCCTGAAGTGGGGAAAGCCTATTTTAATTTGAGATTTGGATTTGAGAGGAGAATAACCTTGTATCCATTCAATCTTTGGGCTGACATATGTTAAGTATGAATATTTTTCAACAAAATGGATACATCATGAGTAGTATGTAAGGTGGTTGGATATCCTATAGTAAAAGAAGCAGCTATTTCTACTACCATAGCACAGGATGCCAAAGCTCTGAGACATACCGGCATTGGCACTACTCTTGAAAAAAAAATGCAATGGAGCGGAGTTTTGGTCTGTGTTCCTGAGCCAGGACTCCTGCCATTGTTTAAAATTGTCCCTGGCACATAAGAGTCAACCAGACGAGCTGCAGGGGTCAGGTCACGATGCTGACGTGAGACGTCAGCACTGGGGGAGGAGTCTGGCGCCGGCGGCATGAAGAACGCCTGGGACGGCCCGAACAAGCCAGCGGAGACGGCGCTGAAGTGAGAGCCCACGCTGTCTCGATAAAGGAGAACCCGCCGGACGCCTCCCATCTCTGACACCGGGCCCGACCATCGAGGCCAGACAGAACGGGAGAAGCAGTGGAGATACGGCGACCGAGGACATAGGTGGGCAGCAAGGACAGCGGCAGTATGCGTCCCTGGAGATTCTCATGACACCGCAACCCTTTGAGCATCCCCTGGTCCGTCCGCTCGGTACCTGATCTCCTGCATCACATAAAGACAGAGGCGCACACCACCCTCTCGCACCTCCATCCCCCCTCCTCCTCCTCTCCTCTCCTGCACCCCAACGAAAAAAGGGGGAAAAAAGAAAGGACCAAGTACACCAAGGGGGGCCGTGGCGGGCACCCCTCAGGTATGGACTGATACTCGGAAAATCGTTTCTTTTTTTAGTTTTTTCTTTGTTGTAGTCTGCCTGGCTGTAAATCCTTCACCTTAGGCATGAGATGATACAGAAATAGAGGCTAGTGTCAGCAAGGCTTTACCCAATTTAAAACGAGGAAAGGAAAAGGGTCTTTCATTCATGCAAGTGAACATTTCTCTCCACATAAGTTTGGAATTAATAACATTGATCATTAAATCAATCGTGAATTGGCTGTGGCCACAGTCTCTGGATTGTATGAAAATTGTCCCCCATGTTCTCCTACCTCTCCCCCACATTCTATTGCAGCCTGGATAACTAACAGGAAGTATTTCTTGTGTTCTCACTTGCTTTTTTATGTTTGCCTCCACAATATGTCATAACACTGTATCTTCTGGTAGAAATAGACCAGAGATCAAATGCTAAAAAATTCTCCTCTTTGACCCCGGAGTGCCTATCAGGAGAAGGTTGTGGCAGCTGCTGGTTGAAAGGAATATTATTCCAGATTCCCTTGCTGGGACGCAGTTGGTAAACGTGTCTCCACCCTCATTTTGGAGGGGGGGGGGGGTGACATATGGACTGGTCTGGGGGCTACTGAACCAACTAGAGTGGTAACTATGTGAAGGTGTCCCTTGGAGAGGAAAGGAGGAGAGAATTGCTATGCATAGTATGGTGTAGTACGGTGGTAAATGGCTAGGTCTTGATTACCCAGGACTGAGAGAAACTAACCAAAGGAAAGGAAAGGAAGGTCCCAAAGGGGAACGGAGGCAAAGATACCTAAAGAAAGCCCTAACACAAGCACTATACAGAAATACCTTAAGGATATTAGTGTAAAAAGTCCAGAAATGGATAAGAAAAAACAGGGCCCAAAGGAAAAAAAGCGGGATACTGAGCGACAGAAAGCTGAACAAGCTGATTTTTTCTAGGCTGGATGGAGACCCGGAAGGGGCCAGGGATCTCAGCTTTTCTTTGGAACAAAGGAATCTGGCACTAATGCCAACAAAAGTTGAAATACTAGAAATGTTTTCGAAATTAGAAAGCGTAATAAAAACAGAAATAACGAATGTCAGATCAGATTTAGGCCAGTTGTTAAATAGAGTGGAGAAAGTAGAGGACCTGGTGGTACTACAAGCACAAGAAATTCTTGAACTTAAATCACAAATGAATAAAATGGAAAATAAACATAGAGACATGGAATATCAAATGGAGAATCAGGAAAATCAAAATAGGAGGCAAAATCTCAGGATCAGATCCTTGCCTGAACAGCAGGGAGAGGATTTGGCGACGAAAATGCAATTTATATTCAATCCACTATTGGGGAGACCCGAGAGAGCGGTCCTAAAAATTGATAGGGTTCACCGCATTCGGAAACCCATTGGACTTAGAGAGGAGATCCCCAGGGACGTTATCATTAAATTTCATTCATATGAGAATAAGTTCAAAATATGGTCGAAGCTAAGAAGCGGTCCCCCTTTGAAGTATGACTCTGTAGACCTCCAGATATTTTCGGACCTCTCGGCAGGGACCATAACACGTAGGCGCCAGTTGAGACCTTTATTCGAAGCATTAAGAGCTGCGAATATAAAATGTAGTTGGGGTTTCCCTGCATCATTAATAGTCATCAAATCGGGGAAAACTTTCCGGATGAAGTTTCTAGATGAGCTACAGGACTTTTGCCAGGCTTTAGGGATCCCTATCCCCAATATTTCACTATGACGGATGGGGAATAAGGAAAGACCAGAGTGACTGTGACATTGACAGGGTTTCTGTAGCGGACTCTCGGCGGAGGAGAGGGGTGGAGGGTGGGGGGGGATGTTGGTTGGTGGGATTAATCCCCCCTTTTTTTTTTCCTTGCTGTGAGAGGTGGTGTTTATGCGATTAGGTGTGGAGGAGGGATCCGGGGGATGGTGACAGGTGGGGGGGGGAGGCGGAGGGCTGGATAGGTTCGGGGGGGTTTCGATGCGTCTGTATCGGGTCCTCCCCCCCCTCCCTACTAATATCGGGAGGTGGGGGGTGACCTGATGGGTACCGCAGGGTCAGAGCTTCACCCTAGTAGAAAAGGTGGACAGGGGAGTTCATGTAGGATGCCCCGTGGTTCGTATAGGGTCAGAAAACGACCCGGAGGGGAGGGAGACGGGGGGTGGGAGGTGGGGAGGGGGAGCGACAGAAGGGGGGTGGGTGGAGGTGGGGAGGGGGGTTGGGGGCGGGATGGGAGGATCACCTTGCAGTAATGAGGAAAAGGAAGAGAGGTATAATTATTCAGTTTATTGATAAATCCCTATTTGTAAAATACAAAACGGTGAATTAAAACTAACTAGGGTTGAGCGAACCCGAACTGTAAAGTTCGGGTCCGTACCGGACTTTTGGGTGTTCGGGTCCCGAACCCGAACAATTGACTGTATGTTCGGGTTCGGGTTCGGGTCCGGTGTTCGGCGATGTAATGGTGCTTTTTAAAATGTCTTTTAAAAGCACTCGCGGCTATATGAATTGTCGGCTCCCGTCCCCCTTAATACAGAGAACAGTCATTGAAGTCATTTATTTTTAAAAAGTTAGTCATAAAAAGTGTTTGGGGACCCGGGTCCTGCCCCAGGGGACAGGAATCAATGCAAAAAAAACGTTTAAAAACGGCCGTTTTTTCGGGAGCAGTGATTTTAATAATGCTTAAAGTGAAACAATAAAAGTGTAATATTCCTTTAAATTTCGTACCTGGGGGGTGTCTATAGTATGCATGTGAAGGGGCGTATGTTTCCAGTGCTTAGAACTGTCTCTGCAAAAAGTGTCATTTTTGCCGGAAAAAAAGCACTCACGGCTATATGAATTATCGGCTCCCGTAACACAGAGAACAGTCATTCATTGAAAGCCATTCATAAAAAAAAAGTCATTGATAAAAAATAAAAAAAAACAACAAAAAAAAAGCGTGGGGGTCCCCCCAAATTCAATAACCAGGCCCTTCAGGTCTGGGATGGATATTAAGGGGGACCCCAGCCAAAAAAAAGAAAAATGGCGTAGGGTCCCCCTCAAAATCCATACCAGACCCTTATCCGAGCACGCAACCTGGCAGGCCGCAGAAAAAGAGGGGGGGATGAGAGCACCCCCCCTCCCGCCTGAACCGTACCAGGCCACATGCCCTCAACATTGGGAGGGTGCTTTGGGGGTCTGAGACCCCCAAAGCACCTTGTCCCCATGTTGATGAGGACAAGGGCCTCGTCCCCACAACCGTGCCCGGTGGTTGTGGGGGTCTGCGGGCAGGGGGCTTATCGGAATCTGGAAGCCCCCTTTAACAAGGGGACCCCCAGATCCCGCCCCCCCCCTGTGTGAAATGGTAAGGGGGTACTTACCCCTACCATTTCACCAAAAAAGTGTCAAAAATGGTAAAAATTACAGGAGACGGTCTTTGACAATTCCTTTATTAAAATCTTCTTCTTTCTTCTGGTCTTCCTTTCTTCATCCTTCGGTTTCTTCATCTTCTCCTTCCGGCATCTTCTTCTTCCATCTTCTTCTTCCTCCGATCCGCTTCTTCTTGGCCTTCTCGTCCAGCATCGGTGTCTCTTCTGGGCCGCTCCGCACAATGGGAGGCTCCCGCTGTGTGAGGCTTCTCTCCGGTATCTTCTTCCACGGCGTCGGTCTCTGAGGCTTCTCTCCAGTATCTTCTTCCAGGGCGTCGGTCTCTTCTTGGGCCACGCCTCGCAATGGGAGGCTCCCGGTGTGTGATGCTTCGCTTCGGCTGACAGGTCTTTTATAACGGAGGGCGGGGCCACCTGGTAACCCCGCCCCCCCTCTGACGCATGGGGACGTCATGGGGACTTCCCTATCGCTTTCCCCGTGACGTCAGAGGGGGAGGACCCGGGTCCCCAAACACTTTTTATGACTAACTTTTTTAAAATAAATGACTTTAATGACTGTTCTCTGTATTAAGGGGGACGGGAACCGACACTTTATTATAGCCATTCGGGTCCCGATTGACTTCAATGGGGTTCGGTGTTCGGGGTCAAGTTCGGTCCCGAACCCAAACTTTTTTCTGAAGTTCGGCCGAACCCGAACATCCAGGTGTCCGCTCAACTCTACTCCTAACATATAACGTGAAAGGGCTTAGCCAGCCTGACGGACTCTCTCGGCACCTGAACAAAGACGGGTATTACATAGTATATGTTTCATTTATTTATTTAGAAAAAAGTTATACATAATAATATATACAGATTATTGAGAAAAAAAAAATATAAAAATGAAATATTTGTACCAGAATTAGCCAACACATAATGATATATATCGACACTACTAATTACATTTACAGAGTTTACATGCTGGATAGAGGATGGTTGACGCGTTTCGCTCTTAGCTTCATCAGAACCAAATTGGATCCATAATTTCTCTGTCTGTATTATTACAAGAGTGGTAAGAAGTGAGAGTTAGTCACAGATCAGCCACAACAAAAGCCCACCTTTTCCTATCCAAAAATATGCATGTCAATGTTTTTCAAACTATGGATAATTAGATTAGTAACCTACCTAATAAGTATATCTTGCTAATTTGCAAGGTATCCGGTATGTGTGTATCAAAATTCAATTAAAAGAACCTTTTCATAAGAAAGAAGTTGTCATCAGCTTTGTTAATTTGCAGCAATGCAGATGCTGAAAGAGAGAGACCAGGAGGAAAAGGGGGGGGGGGGGGGAAAAAAAAAAAAAAAAAAAAAAAAAAAAAAAAACCATTGTAATGTTTAGTTGTGATTGTTCGTTGCTACTTCTAATTATTTCGTAACATATCTATATTGAAGATAGTGGAATAATTACTTACATCTGTCCTAATGCTGAAAATGGTATGTATATGGCTATATTGGACCTCCTCATTAATTGGGTAAGTCTCCAAAGAATGCCTATGTTGTAATTCTGGAAGAGTGGGTAGAGATCAAAATAATAAATGTTAAGAATAACGAACCCATCCTACAGAGTTCAAAAATGAATGAAAAAGGGACCTACCTTAGTAGGTAGATTCAAAGTTTAAATAGTTTGATCAATGGTCCGAATAGCATTTCAGCATGCCTTAGTGACATAGCCCATTACTACAGGACCTGATAAGTAGAAAAGGTCATTATTTTAAAAAGAATAGGCATTCCATTTGTAAAAAGAGATAAGCTCAGACTGCTAGAGAGGTGTATAGGAGAGTCTATACCTGTTCCAGTCCAAAAAGCCTCCTCTGGGAAGGACAGCCTATTGAGCCCTTGAGTGGACACCCCTTCAAGTTGGGGAGTCCTATGCCAAGTCTAATAAAGTAGAGACGAAAAGTGTCACTTTGGATGCTCATTTGAGGTCGATGCCAAAAAATAAATAAAACCAGACCAAAGAGCAGTAAAACATACCTGTAACCCAGTGATATAGCAGGAGCTGCCTTCCCAGTACTTCCTCTGTCAGCTATTGAATGAAAGTGCTGTCTAAATACTACCTTTCCCGCCCTGCCTGGGCGGATATTTAATTATCTAACAGTTAGCTCAGCTGGAGCTGGGGGTTACTGGTCATATGTTTGTGTCTATTCAATTACTTAGTCCGACATGCTTGATTGGCTGCAAGACATAACAGCTGAGGCTGTGGGCAGGCAATTGCCCACGTCAGTATCTAATGGCCGTCAAGACTCCAATGCGCATGCGCGACCTAGGGATCCCCCAATGGAGCACGCACCGTCAAGACGGGCCGGACTGAGTAGCGTGGTAGCCACGCCCCAAGCCGTGGCGAAAATTCGACGAGGGGCATGACCTGGCATACCGCTCTAGGAGGGCGCATGCGCCGCTCCAGAGATATATTTTCCGGCACCCCATAGCGTCAGCCGTGGACACCTCCGCTGCGTACCGTAAAGGCCTCCTGCCACTGCGCATGCGCGGCAAGAGGGCGGAGTAGTTAATCTAGCAGCGAAAAGGCGTAAGTATTTCCGGATGTCAGGAAGATAATTCACCCATGCGCACTTGTATCGAGTAAAAAAGGACAGCCTCCGTCGAGCACGGCAGAGCAAAGGCACAGACACACATGGATAGGCGGACATATCAAACCAAATCCAATCGGAAGCGCTCCAGTCCACACAGAGACGGGGAAGGACAAGCACGAGGGCAAGGATCCTAATGACGAAAGTGGATCAGAACGGAGCACAACAAAACAAAACGAAACAAAAGACACCGCAAAAATGAAAAAAACAAATAAATAAATAAATAAAACAAAACACAATAAAATAAAATATAACCAAAACAAAACAAAATAAAATAAGGAACTTTGACAAAAAACAAACATAAACAGAAATACAATAGGGCCGTGGGAACATCTGATCTATCTCTCAGGGCATTGCCTTGTGTGGGTCATAGAGGATAAGAGGGAGCCGATGGTCGGTCCCTCCAGAGCCCTTTTAAACCCCCTTGTTTCCTTTTCTTTGTATACTTAAACCCCCTTGTTTCCTTTTCTTTGTATACTTATTAGGACGAGGTACCACCCATAGCTTTCTCCACAAATTTTCTCAATATTTATAGAGCCGAAGAGGCTCACTCTTTAGCTACGGGCATATCCACCATAGACGCATATGTGCATGGTGGAAGGAACAAATTAATAACTACATTGTTGATTATGTAATATTTAAATTTTCACTAATAGTTTTTTTACTAAATTTGCGGATTTTACTGTGCTCTTCAACCTTCGGGCACCTCACTCACTTTTTTGTCCACTTATAGGATGTTGGACGCTCTAGGATCACATTTCTAACGTATTTTTTCCTCCCCCTATTTTTTTTCCCCCCTAGTCTCTCTTTAAGAGAATTAAGCAATGACGGACTATACCGGCTCTGAATGGGACGGACTAATGTCTAAACTACATAAGGAATGTGGTGATGATCATGGGATTGAACTGGAGATAGAGGTATTGATAACGAAATTAAAACAGGCACTTGAACGTAAGTCAAATCTATTCTGGCAAGTCAAATTTTTGGAGAGATATATCAGAGAAGGCCTGAATCCTCAGGGTCTGAGAATTCAGGTCTTCCCAAATCTATGGGATACAAATATGGATTTCAAACAAAAATGGGAGTCCAATTTACAGGAATGTACAGCAAAGATGATGGGAGCGCTTATTGAGCATTACAATAAAGACATCAAAGATCTTGATGTCGAAATAATAGAATTCCAGAAACAAAATCTTTCCCTCTGTGCCCATCCGAAGTTCCTTGAAAAGGACAAAGGACTTAAGGAATATCTAGAAAAATATAATAAAGACCTTATATATAAAAAAGATATTAAGTTTATTAGGGACAAAATGGCATTCAATGGTAAATATGCATATAGATGGCCGCAACGAGGAGGAAAACAGGGGAGAAGGAACCTAAAAAGATATGAGCAAAACATTGATAAAACACAATCACAAAGTGATGGGGATCATAGAGATGGAACAGATTCCGACTCATCTAATTTCTCATACTCGGCTCGTCCGACACATTCCATACCCCCCACACGGGGGAGGGGAAGAAATAGAGGGTCTAGAAAAAGACAAACAACAGGAGAGGGAAACCATAAGGGAGGAAAGGATAAAAGAACAAGAGACTACCCGGTAGACAACCATGATGATCATGAAATTAGAACAACTGGCTTGATAGGGATAGATCCCCGCCAACTAACTCCCAACGAACCGCCAGAATCGGAACCCCTCACAGGAGCAAATAGAGCTCCCCTGTTACAGCCCTCCACTCCCTATGCACACCCCAATACCCCACGAAATGGAGGAACCATCTCTAAAAATATTAAGGATAAGGTTTTTCAGTTGTTCCCCCCCACTCAGGACCCCCCCAATCGCACACCCACCTCACAAAGCCTGGAGAAATTTGCTTACAGGGACAGATAGAAAAACAGCTGCAGGTGATTAATTTATCATCAAGACCACTATCTAGGCTGGAATTGGAAGTTCTAGGCCTAGGCCTTAGCTTTTGTCCCTCATCCTATATAGACAGTTTTGAAATTGTCAAGGACCTCAATCTATTTGCACGACGACTCACCTACAAATATATGTTTGATGAGGAAAGAAAGAAGAAAAAACAGGAATACGCAGAACGTGAAAAATGGAAGGGATTCACAGTTAGGGATTTCATGGCCCTCAAGGATCTTATGGATCTTCTGGATGAAAGCGAGGGATCTCTGGGTGGCCCCGCTGAGGAGGTTCCCCTGCCACTTGCAGGGGCTCCCCCTCGAGTGGTTCCACCCAGAGAGATACCCAAATTTTTAAACAAGTCTACCAACTTTCCGTCCCTTAAAACAAACCCCAGTATTTGGACTTTCCTCCAACAGACAACCAATGATATTAAAAAGTTGGACTTTAGAGCACACAAAAGTAAAAATCTTACTCCTCAACAATCACTGGCAATATCTCAGCTCCAAGAAAATAAGGACATCACAATAAAAATGGCGGACAAAGGGGGAAATGTGGTAGTAATGGACACGAGTCAATATAGACTAATGTGTTTAGACATCTTATCGAATAGAGAATGGTATGCGGTTATCCCCTTTGAGAGGATACTATCCTTCAATGGGGATTATGAAATCTTAATTACACAGGCCTTCAACCAAGGAGTAATCGATAAAGATGTCTTTGAAGCTTTAAAAACCACTTTCCCCCGGACCCCGTCTTTTTATTCACTACCCAAAACCCACAAAAACATTAACAAACCTCCGGGGCGCCCGATTATATCGGGAATAGGGTCAAAAACGGAAAAAGGCAGTAGACTGGTCGATGCATTTTTGCGTCCATATGTTTTACAATTACCGTCATATTTGCAGGATACTTTGGCACTACTAAGGGTCCTGCATAATATAAGGGTCCCGCCCAACTGCTACTTAGTAGCTATTGATATTGAAGCCCTCTACTGCAGTATCCCACACAAATTGGGAGTACAGGTAATAAAAAGTTTCTTTGAGGAAAGTGACCCAATAAGAAGACCATATAACTGTTTTGTTCTAGAATTATTATCACATATCCTCACCAAAAATGTTTTTTCGTTTGACGGCTCCCACTACCTCCAGGTACAGGGCGTAGCGATGGGGACATGTTGTGCCCCATCCTACGCCAATCTGTACCTGGGGGGGTGGGAGCGGTCACTCTTTTCCAGTCCTGATTCATCGATGTATCTGGCCAGCATCTTATGCTGGCACAGATACATCGATGACATCTTCATGGTGTGGAATGCAAGCCTGGAGGATCTCCATAAATTTATGGAACAATTATCTGTGAATGAGTTCAACCTAAAATTCACAATGGAATACAGCCTAGAAACCTTGCCCTTTCTTGATTTAACCATAATCAAACAGGGTGATGGACACATTACGACCTCTTTATATAGGAAAAAAACTGCAGGAAACACTATCCTCCACGCAACCAGCTCACACCCCCAATCCCTGATTAGGAGCATCCCCTACTCTCAATACTTACGTCTGAGAAGGAATTGTTCCACAGAAACCACATTCAGAACTGAAGCCAACTTATTACGTGAACGCTTGTCAGCTAGGGGATATAGCAAAACAATTTTAAAAAAAGCCTTCAAAAAGGCAATAGAAAAAGAAAGAACTGATTTACTCTTTGGGGAACGACACAACAAAAATCAGTCAAATGTGACAAGGGTTATTACCACATATTCTAACAACTATGAAGATATACGTAGGGTCATAGGTAAACACTGGCACATACTTACGGGAGACAGAATTGTGAAAAAACATATAGGAGAGACTCCACAGATTACTTACAAAAAATGCCAGTCTCTCAAGGACCGGCTGGTGCATACCCACTTCCAGGATAACCTGGAGATGGATATGGACCACCCTGGAATGTCCCGATGCCATAAATGCGACTATTGCGACTGGGTACTGGAGGGCTCATCCTTCCGACTCCCTAATGGCGATATGTATAACATCAAATTTTCAGCGAATTGTCAGACCAAAGGGATAGTTTACATAGCCTTCTGTAGATGCGGAGCTTTCTATATCGGTAAGACATTTAGAAACTTCTGGAGGAGAATTTATGACCATGTCTACTATATTAGAAAAAACCTCCTCTATACACCAATTGGAAGGCATGTATCTCTATACCACAAAAACGACACCTCTATGGTGTGTTTTTCAGCTTTGGAGAAAGTTAATGAGGACCCGAGAGGGGGAAATATCGATCAAAAATTACTACAACGAGAGGCAAGGTGGATTTTTAAGCTAAATGCCACCCAGGCCCCAGGTCTCAATGACTCGCTAAGTTTCCGCCCCTTTTTATAAGGGACAATCTAATCAGATATTTAAATAACTAGAGCTGAATACCAGCTATGATCCAATAGGTGGAATTATATGTACAATATTCAATAGGTGGAACTATATGTACAATATCCCCCAAAGATGGACAGGATTTTGATTGAGATGTAAGCCCTTAGGAATGTTTCAAGCACAATCTTATCCGCAATTGTATATATATAATTAATGTTGTTTGTAAATATGGAATTTTTTATGTATGAGTTGGCATTAGCAAAATGGATATCGTACTAGATATAAGGAGGCTAGATCCATGGCCAGCCACATCCACTAATTGTCATGTCCAAATATGCATGTCTACTTCCACTATGGAATATAATCTTTAATATATATCATCCCGTGTTGGTCATTCAAGCCCATACTTTATGTACACACACACTTAGAGGATAATTGGCAGCTGAGCACTCGGTTCCCTTTGGTCTGGATTCCAACTGGGGGAGGAGGCTGGCTCCAACCAGCCTTCTACCTTTTTTCCCCCACGGTGGGGGAGTAGCGGTGGTGGCTCTGGAGGGACCGACCATCGGCTCCCTCTTATCCTCTATGACCCACACAAGGCAATGCCCTGAGAGATAGATCAGATGTTCCCACGGCCCTATTGTATTTCTGTTTATGTTTGTTTTTTGTCAAAGTTCCTTATTTTATTTTGTTTTGTTTTGGTTATATTTTATTTTATTGTGTTTTGTTTTATTTATTTATTTATTTGTTTTTTTCATTTTTGCGGTGTCTTTTGTTTCGTTTTGTTTTGTTGTGCTCCGTTCTGATCCACTTTCGTCATTAGGATCCTTGCCCTCGTGCTTGTCCTTCCCCGTCTCTGTGTGGACTGGAGCGCTTCCGATTGGATTTGGTTTGATATGTCCGCCTATCCATGTGTGTCTGTGCCTTTGCTCTGCCGTGCTCGACGGAGGCTGTCCTTTTTTACTCGATACAAGTGCGCATGGGTGAATTATCTTCCTGACATCCGGAAATACTTACGCCTTTTCGCTGCTAGATTAACTACTCCGCCCTCTTGCCGCGCATGCGCAGTGGCAGGAGGCCTTTACGGTACGCAGCGGAGGTGTCCACGGCTGACGCTATGGGGTGCCGGAAAATGTATCTCTGGAGCGGCGCATGCGCCCTCCTAGAGCGGTATGCCAGGTCATGCCCCTCGTCGAATTTTCGCCACGGCTTGGGGCGTGGCTACCACGCTACTCAGTCCGGCCCGTCTTGACGGTGCGTGCTCCATTGGGGGATCCCTAGGTCGCGCATGCGCATTGGAGTCTTGACGGCCATTAGATACTGACGTGGGCAATTGCCTGCCCACAGCCTCAGCTGTTATGTCTTGCAGCCAATCAAGCATGTCGGACTAAGTAATTGAATAGACACAAACATATGACCAGTAACCCCCAGCTCCAGCTGAGCTAACTGTTAGATAATTAAATATCCGCCCAGGCAGGGCGGGAAAGGTAGTATTTAGACAGCACTTTCATTCAATAGCTGACAGAGGAAGTACTGGGAAGGCAGCTCCTGCTATATCACTGGGTTACAGGTATGTTTTACTGCTCTTTGGTCTGGTTTTATTTATTTTTTGGCATCGACCTCAAATGAGCATCCAAAGTGACACTTTTCGTCTCTACTTTATTAGACTTGGCATAGGACTCCCCAACTTGAAGGGGTGTCCACTCAAGGGCTCAATAGGCTGTCCCTCCCAGAGGAGGCTTTTTGGACTGGAACAGGTATAGACTCTCCTATACACCTCTCTAGCAGTCTGAGCTTATCTCTTTTTACAAATGGAATGCCTATTCTTTTTAAAATAATGACCTTTTCTACTTATCAGGTCCTGTAGTAATGGGCTATGTCACTAAGGCATGCTGAAATGCTATTCGGACCATTGATCAAACTATTTAAACTTTGAATCTACCTACTAAGGTAGGTCCCTTTTTCATTCATTTTTGAACTCTGTAGGATGGGTTCGTTATTCTTAACATTTATTATTTTGATCTCTACCCACTCTTCCAGAATTACAACATAGGCATTCTTTGGAGACTTACCCAATTAATGAGGAGGTCCAATATAGCCATATACATACCATTTTCAGCATTAGGACAGATGTAAGTAATTATTCCACTATCTTCAATATAGATATGTTACGAAATAATTAGAAGTAGCAACGAACAATCACAACTAAACATTACAATGGTTTTTTTTTTTTTTTTTTTTTTTTTTTTTTTTTTTTTTTTCCCCCCCCCCCCCTTTTCCTCCTGGTCTCTCTCTTTCAGCATCTGCATTGCTGCAAATTAACAAAGCTGATGACAACTTCTTTCTTATGAAAAGGTTCTTTTAATTGAATTTTGATACACACATACCGGATACCTTGCAAATTAGCAAGATATACTTATTAGGTAGGTTACTAATCTAATTATCCATAGTTTGAAAAACATTGACATGCATATTTTTGGATAGGAAAAGGTGGGCTTTTGTTGTGGCTGATCTGTGACTAACTCTCACTTCTTACCACTCTTGTAATAATACAGACAGAGAAATTATGGATCCAATTTGGTTCTGATGAAGCTAAGAGCGAAACGCGTCAACCATCCTCTATCCAGCATGTAAACTCTGTAAATGTAATTAGTAGTGTCGATATATATCATTATGTGTTGGCTAATTCTGGTACAAATATTTCATTTTTATTAATTTTTTTTTTTTTTCTCAATAATCTGTATATATTATTATGTATAACTTTTTTCTAAATAAATAAATGAAACATATACTATGTAATACCCGTCTTTGTTCAGGTGCCGAGAGAGTCCGTCAGGCTGGCTAAACCCCCTTGTTTCCTTTTCTTTGTATACTTATTAGGACGAGGTACCACCCATAGCTTTCTCCACAAATTTTCTCAACGTGAAAGGGCTAAATTCTCCGGTTAAAAAACATAAGATTATAAGAGAGCTCCAGAGGCATCAGGCGGGAATTGTGTTTTTGCAGGAAACACACTTAAGTCACTGGGGTAACATAAAAATTTACTCCCGAGACTTTCCTGTGTGGTATTACAGTGATTCCCCTATCAGGGGATCCAAGGGGGTGGCAATTGGGTTCACCAAGAACATTAAATTTACGCTAACAGATAGGAAGATCCTAAAGGCCGGTTCCTTTTCTTGAAGGGTAGGGTGGGAGAGAGCTATTTTACGTTCGTAAATGTTTATTGCCCAAACAATAACCCGGTTAAATTCTTGATTTGAGTACTGGGGCATCTGTCAAGGTTCAAGAGGGGCGAGGTTGTCTTGGCAGGGGATTTAAACTTTTGTTTGGACCCCTCCTATGACAACACGTCAAGGGCATGGGGGTTGAGCTTTGCACAATTAAAAAAATTTAAGCTTAAAATGTCTCAAAGTCAGTTGATAGATGTATGGCGAATGCTACACGCAAAAGTAAGAGATTACACCTTTTTCTCTCCAGTTCACGGTACACAGTCCCGTTTGGATTACTTTCTCATAGACCATAGATTCTTAGAACGAGTGGTCTCAACACAGATGGAAATAACGACTTTGTCGGACCATGCCCCGGTCTCGATGAGGGTGAGGATCCCGAAACCCCAAAGACAACCATTTACTTGGCGTCTTAACGAGTATCTTATTCTTGACGCGGAAACGGCAGACATAGTAAAGAAGGAAATTGATTTTTTTTTTTAATGAAGAACGATACAGGAGATATATCACCTGCGACACTTTGGGAGGCACATAAGGCCTATATACAAGGGATCCTCATCTCCATCGGAACTAGGAAAAAAAAGGAAAAAAGGGCAAGGATTTTGGGATTAACAGAAGAGATACAGGGGTTAGAACGGGAACATAAAAGCAACGGGATTCAAAAGCAGGATTTATACCATAGGTTGATAAATAAAAGAGAAGAGTTAAAGATGGTTATAGAGCTAGAAACTAGGAAGTGGTTCCACAAAGTAGCTAGAGAGAAGTTTCAGTGGGGAAATAGGTCTGGTAAATATTTAGCAAAGATGCTTAAAAAGAAGAGAGAAATAAATTTTATTGAGAAAATACAAAATAAACGAGGGGAAATGGTCAATTCTACCAAAGAAATGGCGAATAAATTTAAAATTTACTATGAAGGACTTTACGACGTTAGACAGAAGGGGCAGCAAACCCAGGAAATAGGAGAAGAGGGCAGGGATTTTTTGAAAAACAGTTCATTACCCTTACTTTCAGAGAATGATAGACTTATTATGGATAGACCCATTACTGAGGCAGAAATTTATTCTGCATTGCAAAGTTCCCCGATAGGTAAGAGTCCGGGCCCTGATGGCTTTACATTAATATATTATAAGAAATATAAAGACATTTTGGTCCCTAAATTATGTCATTATTGGAATCAACTGGGAGTGGACTGCATAATGGGGGGTGATGCCCTTAGGGCATCAATTACACTTATTTTGAAGGAAGGCAAGGACAAAACTTTGTGCTCTAGCTACCGTCCGATAGCCTTGTTAAATACAGACACCAAGTTGTATGCAAAAGTCTTAGCTAATAGATTGAAGGAGAAGATGCTCGAACTGGTACATCCGGACCAGGTTGGGTTCATTTCCGGGAGGGAAGGCCGGCATAACGGGGTCCGGTCTTTGCTTTTGCTTCATGCTGCTAAGAAGGGGAAGGTCCCCAGTCTACTCCTGTCAATTGACGCCGAGAAGGCGTTTGACAGGGTAGACTGGGGACTTATGATGGAAACACTGGAATTAATGGGAATAGGTCCTAGGATGTTACAGTGGATCAAAATGTTGTATAACCAGCCCCAGGCCTCGGTAAAGGCCAACGGAGTTCCCTCTGAAGTGTTCGTAATGAGAAACGGAATGCGCCAGGGGTGCCCTTTGTCACCTTTATTGTTTGTCCTATCGTTGGAGCCCCTTCTGTCCTCGGTTCGAAAGAATATTGATATAACGGGGATTAGGGTGGGTAGGGAGGAACACAAGTTAGCAGCTTTTGCTGACGACGTCCTCTTTTACATTTCCAATCCCAGGATTACTATCCCAAACTTGCTTTCCGTATTAAAAATATATGGTAAAATTTCAAATCTCAAAATGAACCTAGGGAAGTCAGAAATTTTAAGTATTAATATAAAAAAGGAGGAGGTAGATTTGCTATCAAAAGAATTAAATTTCCCCTGGAGAGAAAATATTAAATATTTAGGGATAAGACTGGCAGAAACCACAAAAAAAATATATTTAATAAATTACCTCCCTTTGCTTGATGAGAGTAGAAAAGAATGCCGCAAAATGTCTCTACGACCTCTCTCCTGGATTGGTCGAATTAATGCAGTAAAAATGATAGTTGCTCCAAAAATTAACTACCGTATTTATCGGCGTATAACACGCACCCCAAGTTTAGGAGGGCATTTTAAGGAAAAAAAAGTTTTAGGAGGGAAGTTTAGGGAAAAAAAAAAAAACTTACATTTAAGCGTCATTTGCAGCTTGCCCAGCGTCGTTTGCAGCCTTGCCCAGCGTCGTTTGCAGCCTTGCCCAGCATCATTGCAGCCTTGCCCAGCGTCATTGCAGCCATGCCCAGCGCCATTGCAGCCTTGCCCAGGGTCATTGCAGCCTTGCCCAGGGTCATTGCAGCCTTGCCCAGGGTCATTGCAGCCTTGCCCAGGGTCATTGCAGCCATGCCCAGCATTATTGCAGCCATGCCCAGCGTCATTGTACCTTGCCAGCGTCATTTGAAGTCCGGTCCGGGTTTAAATTTCCCGCCGCTGAGACTCTGTCGCGCGCGCCGCCGAAAAAGACCGAAGCGTCCCCGGAAAAGGCTGAGCCGACTGTTCAGCTCCGCTCGCGATCCTGCCTCCCTGCTGTTTCCGGAGCGAGCGCAGGGAGGCGGGACTACGAGCAGAGCCGAACAGTCTGCTCGGTCTATTCCGGCGTGGCTTCGGGTTTTTTCGGCCGCAATTCGGTCTTTTTCGGCAACGCTCGCTATTTTTCGGCGGCGCTTGCCATTTTTGACATTTTTGACATTTTTTTTGGGGGTATCGGCGTATAACACGCACCCACGACTTTTCCCCGATTTTTAAGTAAATACAGTATACATTTTAGATGCTCCCAATAGCGATTCCTAATGAGTTCTTTAAAACCTTAAAGCAAATCATCTCCATGTTCATTTGGTCAAATAAGAAGCCGCGCATTGCAGCTAGGACTCTGAGCAGGGAAAAAAAACAGGGGGGACTGGCTAATCCGGACTTTGAAAAATATTTCAACGCGATCGCACTATCACGGGTTATGGAATGGGTAAAGGAAGGGAACGATAAGAGATGGATCAGTTTAGAAAACACAGTTAGTAATAGACATCTAGGACACGATATATGGGATCCACCGAAATTTTGGTTATTAGGAAATAATGCACACGAAATAACACGGGTCACTTTGGATATATGGGATAGCCTATATAAAAGAAATAAGTGGGAGTTCAACTCCTCTTTAATACACTTAAAGGATAATATTTTTTTTTGAACCAGGAAGAAGTGAGCTGGATTAAGGTAGAGGGGGCACAAGTTAAGGATATAATTAAAAATGTAAAAATTTGCACATTTCACGAGTTAAGTTTGAACACGGAACTGATGTTAACCACTTCAGCCCCGGACCAATTGGCAGCCAAAGGACCAGGCCCCTTTTTGCAATTCGGCACTGCGTCGCTTTAACTAACAATTGCGCGGTCATGCGACGTGGCTCCAAAACAAAATTGGCGTCCTTTTTTTCCCACAAATAGAGCTTTCTTTTGGTGGTATTTGATCGCCCCTGCGGTTTTTATTTTTTGCGCTATAAACAAAAATAGAGCGACAATTTTGAAAAAAATGCAATATTTTTTACTTTTTGCTATAATAAATATCCCCAAAAAATATATAAAAAAACATTTTTTTTTTTTTCCTCAGTTTAGGCCGATACGTATTCTTCTACATATTTTTGGTAAAAAAAATCGCAATTAGCGATTATTGATTAGTTTGCGCAAAAGTTATAGCGTTTACAAAATAGGGGATAGTTTTATAGCATTTTTATTAATATTTTTTTTTTTTTAGTAATGGCGGCGATCAGCGATTTTTATTGTGACTGCGACATTTTGGCGGACACATCGGACATTTTTGACACATTTTTGACACATTTTTGGGACATTTGTCATTTATACAGAAATCAGTGCTATTTAAATAGCACTGATTCCTATGTAAATGACAGTTGTAGTTAGGGGGTTAACCACAAGGGGGCGGGGAGGAGTCAGTGTGACGTGTTGTGTTGTGGTTACTGTAGGGGGGCGTGGCTGTACGTCTGACGTCATTGATCGGCGTTCCCGATGACAGGGAACCGCCGATCACTGACAGTCAGTGTAGGAAGCGCGGGGAGAGGTTTGTTTACATAGACCTCTCCCCGTTCTTCCGCTCCGTAACCCGATCGCGGGATACCAGCGGCGATCGGGTCCGCTGGTCCCGCGGCCGTGGTCACGGAGCTCCCGACCGGGTCGCGCGCGCGCCGCTGGCGGCGCGCGCGCGCCCCCCGGGCAGGCAAATTGAAGGGGACGTACAGGTACGTCCTTTTGCCTGCCCGTGCCACTCTGTTGACGTATATCTACAGGAGGCGGTCGGGAAGCGGTTAATTGACACCTGGAGATACGCCCAACTGAAACACTTTGTGGAGAGCCTTCCCCGTCCTATCCGACACGGTGAAGACTATACACAGCTGGAGCGACTTTGCACCCGAGGTAGTACTAGGAACAATATATCCCGAATTTATAAAATACTAATAAGCGAAGAAGCTTTGGACGTACCTCCATATGTCAAGAAATGGGAAGAAGATTTAGGAACACAGTGTAGTAAAATTAGGGTTGAAATTTTTTTTTAAATTATACATAGTTCATCGTTTTCTATAAAAACAGTTGAAACAAACTTTAAATGCCTCTCTAGGTGGTACATAACCCCTGATAAATTAAGTAGGTTCCAAGCGGGGGTGTCCCCCGAGTGCTGGAGAGGATGTAAAACTAGGGGTACGATGGCTCATATTTGGTGGGACTGTCCGGTAATTAAAAAAGTTTGGAAAGGAGTACTAGAGTTAATCTTTGAAATAACAAAAAAAGTCGTTCCAGAAGATCCATGGACGTGTTTGTTTTATGGGACTGGGAACTCATTGAGACAATATAAAGCATCATTAATCCCGATTTTCCTTAATGAAGTGAAAAATCTAGTTCAGAGGAAATGGCGGGAGACGGGCTGCCCTACCATTCGTGATTGGATTTTTGGCGTAAATGCTATTCAAAAAGTAGAAAATATTGAAGTGATCGAGGAGGGGGGGGGGGGGGGGGGTAGAAACAGATAAGAATAAGTGGACAGAATGGAATAATTTTAAAAATTCATGGAGATATCTTGCCGAGGTCATAAGATATAATTCCTCTTGCGTTGTATGTTGGGAGTACCTGGTTAAAATCGGGAAAGTAGTTTCATACCTCTATGTGTGTTATGCAAGGACGGGGGGGGGGGAGGGTTAAAATATGTTTAACATGAAGTAAAGACATGTGATGAAATTTAGTCTGTTACATTGGTAATATGTATTTGAAAATTTATATAAAATAAAGAATAAAAAAAAAAAATTGTCCCTGGCAAACAAGTGAAACGCCATGCCATAATTGGGCAGTCCGAGGCCAGGGGCCGTTACCAATGCTGTCTTAGGCTGCTTTCACACTGGAGCGGTGGGGGCGCTGGCGGTAAAGCGGCGCTATATTTAGCTCCGCTTTATCGGCGCATTTCGGCCGCTAGCGGGGTGGTTTTACCCCCCGCGAGCTGCCGAAAAAGGGTCAATACCGCCCGCAAACCGCCACTGCAGCGGCTTTTGCGGGCGGGTTCGGCGCGCTCCCCCATTGTTTTCAATGGGACCGGGCGCTATAGGAGCGGTAAATATACCGCTCCTATAGCGAGCCAAAGATGCGGCTTGCAGGACATTTTTGAGCGTCCTGCAAGCGCACCGCTTCAGTGTGAAAGCCCTCGGGCTTTCACACTGAAGGAACAGCAACAGCTGTTTCGGGTCGGTTTGCAGGCGCTATTCTTAGCGCAATAACGCCTGCAAACCGCCCCAGTATGAAAGCAGCCTTAAGGTACACACATGCATCACACATTTCATCTGTCAATTTTACACAATCTGGCATGTCTGAGCCTGTGGCTTGCCTCAGGAGGTTATCATAGAATGAGCAGTCAGGTATCCATTGGCGGCAGTAACCAATCGTACCAAGAAAATATAGCATAGCTTTCTTTGTCAGTGAGCAGAGCAGACCCACGAGAGCCACAGCTCTCTTGTGACTGACTCTTTTTTCTCCTTTTGTGAGGGTAAAACCAAGGTATTCATTAGTCTCTTGACACCACTGCAATTTCTTTTTAGAGACTTTGTGACCATTTTCTGCTAACCAGTACAATAAATCTTTACCATCCTCTCTGGTGGCAACCTTGTTCGGAGTGCATAACAACAAATCATCAACATACAGTAATAGGACTGAACCATGGCAGGGAGTCCAGGACCGCGGGGTTGCCTGGAGTATACAACTAAATAGACTACAGGGGAGTCTACATACCCTTGGGACATTCTGGCGATTTCTAAAACAAAATGCAAGAATAGGCTTTGTTTCTTTGTCCACCGGGTGGCTAAAAAATGCATTTGCTAAATCAATTACTGTGAAATACTCTGCATCGAATGGTATGGAAGTCAGGAGTGATGGCACATCAGGTGTTATGGGCACTATGAGATTATTTATGGCCCTAAGGTCTTGAACAAACCTATAACTGCCATCCGGCTTTTTAAATGGTGTAAGGTGAAATAGTTTCCTTTAAAATTCCTTATTTAAGAAAATGTTCCATCAAGGGAGCAATTCCATCCTCCTTTTCTTTTAACAAAGGGTATTGTTTGTGGTATATAGGTTCTGCCCAAGGTTTTGAGGGTGTCTTTGTATGAAGTACAGGAGATGAGACCCACATCCAAAGACCCATCTGACCAAGCATTTTGTAAATCTTTTGGGAATTCTTCTGTTGGTACTTTATTACTTATGGCCAAAACGGGCACGATCTGGACCTTGTTTGAATAGATAGTAAGACCGCCACTTGGGGACATTATTATCTTCATACCCAATTTTCCCAGCAAGTCCCTACCCAAGAGATTCACTGTAAAATTTGGTATGAAAACTGTGATGTATTTCATATCCCACTGAGGGTCTCCTGAAAACCATGGGAAAGCCTTGTCACCAAGACAAGCCTTTCATCATATCCATTTAAAATTGATCATTATCTCCATCTCGGGGGGAAGGGATCACTACTATGCATAGTTTCAGTCCACCCTGCTAAATATGACACCCAAGGATTTATAAATTCATAATCAGTACCAAAAACCCTAGCAACTTAATCCTTACAAATTCCCCAGGGTTAGGGGGAGGCGGAGCCTCTTTACCATGTTCTTAACCCATATTACAGTGAACAAGAGGCTGTTATACCTTACAACTTCTTCCACACAACAAATTATCTTATACTTCTATGCGACAAAGACAAAGCAAACAGAGGTTTGGGTCACTGTGGTGATTACCTTAATAACTCTTTTTCTCCTTTCCAAAAGGAGTTACAGTACTGTTTGTCTAATATTAATCCTCTCTCTAAGACTCAGGTCTCCCAAAGACATTTCACAATGTTAATGAATCCTTTCTCTAGGACTCAGGTCTCCCAAAGACCTTTTAAGGTGTGGTCTGTCTCCTTTCTATATACATTTTAAAGGACTAAAGCTTTATCAGAGCCAAGGCAAGAAAAATAATTTGTCAAATAAGACAAAATATTACTTACCACCGATGATTGCTTTATCCGGGACGAGTCCCCATTTGAATGTAAAAATACGTGTCTAAGGGTTTTACAAACTTACACTCAGTACTTTCTTATCAAGAGTTGGACTGCTTGACTAGATAACAATAAATAGCTGATGACTTGCTGACACAGATTCGGCTTAACCACAGTATCATAGGGTGTGGTTCTATGCAAACTGCTAGTCAAGCTGACCATGGCAAAACTCTCACACACACAAAAGTTCACTTCTACTTTATGTACAATGGAAGAGAATCTAAAATGGAGTCAGTTGTTTATACAATCTATAACAAATGTGACATTGTGTGGGTGCATGGCCAGGAATGCACACTGTCAGGCCTAAGATGCATTGGTTTAAAATACTTTTGTTAAAATGTCCATCAGTGTGCATGTTGCAAGTGTAACTGTTTTTAACATTAACATTTTTTTTTTTACATTTTAAGCAACATCTCTGTGGAAGGTATAGTCAAAACCTAACCGATGGGCAAGAAGTAAACTATGCTGGGAGTGCAAAACAATCTGTTGGAAATAGAAGAAATTATCACAATAAACGTAGCAACTGGAAGAGACAAAAACAATCAATAGAAAGCTTTCCTGTAAGCATTAGCAGATGATTGACAATATTAATCAGCACTTGGTGTCCATGAACCAAAAGCAGTGTCTGTATTCATGTCCAATATTTTATTTGTATGAATTTGCAATTGTTTCATGTTGGGAATTTAATTGCTTTAACTTTCATTGATCTGTTTGTAGTTTTGCAAAGTTGCGTGTCATTTTGCTATTTAAGGCTGCAAAGGTGTTTTCGTACCCCTTTCTACTTTTCACCTATGCAACTTGTAATGAAATTTTTGCAAACTTCCACCTAGTGAGAATGCTGGTAAATTTCACTTACTTTTTGGGGGGAATTTGATACCTATAAACAGTTCTACAGTATGTTCTATGTTAGAATAAGATAAGTTAAGATTTTTTTCCCTGTCTAGTTAGGGATATTGTTTTTAATTGAGAGAAGTTTTGCAAAGCACGTACATTTTTTTTTTTTTTATTGCATTCCCTTTTTGTACATACTATATTTTAACATGTTTCTGCACTGAAATTTTTAAATCTCATCAATAATTAAAACTTTTAAACTTTCAAAGTGTACTTTTATTTATATTGGTAAGATGGTGCTTTTTATGGTAAGTTAGACGCCTGACATATTTTGGAAAGGTGGTTATATTTTTTTGTGAAAACTTGTAAGTATACATTCACTAGGAACTTAAGAATTGTATCAGTTTAATTCCTGATTTATTCCTATTTTAGGATTTTCTTTGTTTTATTTTATTGGTTCATCACTCCTTTTATAACATGTGTTTTAAGTTTGCCGCTATAGTTCACATTAAATGAGCATTTCATGTAGCTAGTTATTTAAAGTGGAACAGTGCAGACATTGATGTCCATTTGCTTTTTAGACAAAGTTTGACTCACAAGATTGAATACATTGTTGGGTTCGTGAGCGCTGCTATAGCTCATTGGTCCAGTTTACCTGTTGGAAGTTCTGCAAGCGTAGAGCTTATTTCACTAAAACTGACACCTTATGACTGGTTTTATTGCTGCAAGTTCCATTCAACTAAAGCTTGTAATAGAAGTGAAGTTCCTTGCAGTATGTCTGGAAGGGGCAATTGTTCTTAAAAAGTGAAATGGGGCCTATAATAGAGTAAGGACAGTGCATATCTAGTTATACTCATTTCAGTTTTATTTATTTTTTAAATTGAAGGATTATGTTAAAATCTTCCTAATAGGGATGAGCTTCGTATTCGAGTCGAACCCATGTTCAACTCGAACATCGCCGGTTTGCCCATTCGGCGAATCCCAAACGTTATGGTCCGTTCGCGTCAAATTTGAGTGGCGCGTCACGGCCCATAATTCACTGCGGCATCGCATTGCATTGCTGGCTGATGATTGGCCAAGCATGCACTAGGACCTGCATGCTTGGCCAATCACAGCTCCGTCTGTCTAGCGAGCCATAATTGGCCAAAGCTCAGGGGGTTTAGTACATGCCCCACACTATATAAGGCCGCCAGCACGGCGGCCTTGTGTAGTGTGTTGCGGCGACGGAGAGGTAGACAGTGTGATTTCATTTAATTTTGAAGCTGTTGCAAATACAGTGGGTGTATTGTGCCACCTGCACAGTGTACACCTGAAGCTACCCCAAATGCTGCTGTTCTGTGCATACTATCTGTAGGCAGCTGTTGCAAATACAGTGGGTGTATTGTGCCATCTGCACAGTGTACACCTGGAGCTACCCCAATTACTGTTGTTCTGCGCATCTTATCCGTAGGCAGCTGTTGCAAATATTGTGCCATCTGCACATTGTACATGCCTGAAGCTACCCCAATTGCTGTTCTGCGCATCCTATCTGTAGGCAGCTGTTGCAAATACAGTGAGTGTATTGTGCCATCTGCCCAGTGTACACGCCTGAAGCTACCCCAATTGCTGCTGTTTTGCGTATCCTATCCGTAGGCAGCTGCAGCAATTACAGTAAGCGTATTGTGCCATCTGTACAATGTACACACCTGAAGCTACCCCAATTGCTGTTGTTTTGTGCATCCTATCCGTAGGCAGCTGTTGCAAATACAGTGTGTGTATTGTTCCATCTGCACAGTGTACACGCCTGAAGCTACCCCAATTGCTGGTGTTCTGATAATAATACAGGCAGGCAATTGATTCTGCTAGCTGCAGTATATACGTCCCAGCTTTGTGCAGCTACATCTCCCTGCAGGCCATTAGTATGTCTGGAGGGTCAACAAGGAGAGGCAGACAGTCACGAGGCAATAAAAGAAGGCAAGCAGGCTCTGTTTCTAGAGGCAACAGTGCTGGTCTTGGACACGGTGCATCCTCATCAGCACGTGGCCATGGGACACGCTCGTCCTTTTTTTCGGCAGCTGGACGCGTTGAGCCGCAACATGCCGAAGACTTGGTAGAGTGGATGACCAAGCCCTCCTCATCCTCTCTCACCCAGGCTCTGGGTACTGTCAAAGCAGCTGCCAACGTGGCCTCTTCCCTAGGCTCAATGGCATCAGTCACTCCTTCCCTAGCGCCACCATGTCCTGAGGAGTCCCCCAAACTGTTTGATCACAGTGTTGGGTACATGCTCCATGAGGATGCCCAGTTTTTTGAAGGCTCCGATGATACCCAGCTAGAGGGAGGCAGTAACGTGAGCCCAGAGAGGGGATGCCCAAGAAGGACAGCAATCTGGCAGTCATGTTCCCCCAGCTGCAGCATACTGCCAGGTTTGCTCCAGTGATGAGGTAGGGAATGATGAGGTCACTGACTCCATGTGGGTGCCTGATAGGCAGTGTTGCCAACTGTCCGTAGATTTACGGACAGCCCGTAAATTTAAGCCCATTTTCGGGCCGTCCGTAAATGTCCATTACGGGCAGCGTTGCCCGTAAAAAAGATGGTCGCGAGCCGACCATGTAACTGCGCATGCGCAGTTCCGAAGCCGGCCAGGCTCGGGAAAACTCATACCTGCTTGGCCGGCGGCGCATGCGCAGTTACGTCATGGTGCCCTTTGGCGCAATTTTTGAGTTCACTCCACTCGTTCCTAGCTGTGACACGGCGATGCGCCTCCTGCACTCGCCACCATATACGTAGAAGAAGCGGTGAGTGAGGAGAGGATGACAATGACATTATGATCGTGAACCTGTAAGATTGGCTGCAGCAGCTCTATCATTAGTGGGACTAAGGACAGAGGAGAAAAGAGCCCGTAGGATTGGCTGCAGAAGCTCTAACAAAGGTTACACTCGTCAGAGGGAGCAAAGAGGTTCTGCAGCAGTGACACTTCTGTTATAGCTGCATTATAACCCAGCCTAAAGTGAACCTGTAAAAAGACTGGCTGTAGAAGCACTTACTAATTCCTGACACTGCATACAGTGGGGACAGAGGATGACATTATACTGGGGACAGGATGATAGACTGAGACATGGCATTACTGGAGGGTGAAGCCATGGCATGCAGGGGACAGAGAAGGACACTGATGTGCTGCCCTGTGGAGAGGTGATAGGGGCACAGGAGGACACTATCATGTGCGCAGCCTCTGTCCACCTCCTGTAGTATGTCCGCAGCCTCTGTCCATCTCCTGTAGTATGTCCGCAGCCTCTGTCCACCTCCTGTAGTATGTCTGTAGCTTCTGTCCACCTCCTGTAGTATGTCCGTAGCCTCTGTCCACCTCCTGTAGTATGTCCGTAGCCTCTGTCCACCTCCTGTAGTATGTCCGTAGCCTCTGTCCACCTCCTGTAGTATGTCCGCAGCCTCTGTCCACCTCCTGTAGTATGTCCGCAGCATCTGTCCACCTCCTGTAGTATGTCTGCAGCCTCTGTCCACCTCCTGTAGTATGTCTGCAGCATCTGTCCACCTCCTGTAGTATGTCCGCAGCCTCTGTCCACCTCCTGTAGTATGTCTGCAGCCTTTGAGCATCTCTTGCATCATGTCTGCAGTCTCTGAGGGCGATCCTAGAAAGGAGTCAAGAGTAGGAGCGCTGCTGGGATGGGGGTCACGGGAGGAGACAGACATGTGTGGACTGTGGAGAGGAGGCTATAGAATAAAACCAAAGCCGCCAAGCTGCTGGAACTATCTGACTGAGCCCTGCATGGTGCACCTGAGAAGAGGTCAGTGACAGCGCTGCCAGGCCAGCATAAAGGGGGTCACTGATGTAGGGGAAAATAAATACAATAATGTAAGGGGCACAGATATAAAGGCCCCCCTATATTAGTAACCCCCCAACCATAGTGTATTCACTCTGCAGAATGTGGTCTCTAGTCACTAGAGTTCCCCTTACATCATGATCTACAGCATTCCTCTTTACATAAGAGTTCCCTTTCACTGTAAGGGGGGATCCCGCGCACTCTGATGTAAGGGGGGAACTCTGTGCTGGCTGGGTTATAGTAACCTGACTTTCATGTCAATGGAGAAATATGTTTTTTGACTTTTGTTTAACTTTAAAACATTGCTGGGGGCGTGGCTTGGACTACCATGTGAGCGGACGTGTCTCACACAGGCTCCGACATCCTGATTGCAGAATCCTGTAGTGAGCCCGTTATACCGCCGAAATAGACCGGGCACTCCGCTCCTGGTGTGGAGCAACTCCTGCAGCGACACCCGGCCATTCCCAAAAACAAAACGGGGGTGTCTAAGAGGATGGAAGAGAGCCCCTCTGCTGACCGGCATGGCCAAGATGGCGGATCCCCGCTCCCACAGCGTGCGGGGAAGGAACAACAAGCCTCGGCGGCGGCGCGACTAGAAAGGTATGCCCATGCCTCAGGCAGCCACAAGCCCACACAGTCACATACCTCATATGCAGCAAAGGCAGCAAAAAACGTCCCCCAACAAACAGCAAAGCATGTCACAGAGAAGATGGTGCCCAGGGCTGCTGAATATGCAGTGAGAAACCCCCCATCCACCCCTCCTCCCTCTGCCACTGCCAGTCCCTCGGACACTGAGCACACTGAACCTTCCCTGCAGGATATCCTAACAGCAGTTCACACATATGGCACCTCACTGAATGAACTGTCTGTGGAAGTAAAAAGCATGAAGGAAGGCATATTACACATAAGGCAGGATATGCAGAAAATGAGAGAGAGAGCCACTGCTCTGGAGGGAAGAGTGAGCACATTAGAGGATGATCTAGCCCCTCTTGCACAGGATATCCACATAACCTCAGCTAAAGCCACAGAAACAGCGAATAGAGTTGAGGACATGGAAAACAGATTGAGGAGATCGAATATCCGCATTGTTGGTATGCCTGAAAAATCGGAGGGGAAAAACCCCACCAATTTCATTGAATCTTGGTTAGCTGACACATTTGGCAGAAATAACCTTACCCCATTCTTTTCTGTGGAGAGCTCATAGAGTGCCACTCCGACCACCGCCACCAGGGGGTAATGACAGACCATTTTTGTTGAAACTGTTACATTACAAAGACAGGGACATTATCCTACGTTTGGCCAGGCAGACACCCAATATGGAAATACAAGGATCAAGAGTGTCTATATACCCAGATTTCTCAGCGGCCGTGCAGAAACAAAGGGCAAAATACGCAGAGGTCAAAAAAAGATTGCGTGCCATTTCGGTGGTATATTCCATGCTTTACCCTGCCAAGCTGCGTGCGGTTGCTGATGGCTCAGTGCATTTTTTTGAGAACCCAATGATGGCTACCAACTGGCCTGACCGCCACGAGAGACACCTGCAGGCAGCCGCATGAAGACGCCAACCGGGATAAGAAAATGAGTACAATGCATACACTAAATCCTGTTGCTCACATTAACAGTAACGGAGCCCACAAGGAGACACAACTGACTTTATTGATTTCTACACATCTTTATCAGTAACCTTTATAGGTTTTTGACTTTAACGGCAAAAGGGGACCTCGTTACTACCCCGCGAGAGCCCTGTGGGGCGCCGTTCCAATGGAACTTACAGTTTTCCAGTTTATTTTTTATTTTTTGGTTCTTACGCCCTGGTTGATTGGGCAAAGTATGTTTGGGCAGCAGGACAGATTTGCTTTGTTGCAAGAAGTAAAGCAGAGTAAGACAAGCAGTACTAGTCATATAATGCATGTTCTACATTCTATAACCTTTGATGAAACACCTGAGTTGGCATCTCACGGGCATCCCATGCAGGAGAATGGGTCACACCAGGAACTAAGACCAAATGAATAGCCGAAAAGAATCGATCCTCTCCTGGAATGTGAGAGGCCTACATGAACCTAAAAAAAGAACTGCCATTTTCACCTTTATCTCACATCAAACTCCCACTGTTCTATGTCTATAAGAGACGCATCTCACCAAAGACACCACCAGCTTGTTGCACCTCTCAAAATCCCCCATTCAATATCACTCTACGCACACACGATACTCAAGGGGTGTGAGTGTGCTGTTTTCCCGGACTGCCTCATTTACACAAATTGATTCACAAATTGATGTGGAGGGCAGATATATTTTTTTGATGGGAATTTGGGAATCGCATACATGTGTGATTGTAAATGTGTATATATCTCCACCATTTAATTCAGCAGTGTTACAATCTCTGTCCAGATTTCTAGCTAAACATCCTCAGGTACCGGTATATGTTATGGGGGATTTTAATAGTACCCTGGACACATCTCTAGATGTACACAGGAAGTACTGCCCGCAGGGTCCCAGGACATATACGGCCCTTGCCAAATACATAACGTAAATTGGGCTTTTTGATTTATGGCGATGCAAGTTTCCTTTTAAGGCACAATACTCTTGTCACTCACTGACGCACTCCACATTGTCACGCATTGATTTAGCATTGGGCAATTCCTTGACGCATTACTGTGACCCTAAGGTCACCTATCTTGCCAGAGGTCTCTCCGACCACTCCCCGGTACAACTTAGTCTAGAATTTCCCACTGTAAAACTTCCTGTACACTGGAAGATGAACCCGTTTTGGATTCCTCTGTTTAGAGATACTGAAAATATGCAAACACAAATTGAGCACTTTTTTACTGGATAGTAAATATTCTGCCCCATCTGGTGTGGTTTGGGACACTTTAAAAGCTTTTATAAGGGGGATGTGTATTAGGGAGATAGCCACTATTAAAACAAATAGCAGGCAGTGGGCAGCAGACGCGTCTAGCGGTGGACAAAGCAGAGGGAGAATTCTTACAATCACCCACACCTGATAATGAAAGGAAATGGAAAGACGCACAAAAAATATATTGCGACATACATAACCAGCAAGCAGAAACTAAACAATTTTTTACCTCACAAACATACTTTGAGGAGGGGGAAAAACAGGGCATATGTTATCGGTAATAGCTAAATCGCAACAACCGTCTCTCAATTATGAAGGGATCCTGTGATTTTTTTTCAGGATGTATATTCCTCAAAGGTAAACTACCCCGAAGCCACCTTAACTGACTTTCTAGACAAAATCCCACTACCAACAATACAAGGGGAAGATAAAAAACTGTTAAATGCACCTATATCTTTAGAGGAACTGCAACTAGCCCTAGCAACATTCCCCAATTCTAAGGCCCCAGGAAATGATGGTCTCCCAATTGAGATGTACAAGAAGTTTGGAGGCATACTCCTACCGGAGTTGCTTCATACCATCAAGGAAGCGCACACTAAAGACTCCTTACCAGACTCCATGTATGAGGCAGTGATAGTGGTACTGTTGAAGCCCGGGAAGGATCCAGATCAACCTGAGTCATACAGGCCCATATGGCTTTTGAATACTGACCTAAAATTGCTTACTAAAGTCCTAGCTACACGGTTGTCCAAGGTAGTAACAAAAATAGTGCACCCGGACCAATCGGGATTTATACCCAATAGGTCCACAGCGCACAATCTCCGCAGACTGTACCTCAATATGCAGATTCCAACGGAAAATCAAGGTCAAAGAGCTATTCTGTCGCTAGATGCCGCCAAGGCATTTGATAGTGTAGAGTGGGCCTATTTATGGAGAGTGTTAGAGAAATTTGACTTGGGTGAGACATTTATCTCTTGGATTAAATTACTATATAGGGCACCAAAGGCTTGCATCAGAATAAATAACGCATTATCTCCCTCTTTTAATCTACACCGGGGAACAAGACAGGGCTGCCCGCTATCCCATTGCGCTTTGCTCTGGCCATATAGCCTCTGGCCGCTGCTATTAGGGGAAATCCGACTATAAGTGGCTTTAAAAGGAAAGACTTGGAGGACAAAATAGCCCTGTATGCAGACGACGCACAAATTTTTTTGGGCGACACATCTGGCTCTCTAACAAATCTTATGGAATTAATTTTAAATTTTGGATCCTTCTCAGGGGTTCAAAATAAATTGGGACAAATCCACACTGTTACCCCTTGATCCCCTTGTATCGCCTCTCCCCTCAGCAGCGGACCAGATTAGAGTGGTAGATACGTTCCGATACTTAGGTATAGTTATTCATTCCAAGCTAGAACTATATGTTAAACTTAATATAAATCCCCTAATGCAAAAATTCCAAGAAAAAACAGCTAGTTGGATTAAACTCCCCCTATCGGTAGTGGGTCGCTGTAATCTGATAAAAATGGGTCCACAACTTTTGTATGCGCTCCACAATGCACCTATTTGTATTCCTATACATATTTTTAAAAAATTTAACACCATATTCTGATCCCTGATATGGAGGAAACAAGTGCCACGTATTAAATTGGAAACATTACAGGAGGCAAAGGACTCGGGTGGACTGGCAGTCCCAAACCCATACTACTACTTTATTGTGGCTCAACTGCAGCATTTAACGGGGTGGCAGCACCCTGGGCCCTCTGACCCCACAAGCAATATTATACATACCCTACTTTCGGGTGGGGGCCTTGTGGAATGCATGGAAGCTGGAGAATTCCGTAAAACATCTGAATACCACACTATGATACTTATAGAAAAAATCTGGAACAAGGCCAAACACCACTTTCAATATGAAGGATACTCTGATTGGTCTCGTATTTGGAATAATAGCAACTTTCCCGAATTAGACAAGCTGCAAGGCTTTTCTGCGTGGTCTAGAAGCGGGGTGGTCTATATTCCGCAGCTATACCGTGGCGGAATTCTGAGGGATTTTCAATCCCTGAGAGAGGATTATGGTTTACCAAACACTTGGTTCTTTCAATATCTACAACTTAGGCACGCCATCTCATCTCAAGCTGCACTGTCCAAATGGGAATTAGTTAGACCATCGTTACTCAAACAATTAGTAACCTCATCATCTAGGAAAGGACAGATATCAACTATCTATAACGCCCTAATATCACAGGTATCCAAAACAATGACATTTAAATGCAGGACAGGTTGGGGGGAAGATATAGGTCACATAACAGATGAGGAATGGTCTAATATAATGGAAAATGGACCCAAGGTATCCCTTTCCTCTCCCCAAAAACTCACACAACTATTTATTATACACCAAACATACCGTACCCCACATAAACTACACAAATGGCACAGAAGGGATGACCCCCTTTGCCCTCGCTGCAAGGTAGACAATGGTACTCTTATCCCACATGTTATGGAGGTGTCCGAAGCTGCAAAGGTACTGGTCCGAAGTAATTAACTCAATAAACAAAATATGGAATCTTACTTTTGCGATAGACCCCAAGCTGTGTCTGCTGGGATGGTTAGATGAGGAACTGTATACGCCACACACATACGTAGCCATTCTTAGAGTCCTGTTTATTGCCAGAAAACTCATAGCTAGAAAATGGCTCTCGGTGTCCCCACCAACACACACGGAATGGGTTGATGCCATAAACGACACCCTACTGAGGGAAAAATTGACATATCAACATAGGGGAAGCCCAACAAAATTTGAAAATATATGGGATCCCTGGTTAGAAGTACCTGGCTTAGCTCCCTTCCAACTAGTCCAGAATAGAATACTTGGTGGCAGAACATAGACACCCACTCCCCCCTTATTAGGAGGAAGGTGGTGTATGTTAGGTGGGTGAAGGAGGAGATGGCAACATGGAGATTGAGAATGTGGATCAGGCTGAAACAATATTCTTGATTAGAAGATGTCTTGCTCTGTGACGAAGAGTTCTATGGTTTAAGTTTTTCTAAGATAGATAGGGAATAACACTGAGAATCCTCCCCCCAATGTTTGGGGGGAGGGAGAGTACCTCTACACCGACCGATTGTCCCTCTTAGGACCGGGAGCGGAGTAGGGGTGCAACACATTAAAAGGACACGTTTATAGGAAATGGAAATATACAAACTACTGGTTGAACCATGTATATATAGGTAGACCTTTATCATTTTAAACTGACTGTAATTTCTTATACAATAATGTTAGTGGAGAAACAGCTCCGACTGACTGTACAAATAGATATTATGTCCTTTGCAATGCTATTTGATGTATGTTTTGTTTTTGTTTAATGGAAGAGTTTTTTATTCTTCCTTTGTTTTCTTAATAAAAAAAATCTGATTTAAAAAAAAAAAACACATTGCTAATAGCACTAGCTCTGTGTTTATAGTTCAAATATCACTGAAAATTGTAATTTTAGGTACTTTTTTTTCAGTGCCAGTAAAAAATGTGGCTTTGTTAGTAAATTGCACTATTTTTCTGCCAGTAAAAAAAATGGTGCTGTTTGTAAATTTTGGCGTCCTGCCAGTAAATTTCACTTTGGGGGGTTGACAACACTGCTGATAGAGGAGGAGGCGGCACATCTCCAACAAGGCAGCACACTGCTGCATCAGACCGCACAGCTCCGCATGTGCAGGGCGCTGCCTCTGCGCATTATTCCAAAAGTTCTTTGGTGTGGGCCTTTTTTGAGACAAGTGCATCAGATTGCACCTCTGCTATTTGCAACATATGTCTCAAGCGTATCTTGCGTGGCCAAAACTACAGCCGCTTGGGCACCACATGCTTGACCAGACATATGTTGACCTGCCATGCAGTTCGTTGGCAAGCGTACCTAAAAGACCCACACCAAAGAACAAAGCGGACCTCTCCTTGCTCCTCATCAGCTGGGATCTCCAACCCCACTATACCTACCTTCCTCTCTGAAACCTGCACTGAGAGGAATGAAGGTGTAGAATTAGGTGTGTCACAGCCAAGTACTTGCTGGCAATCTGCTATCGGTACACCGATGTCCGATTTGTACCAGGCAAATTTCCCTGCCCCTGCTGCTGCACCGTCGAAAGAAGTTCAATTCCAGCCATCCACATGCCCAGCAGTTGAATGCTAGCTTGGCTAAATTGCCAGCACTTAAACTGCTGCCTTTTCAGTTGGTAGATTCTGCCCCCTTCCGTGAGTTTGTGGAATGTGCAGTTCCTCAGTGGCAGGTTCCCAAACGCCACTTTTTCTCACGGAAGGCGATTCCGGCTCTCTTCCTGGATGTGGAAGGCAATGTCTTGGCCTCGCTGGACAGGGTGGTCAGTGGTAAGGTGCATATTACCGCTGACTCATGGTCCAGCAGGCATGGACAGGGGCATTACCTATCTTTCACTGTGCATTGGGTGACTCTTCTGGCAGCTGGGAAGGATGCAGGACAAGGTGCAGTAGTGTTGGAGGTTGTTCCATTACCACGCCTCCAAAATGCTACTACTCGTGATTCTGACACACCTCTCCCCTCCACCCCCTCCTCTTCTTCTTCCTCCATGGCCTCTTCCTGTACTTTTTCCTCGGAACCAGCGGTGCTCCATAGGCGTTCAAGGGGTTATGCAAGTATGCAGGTAAAAAGATGCCATGCAGTGCTTGCGCTGGTTGCTTGGGGGACAGGAGTCACACTGGGGAAAAGGTTTTGTCAGCTCTACAGGGGCAGGCTGAGAGGTGGTTAACCACACGCCAGCTTAAGCCAGGAATGGTGGTTTGCGACAATGGCACCAACCTCCTCTCCGCCCTGACAACTGACTCATGTGCCCTGTGTGGCTCACGTCCTTAACTTGTTGGTGCAGCGGTTCTTGGGCAGGTACCCAGGCTTACAGGATGTCCTGAGGCAGGCCAGGAAAGTCTGCATTTCTGCCGGTCATATAATGCCAGTGCTCAGCTGGCTGACCTCCAAAAGGAATATAAGCTGTCCAAGAACCGTCTAATCTGTGACATGCCCACCAGGTGGAACTCAACGTTGGCCATGCTGCAGCGGCTGCACACGCAGCAGAGGGCCATCAATGAGTGCTACTGCGACTACAGCACCAGGGGGTCAGGGGAGCTTGTTTTTTTCCCCATGCCAGTGGGCCATGATCAGGGATGCATGCACTGTCCTGTCACCATTTGAGGAGGCCATGATGATTGAGCAGTGACAGTGCATGCATCAGTGACACTGTCCCTATTGTCCACCTGTTGGGACACACGCTGCATGTCATAATGGACAGGGCACTTGAGGCAGAACAGAGGCAGGAAGAGGACTTCCTTACTGTGACAGACCTAGCCGGGACAGAGGCTGTTGGAGGGGACGTAATGCAAGCCTCTTGCCTTGCGATTATGGGCCCTGGCATTTGGGGGAGCGATGCTGTTTGTGAGCTGTATGCCTGGGGACAGCTGAGCTGGTTTTACTTGGATTCAGGTCCATGCTGGCCCCCCAAGACACATAGACTCTGGACATGTCAGATGCTAAGATCATCAACTCCAGCCACCTGTCTGTTGTCTTGTATAATGCAAATGAGTAGTCTGGCTTGACATGTGCTAATTAACCCTGCAATTGAATGAAGGAGTCCAGTGTTTATTTAGATAATTAGCTCGTGCTAATTATGTTAGGTTTTTAGTCATCCGGCTGTATATATGTGTGTGACATCTTAAATAAAAGCTATTCCTGATGTACTCCAAGACTGGTGTTGTCTAGTTCTTGGGGGTTCCTATAACCAGATCCATTGGACTCATGTTCCAGGACATTTACGGCGGACACCTTGAGTACAGGATCCGTCACATTGTTGGCAAGCAGTGGGATTGTGCTTCCTGCAGTCTGGGACATCCAAACCTCCACCAGGATCCAAGATCAGGATAGAAGACTTCGGTCACCCCAGCGGAGATATGGATCTGGCATCAGAGTTCCCGGGGCTGCTGCGGATCATCCTTTCAGCATACAGTGGTGTGAAAAAGTGTTTGCCCCCTTCCTCATTTCCTGTTCCTTTGCATGTTTGTCACACTTAAGTGTTTCGGAACATCAAACCAATTTAAACAATAGTCAAGGACAACACAAGTAAACACAAAATGCAATTTGTAAATGAAGGTGTTTATTATTAAAGGTGAAAAAAAATCCAAACCATCATGGCCCTGTGTGAAAAAGTGATTGCCCCCCTTGTTAAAACATACTATAACTGTGGTTGTCCACACCTGAGTTCAATTTCTCTAGCCACACCCAGGCCTGATTATTGCCACACCTGTTCACAATCAAGGCATCACTTAAATAGGAGCTGCTTGACACAGTAAGGTCCACCAGAAGATCCTTAAAAGCTACACATCATGCCGAGACCCAAAGAAATTCAGGAACAATTGAGAAAGAAAGTAATTGAGATCTATCAGTCTGGAAAGGGTTATAAAGCCATTTCCAAAGCTTTGGGAATCCAGCGAACCACAGTGAGAGCCATTATCCACAAATGGCGAAGACATGGAACAGTGGTGAACCTTCCCAGGAGTGGCCGTCTGCCCAAAATTACCCCAAGAGCGCAGCGACGACTCATCCAAGAGGTCACAAAAGACCCCACAACAACGTCCAAGGAACTGCAGGCCTCAGTTGCCTAAGTTAAGGTCAGCGTTCATGCCTCCACCATCAGGAAAAGACTGGGCAAAAATGGCCTGCATGGCAGAGTTCCAAGGAGAAAACCACTGCTGAGCAAAAAGAACATCAAAGCTCGTCTCAATTTCTCCACAACACATCTTGATGATCCCCAAGACTTTTGGGACAACATTCTGTGGACCGATGAGACAAAAGTGGAACTCTTTGGAAGGTGTGTGTCCAAGTATATCTGGCGTAGAAGGAACACTGCATTTCAGAAAAAGAACATTATACCAACAGTAAAATATGGTGGTGGTAGTGTGATGGTCTGGGGCTGTTTTGCTGCTTCAGGACCTGGAAGACTTGCCGTGATAAAAGGAACTATGAATTCTGCTGTCTACCAAGAGATCCTGAAGGAGAATGTCCGACCATCTGTTTGTGTACTCAAGCTGAAACGAACTTGGGTTCTGCAGCAGGACAATGATCCTAAACACACCAGCAAGTCCACCACCGAATGGCTGAAGAAAAACAAAATGAAGACTTTGGAGTGGCCTAGCCAAAGTCCTGACCTGAATCCTATTGAGATGTTGTGGTATGACCTTAAAAAGGCCGTTCATGCTCGAAAACCCTCTAATGTAACTGAATTAGGACAATTCTGCAAAGATGAGTGGGCCAAAATTCCTCCAGGACGCTGTAAAAGCCTCATTGCACGTTATCGCAAATGCTTGGTTGCAGTTGTTGCTGCTAAGGGTGGCCCAACCAGTTATTAGGTTTAGGGGGCAATCACTTTTTCACACAGGGCCATGATGGTTTGGATTTTTTTTCACCTTTAATAATAAACACCTTCATTTACAAATTGCATTTTGTGTTTACTTGTGTTGTCCTTGACTATTGTTTAAATTGGTTTGATGTTCCGAAACACTTAAGTGTGACAAACATGCAAAGGAACAGGAAATGAGGAAGGGGGCAAACACTTTTTCACACCACTGTACACCAGGACTGTGTCTGAGGATAAATACCTGGAGCTCAGGCAGCAGATTCGGGTGGAGCGGTGGATTGGAGCCCTCCAGCTCGCTGGTATAAAACAGGGCAAGTTCTTTCCAACCAAAGAGCAACGGGCCAGTGACCAACGGGCATTGCGGATGGCATTCCTGGGAGAGCGGCCCCAGGAGCAATGGGTGACTGAGTTGGACAGGCTGGTCCAGCAGGAGATAGAGCTGGACAATCATTATCGGGCTCTGCAATGGCACGCAGAGCAGGGATATTAGGGGAGACAACAGAATGCTCTCCGGAGGGATATGACTTTGGAGGCCCTGGATTGCTTACAGATCGTTTTGTGTTTGGCGATGAAGGGGAACCTACCCCTGAGGACCTGCGAGAATACAGAGAGGCTATGGTCGGTCTTGCAGGGGTCTCAGAGCTTAAACCAGATCTGGACCATTTGTTAAGGAAGGAACAGCATCTGGAAAGGGCATACAGGAAACTGCTAGAACACGTTCAGCAGCATGCCAGAGAATCAGCAGTGGAAACTCCGGAGATTGTCGTCCCCAAACCTGAAGTGCTGACAACAGGGCAGAGCTCTGCTAACTCCTGCCAGCACCAACAGTGGCTTCGCCCTTCTTGAGAGAAGAGGTAGTCGGCCTTTCTTCCACAACACTGACAGGGACATGTGATTTTCTGCCAGCAGCATCTATGGAGTTACAACAAACTTCTCCAGCTGAAGATCTGGTAACTGAACAGAGGGTCCAAGACCTCTGTCCAACACTTTTAGCAATTCCAGAGACTGGGGATTTAATAGACGTTTCTGTAGAGGAGGAACCACCTAGCAAATCCCCAGCAGAAGTGCTGGGAACCGCGAGAGAGACAGCGAGAGAGGGAGAGACAGCGAGAGACAGCCAGAGAGAGACAGTGAGAAACAGAGAGAGAGCGACAGAGAGAGATGGAGACAGAGAGAGAGAGACAGAGATAGATGCAGAAAGAGAGATACAGAGAGAGATCGAGAGAGACACAGAGAAAGACAGGCAGAGAGAGACAGAGAGAGAGAGAGACAGAGAGAGACAGACAGTGAGAGAAATGGGGAGAGACAGCGAGAGACAGACAGTGAGAGAAATGGGGAGAGAGAGAGACAGAGAGAGAGAGACAGACACAAAGAGAGACAGAGAGACTGTGTGTGACAGACTGTATCTCTCTTTTGAGGCGATTCTGTTGATGAAACTAACAGCTACACATACCTCGGCCTAGAAATGAAGTTTCAAGCCAGCCATAGAGGCACTAAAAGACAAGGCACGCAGAGCCTACTCTGCCATCAGGAGACAGCTGTACCACCTAAAACCACCAGTGAGAGTCTGGCTCAGAATATTTGATGGCGTCATCACCCCAATTCTTCTTTATGGCAGTGAAGTTTGGGGTCCCGTCACCTACCCAGACCAATCCAAATGGGACCCCAGCCCAACAGAAATATTCCATATGGAATTCTGCAAACACCTCCTCCAAGTCCATCGGAGCACCTCCAACAGTGCTTGCCGGTCTGAGTTGGGCAGGTTTCCCTTCTTGCAGTACAGAAGAGGGCACTATCATACTGGGACCACCTACAAAACAGCAATCCCAACTCATACCACCATAAAGCCCTACTGAACAGTAAGGACCAGTCCAAACCATGTGACCTGCAACAACTCATCACCTTGTCTATCCCAAACTCTCAACAAAATCTGAAATAAAAAACATAACAAATGACTCCAAAGAAAAATGTTGGAGAATGGAGAAACGAAATAACAAACTCCAAAAAACTAACTGTTTACCAGTCATTGCAGAGAGACTACAAACTGGCCCCCGTACCTGGAGGTGCTACAAGACCCCAAAGACAGACAGACCCTGAGCCTGTACAGACTGAGCACCCACAGCCTGGAAATCGAATTAGGACGGCACAGACAGACCTACAAGCCCAGAGAGTAGACTGTGCCAGCAATGTGACCAGGGGGTCTTGGAGGATGAGGACCACTTCCTGCTACATTGCCCAAAGTACTCATCAGTGAGGGACACTCATTTTCAGAGACTCTCAACTCTCATACCGGACTTCACTTCTATAGAAGAGAAGAGGAAACTCCAATTTCTACTGGGAGAAGAGAAGCCAATGGTGAAGATAGCTGCCCAGTATGTGACAGCGTGTCACCGACTGAGAGGGACATGAAAGACTGAGGACTTAAAAATCCTTTACAGAGACTTATGTCCATCCCCCTTTATATTACCCATTACCCTTCCCCCTTTTTCCTATACAAACTCAACTGCTTTGGCAATGCTAACATGTATTTGGTCCTGCCAATAAAGCTTATTTGAATTGAATTGAGAGAGAAAGACATAGGGAGAGAGAGACAGAGGGAGAGAGAGACAGTGAGAGAAACGAAGAGCGGGAGAGAGAGAGAGGCAGAGAGAGAGAGAGAGGCAGAGAGAGAGAGAGAGAGGCAGAGAGAGAGAGGCAGAGAGAGAGAGAGAGAGAGGCAGGCAGGCAGAGAGAGAGAGAGACAGGCAGAGAGAGAGAGAGACAGGCAGAGAGAGAGAGACGGGCAAAGGCAGAGAGAGAGAGACGGGCAAAGGCAGAGAGAGAGAGACGGGCAAAGGCAGAGAGAGAGACGGGCAAAGGCAGAGAGAGAGACGGGCAAAGGCAGAGAGAGAGAGGGACAGGCAGAGAGAGAGGGACAGGCAGAGAGAGAGACACACAGACAGAGACGGAGAGAGAGAAATGGAGAGCGAGAGAGAGAGAGCGACAGACGCAAAGAGAGACAGACGGAGACTCTGTGTGACAGATTGTCTCTCTTTAGGCGATTCAGTTCGCATTTGCAGCGCTATACAAATCATTCATTCAGAGACAGAGCGAGAGAGAGACAGAGAGAGAGAGACAGAGAGATACAGAAAGAGACAGAGAGAGAGAGACAGAAAGAGACAGAAATAGACAGAAAGAGCCAGAGAGAGACAGAAAGAGACAAAGAGACCGAGAGAGACCGAAAGACAGAAAGAGACAGAAAGAGACAGAGACCGAGCGAGACGGGGAGAGCGAGACGGGGAGAGACGGAGAGCGAGACGGAGAGAGAGACGGAGAGAGAGACGGGGAGAGACGGAGAGAGACGGAGAGAGAGACGGGGAGAGACAGGCAGAGAGAGAGAGACGGGCAGAGAGAGAGAGAGACAGGCAGAGAGAGAGAGAGACGGGGAGAGAGAGAGACAGACTGTGTGACAGACTGTGTCTCTCTCTTGAGGCTATTCAGTTCGCATTTTCAGCGCTATACAAATCATTCATTCAGAGAGAGAGATAGGGGGAGACAGGGAGAGAGGGGGGGAGAGAGGGGGGGAGAGAGAGAGACAGAGAGAGACAGGGGGAGACAGGGAGAGAGGGGGAGAGAGAGAGACAGTGAGAGAAACGGAGAGAGAGAGAGAGACAGTGAGAGAAACGGAGAGAGAGAGAGAGACAGTGAGAGAAACTGAGAGAGGGAGACAGACGGAGAGAGGCAGAGAGGCAGAGAGAGAGGCAGAGAGGCAGAGAGAGAGGCAGAGAGGCAGAGGGAGAGACAGGGTGAGAGAGAGAGACCGAGAGAGATAGGACAGAGACAGACGCAAAGAGAGACAGACGCAAAGAGAGACAGAGAGACTGTGTGTGACAGACTGTCTCTCTTGAGGCGATTCAGTTCGCATTTGCATCGCTATACAAACCATTCATTCAGAGACAGAGAGAGAGAGACAGACGGAGAGAGAGACAGACGGAGAGAGAGACAGACGGAGAGAGAGACAGACGGAGAGAGGGACAGCAAGAGAGAGAGACAGCAAGAGAGAGGACAGAGACAGACACAAAGAGACAGAGAGACTGTGTGTGACAGACTGTGTCTCTCTCTTGAGGCGATTCAGTTCGCATTTGCAGCGCTATACAAATCATTCAGAGACAGAGAGAGAGAGAGAGAGAGAGAGGGGCACAGAAAGGGGGACAGAGACAGACGGGCAGAGAGACGGGCATTCCCCTAATTCCCCAGACCGAGAGACGGAGAGAGAGAGATAGCGAGAGAGAGACAGCGACAAAGAGAGATGGACAGAGAGACAGAGAGAGAAAATGAGGCAGAGAGAGAGACAGAAGAAACAGAGATAGAGCGAGGCAGAGAGCGAGGCAGAGAGAGAGAGCGAGGCAGAGAGAGAGAGCGAGGCAGAGAGAGAGAGCGAGGCAGAGAGAGAGAGAGCGAGGCAGAGAGAGAGAGCGAAGGCAGAGAGAGAGAGCGAGGCAGAGAGGCAGAGAGAGACAGAGAGAGAGAGAGAGACAGAGAGAGAGAGACAGAGAGAGAGAGAGAGACAGAGAGCGAGAGAGAGAGGCAGAGACAGAGAGCGAGAGGCAGAGACAGAGAGAGAGAGAGGCAGAGACAGAGAGAGAGAGGCAGAGACCGAGAAAGAGAGAGAGGCAGAGAGAGACAGACGGAGAGGCAGAGAGAGACAGGCAGAGGGAGAGAGAGAGACAGGCAGAGAGAGAGAGAGAGAGACACAGAGAGACAGAGAGGGAAGGACAGAGAGAGAGAGGGGCACAGAGACAGACGGGCAGAGAGACAGGCATTCCCCTAATTCCCCAGACCAAGAGACGGAGAGAGAGACAGAGAGAGAGAGAATGAGGCAGAGAGAGAGACGGAGAAGAAACAGAGAGAGGCAGAGAGAGAGAGACTGACAGAGAGAGTGTAGCGAAATATAAAGTCTAGTCCCCAATATACTGTGTTGTTGATGGCCAGGATCTCCGGCTCCTAGAAGGGACATTCCAGGAGAGGTGTGACGGAATGTCTACTGATATCTGAATAAGTAAATTGGGTTAAGTAGGGTCTGAGGCAGCTTTCCATTCACCTATTGTTCAGTGTGTTAATGAATCCACCTATTATCTGCTACGAGATGTAATTACACTCCTAGTCATGTGTAGGGCAAGGTTTTATTGTTAGGGGAATGCCCCTGGAAAATTAGTTAAGAAACCCCTTGCATGGGGAAGCATAAAAGCCAGCTGTGGCTAAAATTGTTCATTGACTTCCCTAACTGTGTGTCATCCAGTTACTGGGGGGGTAAAAGGTGCCCGTGGATAAGTTAGCACTTCCTCAGCTTCAAGGATTTCCCAGCGGACTTGAGGTTCCGCTACAGAGAGACAGAGAGAGAGACAGGGAGAGAGAGAGACAGAGAGACACACAGAGAGAGAGAGAGTGTCAGAAGACTACCAGATTGCAAACCTGTCAGCGTTGGCGTGTTCCTGCGTGTCTATGGGGTAGAATAACGCAACGGCGCACACAGGTGCACTATTCGGCGGGTCCGCACATAAGGGTGCGCAAATTAGCAGGTTCCTGCACACCCTAACCCAGGGGAAAAGACCCGTGGAGGATTACACTGTGGAGTTTCGAAAATGGTCCGGGTACACCGATTGGAACGAGGCCGCTCTTAAGTACCAATTTCGTTTGGGCCTTTCAGAGACTTTAAACGATGAATTGGCCCGGGTGGATACTCCCACATCCCTGGAAGACCTGATCCAGTTGGCCACCAAACTAGATAGATGCCTGCGGGAGCGTCGCTGAACGTTTCCAGACACCACGACCAACCTGGATGTTACCGCGGGTACCTCCTGTCCCTGCACCCGCTCCGGTATCTTCTCCTGCCACCAACTGTGAACCTATGCAGCTAGATGGGAAACTCCGCCGGCGTCAACCCAACCTCTGCCTGTATTGTGGGGAGGCAGGCCACTTCCTACGTAACTGTCCTGTAAGACCCAGTAAGTGCCAACCTCGTTTTGCCATGAACTTTCAAGTTGCTGTTTTTTCCCGATCTCACCTTGTCCTCCCAATCTCATTACAGGTGGCGGAAGAGGAGGTGCGGCTGTGTGCTATCATTGATTCAGGGGCCTGCAGCTATTTCATGGACGCCTTCTTAGCCCAAAGCCTGCGCATTCCCCTTCAAAACAAAGGACGTTACTTACAAATTCATCTGGCTGATGGTTCTTTACCTTGCTCAGGCCCTGTGACCCAAGAGACGGGACCCATTTGGACATCCACAGACTCTGGTCATAGTGAATTCCTTTGCTTTGATATCATCAGTTCACCTCTGTTTCTGGTCATTCTTGGGTTTCCATGGCTGCAAGCCCATGATCCTCAGATCAACTGGAGCAAGAAGGAAGTGCTCTTCTCCTCCGCCTATTGCTCACAGCACTGTGTCCTGCCAGCCTCCGAGAAGTCCACCTCCTGTCTCACCATACAGTCAGCTCCAGACGGCCTCCAGCATGTCCCTTCAGCCTACCATGAGTTTTTGGACATTTTTGATAATAAAAAGGCTGATAGTCTGCCGCCCCATTGACCTTATGATTATCCGATAGATCTGCTTCCCGGTTCTGAGATTCCATTCGGACGGATTTTTCCATAATCAGAAACTGAGTTGGAAGCCCTGCTCTCATACATTGACGAGAATTTGGAAAAAAAGTTAATTCGTCCTTCCTCCTCCCCTGCTGGTGCAGGTATCTTTTTCGTCAAGAAAAAAGATGGATATCTGAGGCCTTGTGTGGACTATAGGGAGCTCAATAAAATTACTATCAAGAACAGGTATCCGCTTCCCCTCATCCCTGAACTTTTCCAACGCCTCAGAGCTGCCCAAATATTTACTAAGCTAGACCTTCGGGGGGGGAATATAATCTTGTCCAAATACGTGATGGGGATGAGTGGAAAACGGCCTTCAGATCTAGGTTTGGACATTTCGAGTACCTAGTGATGCCCTTTGGGCTTTGTAATGCCCCAGCCAATTTCCAGCACCTGGTCAATGACATTTTCCGTGAGTACTTGGATAATTTTGTCATTGTGTACCCTGACGATATTCTGATTTTTTTTCCCACCTCACTAGAACTACATCGTACCCACGTGAATAAGGTCCTCCTAGTCCTCAGAAGACATGGGCTCTACCTAAAAGGGGAAAAATGCGAGTTTGAAAAGGACACCATCCAGTTCCTCGGGTTCATCATCTCGACAGGAGGAATCGCAATGGACCCACAAAAGGTTAGAGCCATCCAGGAGTGGCCAGCCCCCTCAGATAAAAAGGGGGTTCAGCTATTCGTTGGATTCACCAATTTTTATCGCAGGTTTATTAAGGGGTTTTTCACAATTATCTCTCCCATCACCCAACTGACTCATCAGCAGGTTAATTTCCAATGGTCCCGACAGGCCCAGGAAGCCTTTGAAGAACTAAAGAGACTTTTCATGTCTGCTCCCATACTCCAACATCCTGAACTAATTCTACCTTGCGTATTAGAAGTTGATGCTTCTGAAACAGCAACCGGGGCTATCCTCTGTCAAAGAAGCGGCCCAAAGGCCCTCCTCCATCCAGTCGCCTTCGCTTCACGTAGGCTTACCCCCCCAGGAAAGAACTATGATGTTGGTGACCGAGAACTCCTTGCCATAAAGTTCGCCCTGGAGGAATGACGATACCTACTGGAGGGTGCGTCCCAACCCATCATTATTTTCACAGATCACAAAAATCTGAAATACCTCCGAGCAGCTAAGCGCAGGGGCGTCGTTAGGGGATGGCTAGGGGGGGCTGGAGCCCCGAATGGGTCCCTGAAAAGCCCCGAGTCTCGGAATGGCTGCATTCCATTGCTAGCCCCGAGTGCGGTCGGCTAATTTCGGCTGCACTCGCTAACAGATCAGTTCCCAGCAGCCGAAATTAGCCGAGTGCCATACATAGCGGCCGAAATTAGACGTGGCCGAGTGGCGAGTGCTGCTGGTCCCGCCTTCTGGATCGGGACGTGTGACGTGACGTCCATCGTAGCCTGCAGGCTCCAGAAGGCGGGAACGCTACATCCCCGCTCGGGCGGGCGGCTCGGCTCTCCTCTCCTCTCCTCTCCGGCTCCTCTCCTCTCATCTCATCACGGCTGAGGTAGGTCAGACATGTAATGTATGTCATTGTCGGTCAGTGCATGTAGGTCAGTGGTCAGTGCATGTAGGTCAGTGGTCAGTGTGTGTAGGTCAGTGTGTGTAGGTCAGTGCATGTAGGTCAGTGGTCAGTGCATGTAGGTCAGTCAGTGGTCAGTGCATGTAGGTCAGTGGTCAGTGTGTGTAGGTCAGTGGTCAGTGCATGTAGGTCAGTGGTCAGTGTGTGTAGGTCAGTGTGTGTAGGTCAGTGGTCAGTGCGTGTAGGTCAGTGGTCAGTGTGTGTAGGTCAGTGCATGTAGGTCAGTGGTCAGTGCGTGTAGGTCAGTGGTCAGTGCATGTAGGTCAGTGGTCAGTGTGTGTAGGTCAGTGTGTGTAGGTCAGTGCATGTAGGTCAGTGGTCAGTGTGTGTAGGTCAGTGTGTGTAGGTCAGTGGTCAGTGTGTGTATGTCAGTGGTCAGTGCGTGTAGGTCAGTGGTCAGTGTGTGTAGGTCAGTGCATGTAGGTCAGTGGTCAGTGTGTGTAGGTCAGTGCATGTAGGTCAGTGGTCAGTGTGTGTAGGTCAGTGTGTGTAGGTCAGTGGTCAGTGTGTGTAGGTCAGTGGTCAGTGTGTGTAGGTCAGTGCATGTAGGTCAGTGGTCAGTGCATGTAGGTCAGTGGTCAGTGTGTGTAGGTCAGTGCATGTAGGTCAGTGGTCAGTGCATGTAGGTCAGTGCATGTAGGTCAGTGGTCAGTGTGTGTAGGTCAGTGCATGTAGGTCAGTGGTCAGTGTGTGTAGGTCAGTGGTCAGTGTGTGTAGGTCAGTGCATGTAGGTCAGTGGTCAGTGTGTGTAGGTCAGTGGTCAGTGTGTGTAGGTCAGTGCATGTAGGTCAGTGGTCAGTGTGTGTAGGTCAGTGCATGTAGGTCAGTGGTCAGTGTGTGGTGGTCAGTGTGTGTAGGTCAGTGCATGTAGGTCAGTGGTCAGTGCATGTAGGTCAGTGGTCAGTGTGTGTAGGTCAGTGCATGTAGGTCAGTGCATGTAGGTCAGTGGTCAGTGCGTGTAGGTCAGTGGTCAGTGCATGTAGGTCAGTGCATGTAGGTCAGTGGTCAGTGCGTGTAGGTCAGTGGTCAGTGGTCAGTGCATGTAAGTCAGTGGTCAGTGCGTGTAGGTCAGTGGTCAGTGCATGTAGGTCAGTGGTCAGTGCGTGTAGGTCAGTGCATGTAGGTCAGTGGTCAGTGCATGTAGGTCAGTGTGTGTAGGTCAGTGCCTGTAGGTCAGTGGTCAGTGCCTGTAGGTCAGTGGTCAGTGTGTGTAGGTCAGTGCATGTAGGTCAGTGGTCAGTGTGTGTAGGTCAGTGGTCAGTGCATGTAGGTCAGTGGTCAGTGCATGTAGGTCAGTGGTCAGTGTGTGTAGGTCAGTGCATGTAGGTCAGTGGTCAGTGCATGTAGGTCAGTGGTCAGTGCGTGTAGGTCAGTGGTCAGTGCATGTAGGTCAGTGTGTGTAGGTCAGTGCGTGTAGGTCAGTGCATGTAGGTCAGTGTGTGTAGGTCAGTGGTCAGTGCATGTAGGTCAGTGGTCAGTGTGTGTAGGTCAGTGCATGTAGGTCAGTGATCAGTGCGTGTAGGTCAGTGTGTGTGTGTAGGTCAGGCAGGTCAGTGTGTGTAGGTCAGTGGTCAGTGCATGTAGGTCAGTGTGTGTGTAGGTCAGTGTGTGTAGGTCAGGCAGGTCAGTGTGTGTAGGTCAGTGCATGTATGTCAGTGTGTGTAGGTCAGGCAAGTCAGTGTGTGTAGGTCAGGCAGGTCAGTGTGTGTAGGTCAGTGGTCAGTGTGTGTAGGTCAGGCAGGTCAGTGTGTGTAGGTCAGTGGTCAGTGTGTGTAGGTCAGGCAGGTCAGTGTGTGTAGGTCAGTGGTCAGTGTGTGTAGGTCAGGCAGGTCAGTGTGTGTAGGTCAGTGGTCAGTGTGTGTAGGTCAGGCAGGTCAGTGTGTGTAGGTCACGCTGGCCAGTGGTCATTGTATGTAGGTCAGTGTATGTAAGCCACACATCCCCACCACCCAGGCCAAAAAATAAATGCCGCAAAACCGCCCGCTCCCCCCCGGTTCTTCGACCTCGGGCTGAAGCCCCTGGTCTTTTTGCCACCTAGCAACGCCCCTGGCTAAGCGCCTCAGACCACGACAAGCATGATGGGCCCTCTTTTTCTCCCGGTTTAATTTCCATATTTCTTATCGCCCCGGGTCTAAAAATGGGAAGGCGCACTCTCCCGGATGTTCCCGGAAGCCAATGAATCAACCGAACCTGCAACCATTCTATCTCCCATAACTTCCAACTCATCCAACCCGATCTTAAAACAGCCATTGAACAAGCCACTAACCAAGTCACCAAGCCTGAAGCATCCTCCTTGGAGAGGAAAGATGGCCTACTGTGGTCCCAGAACAAGGTATTTGTTCCTCCTCCGGTAAGACTACAAATCCTAGAAACCTTCCATGATCACAAATTGGCAGGACACTTTGGGATCCAGAAGACAGCTGACTTAATCGCTCCTTTTGGTGGCCGGGTTGGAGACAAGATTGCAAGAACTACGTCCAGTCCTGTGTGGTGTACCAACGTAGTAAGGGGTCAAATACCAAGGCTTGGGGCCTTTTGAGGTCCTAACCTATTACCATGGAGAGAAATCTCCAAGTATTTATTTGTCGATCTGCCACCCTCTGACAAGTTCACTACGATTCTAGTAGTAGCGGATCGCCTCTCTAAAACGGCGCACTTTTTACCTATGTTAGGCACTCCTCCCGCTGTAGCCACTGCGAATATTTTCATAAAAGAAATAGTAAGATTGCATGACGTCCCTCTCAACATTGTGTCGGATAGGGGAATACAGTTTACTTCCAAGTTCTGGAAGGACCTTTGCAAGTCCCTAGAGATCAAGACCTCTCTCTCATCTGCCTATCACCCACAAAGCAGCGGCCAGACGGAGAGGACTAATCAAACATTGGAGCAATACCTTCGTTGCTTCTGCTCTTATTCCCAAGACAACTGGTTCTCTCTTATGCCTTGCGCAGAATTTGCCTTTAACAACTCCATACACTCTGCCACTAACCAAGCGCCTTTTTGGGCCAATTATGGGTTTCACCCTTCCTTCCTGCCAGATTCCGTACCCGAAGTCTCAACTCCCGCAGCACAAGAATCGGTAAAATCAATCCAAAACAACTTTTTGCAAATCCAAGAAGCTATGAAAAAAGCCCAAAAGAATTATGAGGAGTACTACAACAGAGGGAGAAAAGACTGCCCAAGTTTTAAGATCGGGGAAAAAGTGTGGCTATAAGCTGTTAAACTTAGACTACCTTACCCCTCCCGGAAGCTTGGTCCAAAGTTCATTGGTCCTTTTGAAATCAAGAAGATGGTGAACCCAGTGGCTTTTCAGTTAAACTTACCCAGTTCCTACAAGATCCACCCGGTGTTCCACGCATCTTTGCTAAAACCAGTGATCCCCAACTCTTTTACAGGAAGAGAAATAACACCACCCCCACCAATTGAAATCAAAGGAGGGGAAGAGTTTGAGGTGGAGGCAATACTGGACTACAGAAAGAGGGGGGACAAACCCAGTATTTAGTGAAGTGGAAGGGGTATCCCCCTGAGGACAGTTCCTGGGAACCTTCTAATAATATCCATGCTCCCCGCTTAATACGGGGCTTTCACCAGAAACACCCAGTAATACCAGCCAGGTTGGGCATCTGGAGGCTGCCCCTTGGGGGGGGCAATGTCAGAAGACTACCAGATTGCAAACCTGTCAGCGTCGGCACGTTTCTGCGCACCTATGGGGTAGAATAACGCAACGGCGCACACAGGTGCGCGATTCGGCGGGTCCGCGCATACGGGTGCGCGAGTTAGGTTCACGCGCACACTGTATTGCGGGTCGGCGCACGCCAGCCAGCCCTATAAAAGACAGCTCTGTGTTCCATGTCATTGCTGGTTTGTCTTTTAAGCTCCTGTGTTCCTGTGTCTTACCTGTGTTTCCTGAGCCTACCCGTTGTGACCCGGATTGACCTGACTACTCTTGGATCTTCTCCTACATTTTGACCCTTGGCTTGCCTCTCAGACTTCTCTACCTGCTGGATACCGGTGTTTGATGCTCGGCTTCCTCCTGGACCTGTCTCTGCTTGCTCCTTGTGTTAGACGCTCAGCCTGCTGCTTGACTTCCGAGTATGACCCCTGGCTTGTCCTCAAAACTCTTTTCCTGTTTGGACTTCTTTGTGTTTTACCCTCTGCCTTCACCTCCAGTCCGGCTTCCAGGCTTCATCTTCAGCTTCAGGTGTTTGAGCCCCAGCCGGGCCTCTCTCCAGCCAAGTACCAACTCCACCCTGCACGGGCCACCTTGCTGCCAGAAGTCCTACAGTCTCCTTTACCTGCTGGCAACCCGTGCCCCTCCGTGCCCAGTGCCACTGTTCCACTCTCAGGGGCACTGCGCACCCAGTTGCAAGGGAAGCCGCTCTCAGCAATTCGGCCTTGGTGAGTACCTGATAATAGCATGTGTTACTAAGTGTGCATTCTCAATTGTGCTGCAAGATTATATACTTTTCAGTGGAACCGTTCCTAAAGTGTGTGTCTACTGTATGTTTAAGTGTGCATTTTCAAATGTGTAATTTTCTGGGGAGAAATTTTCTTGTTAAAAGTTTTTATTAATCGTTGAACAATAAACAAGTGTACATACATCATACGCTTAAAGGAATAACAGAAGTATATCATATACTATTTGGAAGTACATAAGTGAAATAAGTTGTACAACATAAGTATTTCCATGTGATTGCAAAAATTTACACACATTTTAATAAACAAAATAAATTCAGTTATAAAAAAGGAGTATCTCATTTTGTGTGTATATATTGTAATGTGTAATATTACTTCAAAATAAATGAGAACTATCATCAGTTGAATTTTATACATCTAAGCTGTAGTAAGAGGAAAAGTCGTTTTAGATATTCGGATTTAAGTATCGCCTGGGAACGTGGTAGGGATGAAATAGTTTTATATGATAATATGGATATTATCTATAATAGGAGCAATATAATTTTAGCTAAGATAAAATAAACAAAGGTAAGAAAATGTTCATCTCGTATTTCACATTGGAGGATAATATATCCTAAAAGTATGGGAAGGAAGGAGGGAGAGAATCAGAAGTACTAAAAGGATATTTTGTACGGATGTTCGGACGTTCCAGGGGACCATGGGGTAACTGGGGGTGACCCTTCACTTATTATAGGGAGGAAAGATTACCTTGTGGAATTGAGGGATTGTTCTGCAAATCCCGAAAATCCGGAGATTTGGTAAAATGAATCCAGCGAGACCAGGTTTCAAGAAATTGTGGTTGTGTTTCTTTAGATTGGTGAATTATTTCTTCCATATCTACTGTCTTTTGGAGGAGAGTGAACCAATCTTTCACATTTGGTGAAAGTTTGGAACGCCAATTTCGTGGAATACACATGTTCGCAGCAGCCACCATATGCATCTGTAAGGAGTGTAAGTAGGTGCGTATTGGGCGTGCTGGGTAATGTAGAAGGAATTGTGCAGGGGAGTAATCTAGTTTGTGTTGTTACAATTTGTATCACTTTGTGAACGATCGTCCAGAAAGGTTGGATTTTGCTGCAATACCACCATATATGTAGAAGAGTTCCAGTTTCAGTACAACATCTCCAGCACATTGGGGAAAGTGATGGGTAAATTTTGTGTAATTTAGACGGAGTATTATACCATCTAGATAATTTAAATGCATTCTCTTGCACGCAAACATTTAGAGAGCCTTTATGGGCGATCGTATAGATAAATTCCCATTGATTGTCAGGTATATGTAAGGAGAGATCTTTTTGCCATCGTTCATTGTTATTTTGGTTCTGTGATGGATGTTGGGGGAATAGTAGAGCGTATGAAAAGGAAATCAGGTGACGTTGGGGTTCCATTTTAAGGCACATATCTTCAAATGGGGTGATAGGTCTAGACCATTCTGCAATGGCAGCTTGAGTGTTCAGAAAATGTCTAATTTGTAGAAAGGCCCAGTAAGGCAGCATCTTAGGTTTAAGTGTTTCGGAAAGGTCTGGGAATGATAGTAGTTTCTTATCCTTATAAAAGTTCATGGCGCAAATGTTATCAAATGACCAGGAGTCTCTCAGATAGCAGGCCTTCATTCCAGGAGGAAACAAAGGATTCCATCTGAGAGGAGTTAGAGGGCCATTAGTACATGATATCTTATATTTTTTTTTAATCAAGAAAACGTTTTTATTTTTCGTTTTGCACAATTTACATGGTAACAATCACATTGTACAGTTATAATTTCAACATAACAGAGACTATGCAGTCTAAAATTAAGCTTTACAAGGCTCCTGAAACTATATAACAAAAACTAAGTCTTGTCTTTATTAAATACTGTGCAAAACTTTCTTCCCATGACCTTGTCATGCTTTAGTGCACTATTGGTATACCTGTGTTACTATGTGTAAGCATTCACAACAACCATCTTGTGGACCCTTTCTCTGTATTAGTATACTCTGTCTTTTTAAGTTAGCTAGCTCCTCCCCTTCTTTATGTTGGATGAAAGGTGTGTGTCTGTCCTCCATTGTTTTCCCCCCTAAAATCATCCTGCTAACAACCTATCCTGAATTAGCTGGTGTGGGGCTAGCCCAGGGGTGTCTAGCCATGGTGACCACATTGCCTGAAACTTTCGTGGAGCATTTCTATGTTGGTAGGTTATTTTTTCCCTGATCAGTAGTTTGTTTACGTTCTCTACCCATTTCTTCCTGGAGGGAATTCTTGGAGTGATCCAGACTTGGGCTATCATTTTTCGTGCTATGTATAAGAGGCGTAGTATTGCCGTATAAGTGGGTGTACCCAGTGTTTCCTCATCTAGCGCCCCTAGTAGGCATATAGTCGGGTTTTGAGGTATTGTTACATTGAAGATTGATGATATCGTATCCGTTATTTCCTTCCAGTACCTGAAAAGCTTCGGGCACCTCCAGAGCATATGGAGAAGATCTCCGTTGTCCCTTTCACATTTTGGACATATGGGCGAGTCCCTGAGGCCCCACTTGTGCAGTTGTACCGGTGTTCTGTATGCTCTATGTAGTAAATACAAATGCGATAGTTTCTGTGAGGCTGAGACTGACACAAGTGGTGCAGCAGAAAGGCACATATTCCACATTTCCCCGTCTATAAGTCCTATATCTTCCTCCCAGCCTTTCCTACATGGTAGGTTGGAAGAGTCTTGGATTTTACCCAGGAGGATGCCATAACATCTGGATATCATACCCTTTTTTTCCCCCTCCATAAGGATATTTTGAATGATTGTGTGGTCTGTTTTTCGTAGTGTATTTGTTCTAGCTTGGGTTTGTATTGCATGCCTCAACTGCAGGTATTTATAAAAGTTGGTGCGTGGGATTTGAAATTCCTCCTGAAGTTCCATAAAGGATTTGAAAGTAGGGCCATTGAAAAGTTGAGCCATATAGATTATGCCTGCCTCCCCCCATTTCCTGAATCCTTTCAATTTCTGGATTTCTCTATATTGTCTATTCTGCCATATGGGTGTATGTGTCAGAAATCCCTGTATTCCTAGCAATCTCTTAATATATGCCCATAATGTATTTAAAAGTTTCACCGTCGGTGCTTTGGGATTCAGATGACAGTATCCCGCCTCTAGCCTGGTAAGCGATGGTGCAATTTCGCCTGGCACACTGAGTAGCTTGCGGATAGGGTCTTCGGTGTCTGGTATTCCCCAGCCTCCCAGCTGTTGCAGCTGTGACGCCAGGTAATACGTTCTGGGGTGTGGGACTGCTAGCCCCCCTTCTTCCTTACTATACTGTAACGTGGATAATTTTATTCTGGCCTTCTTTTTCCGCCATATAAGCTCCCGGAATTGAGTCTCTATTTTATCGAACCATTTCCTGTGTATCCATATTGGGGAGTTGTTAAATACATAGAGCAGCTGTGGTGCCCAAACCATTTTTATCAGATTTACCCTCCCCACCACCGATAGAGGAAGTTTGCACCAAGCTGTGCACTTTTCCCGGAATTTGTTCAGTAAGGGGACAAGGTTTTGTTCTATGTATTCCGAGGTGTCTGATGTCACCTGGATTCCCAGATATCGAAATGACTGGACTATCTGGACCATCTCTGCCTCTGCTGGGAGTGGTGTCTTTATCTGGTCTATGGGTAGGAGCACCGATTTGCTCCAGTTAATGGAGAAGCCGGATAGTTGTCCGAATTCTTTAATAAGTGACATGGCCGTCTGTAGTGTGCCCTGTGTGTCCCCTAGATACAGGAGAGTGTCATCGGCGTACATGGACACTTTGTCTGTCCCGGTCCGCCTTTGAAAACCCTCTATGTTATTGTCTGCTCGGATCCTCGCTGCCAGCGGTTCCAGGGCCAAAGCGAACAGCAGGGGCGACAGGGGGCACCCCTGCCTAGTACCACGAAACAACTGAAATGAGTCTGACAGCTCCCCATTAACTCTAATTTTGGCCGATGGTTCAGCATAGAGGAGTTTTACCCAATTAATAAAATTATTCCCCAGGCCCATATTTTCCAGCACAGCCCACAGATAAGGCCACTCGACGCTGTCGAAGGCCTTAGCTGCGTCCAGCGAGAAAATTGCCCTATTGCCGGGGTTGTCAACCGGGAGTTGGAGGTTCAGAAAAAGTCTCCTAATGTTTTGGGCTGTTGATCTCGTGGGTATGAACCCTGACTGGTCCCTATGTACTATCTTGTGGATCACCGTTGCTAATCTATTCGCCAATATCCTTGCTAGTAGTTTAATATCCGCCGTTAGCAGCGATATTGGTCTATAAGAGTCAGGTGAGTTAGCGTCTTTACCCGGCTTCAGCAGAACAACAATAATCGCCTCGTTCATGGAATCCGGCAAAGACCCCTTCTCATATGCATCATTATAGACCTTTAATAGCAAAGGTGTTAGCGTGTCTGCATATCTCTTGTATACTTCGGAGGGGAGACCGTCTAACCCAGGTGACTTGTTGTTTTTTGATTGCGCAAGAGCTAAAGATATCTCCTCCTCCGTCAGGGGGGCATTGAGCATATCTGTATCTCCGTTAGACAGTTTGGGTAGAGCGCATACCTCTAAAAAGTCCGTTATTTCCTGGGTAGTGGGGTGTACCTTAGAAGCATACAAGTTTTCGTAAAAGTTCCTAAAAACCTGCACTATGTCTGCCGTTTGTGTTTGTACTTTGCCTTGTGTGTCTTTAATGGTGGAGATAAGGGAGGAGGACCTCTGCGCACGCGCCATTACTGCTAGCATGTGCCCAGTTGCCTCACCCTCCTCAAAGTGCGACTGCTGTAAGAAAAAACGTTTGTTTTCAGCTAATTGCAATGCCAGTTGATTGGACATAGTCTGCGCGCTTAGCCAAGCTCGCTTCGTATCTTCCGTGGGGTCAGCAATGTATCTGTCCTCTGTCGCCGTGACTACCCCCCGTACCGTGCATTCCCATGCCTTTGTATCAGTTTTAATACGTGTAATAGATCTAATAAATTGCCCCCTTAGGTAGGCTTTGGTCGCATCCCATACTACTCCCATTCTAGCTGAATTAAGGTTCTCCTGAATAAACGCATTTAAATCATTGCGGATTGGGTCTGGGTCTGGGAATAATGAGAGCCAAAATGGGTTCAGCCTCCAAACTGGTCTTATGCTGTTTATTGGTAGCGAGATGGATATCCAGTAAGAGGAGTGATCCGACACCAGTCTGTCTGCATAGCCCACATCCTGGGCCTTAAGCAACATTGCCTCGTTCCCTAGGCCCAAATCTATTCTAGAGAGACCCCCGTGTGAGGCCGAATGGCATGAATATTTCTTTTTTGTTGGGTTTTTTTTCCCGCCATATGTCAGTCAGTCCCATTTCTCTTAGTACCCTGGCAAAGGGTGTGTGTCCCTCTGCGCCTGGCTTAATAGTGGTGGGGATAGGAAGTTTATCTAGCAAATGGTTCAGGTAGTTATTATAGTCCCCTACAGCCAAAAGTGGAACATCCGGGTACAGTGCCATAAATCCCGCCAAACATTTCAAAACTTCTGATGAGTACGGGGGGGGGTATATATATGTCCGCCAGTATGCAGGTCATACCGTGAATCTTGCAGAGCAGGAATATATATCTCCCTCCTGTGTCTATGTCATCTCTAATACATTTAAATTGTACATTTTTCTTTACTAGGATGCTTACTCCCCTAGAGTATGTGGAATAAGTGGAGTGAAATTGTGTCTCATACATTCGGGGACTCAGACTGGGGGGTGGGTCCGAGGAGAAATGTGTCTCTTGCAGACATACAATATCTGCTCCCATAGATTTAAGATGTCTAAGAACTGCCATTCGTTTTATCGGGGCCCCTAATCCTCTGACATTCCATGACACTATTTTTACACTAGCCGCCATAAGTGCGATTTACTGTCATGGATCCCTGCAGATATTTCAAATGCCATATCACGGTTAATCGTACCACCTTTTTACACATGCTGATAAAATTATGCAGACATCTATTTACCATAATGTGTGTGAGCATCCCCTGGGGAAGCATTATCATGACCATAGCTTGGCTATGTGCTGTTAACTTAAACCAATAGACAAGGGTTATACCATAGTGACATATTTCCTGAGAAAAAAAACTGGTTGTTGTGGTGCAATGTGTAACTTTGCGAGCCAACTGGGCTCTTGGCCAAATAGGCCGAAAAAGAAATAGTTCCCATGCCTCCGCAATGGGGGGGGGAAGGCTGTGGAAACACCCAGCAAACCCTAGGGTTAAGTGGAACAGGGGTTTCACGCCTGCAGCGTGTGTGGAACTCCACACCATTCAAAAACTTCTTTTTTTAAAGGAGAAAAAAAAAAAAAGTGTTCCTCTTCATCCGCCTGGAAAATGGGTGGTGGTGCACCTTCTTACAATGTTCTCCTCCCTTTGTAGTCGATGGCTACTGCTCAGCGGTTCAATAACTGTATAATTTTGGCTGTGAACATGCAGTTTAGTTAGGGAGCGTGTCAGCTGATAACGGATGCTGCTGGATGTCAGGCCTTGCATAGTTCCCGATTAGTCCTGTGCGTTGTTTCTTGCTGCTTTGAGGGCTCTGTCCTCCCGGTCCAGCCACTGTGCGGCCATGGCAGGGCGATCAAAAAAGTGGACTTCTCCTAGTGCGACAACCCTCAGCCGGGCTGGGTACATCATGGCATATTTCAAATTCAAGTCTCTCATTCTTTTCTTCACATCTAGAAATTTTGCTCTCTGCTTCTGTAGCTCGGCCGAGAAGTCTGGGTACAGAGAGACCTTAGAGTTCTCTATTTTAATTTCCCCTCCTGAGGTTCTGGCCTTATGCAGGATAGCGTCTCTGTCCTTGTAATTTAATAGTTTGAAAAGGAAGGCTCGTGGGTGATTGCCAGGTGGGAGCGGGCGGGATGGTACCCTGTGCGCCCTTTCCACTGCAAACAATGGGGAGAAAGTGTCCTTTCCAAAAGTATCGATCAACCATTTTTCAATAAATTCGACAGGGTTCTTGCCCTCAGCCCTCTCTGGTATTCCCAGTGCCCGCACATTGTTTCGTCTCATGCGATTTTCGAGGTCATCTAATCGGGCCGCATGCTGATCGACTAAATGACAGTTGTATTGTACATCTCTCTGCATGGGTTCTATGTCATCCTCCATTGCACTGATCCTTCCCTCAATGGCTGCAGTTCTTTCACGCAGCTTCTGCATGTCCTGTCTCACATAAGAGATTTCTGCCTTCACTCCTTTAACCTCATTAGTTAGTGTGGAAACAGACATATTGCAGGCTGTAATTGCAGAGAATATGTCCCTCAATGTGGGTTCTGTGCTATCTGATGTGGGGGATACAGAGGGAGGCCCTGTAAACAAGTCTCTTGGGGTACTCACTGTGTGCCAGTCTGGGTTCAATCCATCGGAATCCTCCAGTGGGACCGTGTCATCTGCCTCAGATTGTCCCCCTTTAGCTTCCTCTGAGATGTGGGGAGCCGATCGGTGGTCTTTGGGGGGTTTATTGCCATATAGCAGCTTCTGGGCAGCTTCTTTGTACTGGTCCCTTTGGGAGCGCTGTGACCCGGCGCCATCTTGGCTGGATTCATCCTGTGCGGCTTTATGTCTCCTGGACATCGTTCCGGTCCGTTTGGGTGCCGCTGAGCTGATCCGGAATGGTCCTGGGATCGTAGTGGGTAAGTGGGTATCTTTCCCTGTAAAGGATGGGGTGCCTGCAGGATAATATCCAGGATTTTCGGCGGAGAGAAGAGCCGGTGTGACTGTCTACATGTGCTGCTAAGCCACGCCCCATGATATCTTATATTTAGTACACGCTTGTTTGAAGACACGTAATGTGGGTAAGATTAAGGGATGGTCCGTATAGTATTTGGATACTTTTGGGAAATGTAGCCAAGGGGTTTGAGCTAAGGGTATCGAGGAGAAATGATTTTCTATTTTGACCCAATCTTTAACAGAGCTATGGACATTCCAATCTACAATCCTATTAAGGTGACTGGCTATCTGATACTTGCGAATGTCGGGGACTCCCAGTTCTCCTCGTATTTTTGGATAGGTAAGTTTAATATAGTTTAGTCTAGGGCGAACAGTCCCCCAAATAAATTTCGTACAAAGTTGTCTAAAGGTCGTGAAAAAGGACGGTGGTATATGAACAGGTACGGTTTGGAGAATATATAGAAATCTCGGTAGAACGTTCATTTTGATAATGGACGCTCTACCGAACCAAGAAAAAAGGCCCATTGACCATTTTTTTAAATCTTCGGTAATGTTGTGCAACAAAGGCTGGTAATTTGCTGAATATAAGTCGGACAGTGAGGCACTTATTTTAATGCCTATGTAGGTTAGATATTTATTATCCCATTTGAAAGGAAAATTGTGCTGACATTGTTCACGTTGACTGGAAAGGAGAGAGATGTTTAAAGCTGTAGACTTTGTAAGATTTATTTGTAGGTTTGATAGGGATTTAAAATGTTCTAATGTTTTAAAGAGGGTAGCGTGATCAGTGGTTCAGAAAGAAATAAAAGTAGGTCATCTGCAAAAGCAGCTGTCTTATACAGTGGTGTAAAAAAGTGTTTGCCCCCTTCCTCATTTCCTGTTCCTTTGCATGTTTGTCACACTTAAGTGTTTCGGAACATCAAACCAATTTAAACAATAGTCAAGGACAACACAAGTAAACACAAAATGCAATTTGTAAATGAAGGTGTTTATTATTAAAGGTGAAAAAAAATCCAAACCATCATGGCCCTGTGTGAAAAAGTGATTGCCCCCTAAACCTAATAACTGGTTGGGCCACCCTTAGCAGCAACAACTGCAACCAAGCGTTTGCGATAACGTGCAATGAGGCTTTTACAGCGTCCTGGAGGAATTTTGGCCCGCTCATCTTTGCAGATTTGTCCTAATTCAGTTACATTAGAGGGTTTTCGAGCATGAACGGCCTTTTTAAGGTCATACCACAACATCTCAATAGGATTCAGGTCAGGACTTTGGCTAGGCCACTCCAAAGTCTTCATTTTGTTTTTCTTCAGCCATTCGGTGGTGGACTTGCTGGTTTGTTTAGGATCATTGTCCTGCTGCAGAACCCAAGTTCGTTTCAGCTTGAGTACACGAACAGATGGTCGGACATTCTCCTTCAGGATCTCTTGGTAGACAGCAGAATTCATAGTTCCTTTTATCACGGCAAGTCTTCCAGGTCCTGAAGCAGCAAAACAGCCCCAGACCATCACACTACCACCACCATATTTTACTGTTGGTATAATGTTCTTTTTCTGAAATGCAGTGTTCCTTCTACGCCAGATATACTTGGACACACACCTTCCAAAGAGTTCCACTTTTGTCTCATCGGTCCACAGAATGTTGTCCCAAAAGTCTTGGGGATCATCAAGATGTGTTGTGGAGAAATTGAGACGAGCTTTGATCTTTTTGCTCAGCAGTGGTTTTCTCCTTGGAACTCTGCCATGCAGGCCATTTTTGCCCAGTCTTTTCCTGATGGTGGAGGCATGAACGCTGACCTTAACTGAGGCAAGTGAGGCCTGCAGTTCCTTGGACGTTGTTGTGGGGTCTTTTGTGACCTCTTGGATGAGTCGTCGCTGCGCTCTTGGGGTAATTTTGGGCGGCCGACCACTGGGAAGGTTCACCACTGTTCCATGTCTTCGCCATTTGTGGATAATGGCTCTCACTGTGGTTTGCTGGATTCCCAAAGCTTTGGAAATGGCTTTATAACCCTTTCCAGACTGATAGATCTCAATTACTTTCTTTCTCAATTGTTCCTGAATTTCTTTGGGTCTCGGCATGATGTGTAGCTTTTAAGGATCTTCTGGTGGACCTTACTGTGTCAAGCAGCTCCTATTTAAGTGATGCCTTGATTGTGAACAGGTGTGGCAATAATCAGGCCTGGGTGTGGCTAGAGAAATTGAACTCAGGTGTGGACAACCACAGTTATAGTATGTTTTAACAAGGGGGGCAATCACTTTTTCACACAGGGCCATGATGGTTTGGATTTTTTTTCACCTTTAATAATAAACACCTTCATTTACAAATTGCATTTTGTGTTTACTTGTGTTGTCCTTGACTATTGTTTAAATTGGTTTGATGTTCCGAAACACTTAAGTGTGACAAACATGCAAAAGAACAGGAAATGAGGAAGGGGGCAAACACTTTTTCACACCACTGGATGTATTACCTTTTATTTCAATTCCCTTTATGTCAGGATTCTCTCTAATATTTCTCAATAGGGGTTTCATAGTCAAGATGAAGATCAATGGGGATAAGGGGCAGCCCTGACATGTACCGTTGGAGACGGAGAAGGCGTTTGACAGGTGGCCATTTACCCTAACCCGAGCCGTGGGTGCGGAGTAAAGTATAAAGTTAAGCATGCGGTCTGGTAGACCTATATGTTGCAAGGTATATGTGTAGCATAGGTATTAACCACTTCCCCGCCCGGTCAATAGCAGATTGACGTCCGGGAAGTGGTTTCGTTATCCTGACTGGGCGTCATATGACGTCCTTCAGGATAACAGCCGCCGCGCGCCCGTGGGGGCGCGCATCGCGGCGATCGGTGGAGCGGTGTGTCAGTCTGACACACCGCTACACTGATCTCGGTAAAGAGCCTCCGGCGGAGGCTCTTTACCACGTGATCAGCCGTGTCCAATCACGGCTGATCACGACGTACACAGGAAGAGCCGTTGATCGGCTTTTCCTCACTCGCGTCTGACAGACGCGAGTAGAGGAGAGCCGATCGGCGGCTCTCCTGACAGGGGGGGTATGCGCTGATTGTTTATCAGCGCAGCCCCCCCTCAGATGCCCACACTAGACCACCAGGGAAGCCCCCAGGACCACCAGGGAAGCCCCCAGCATGTGGATGGCCAGGTACATCCCCCATGGCCATCCACATGTTAAAAAAAAATCAAAAAATATGCCAATCAGTGCCCACAGATAGGCACTGATTGGCACATCATATTTAATTTAAAAAAAAAGTTAAAAAAAGGGATGCCCAGCAATGCCACCCATAAGTGTCATCAGTGCCACTCATCAGCGTCCATCAGTGCCACCTATCAGTGCCCATCCGTGCCCACCCATGCCCACCTATCAGTGCCCATCCATGCCACCTATCAGTGCCACCTATATGTGTGCATCAGTGCCACCCATAAGTACCCGTCAGTGCCGCCTATGAGTGCCCATCAGTACCACCTGAGTGCCCATCAGTGCCGCATACCAGTGCCACCTATCAGTGCCCATCAGTGCCCATCAGTGCCGCCTATCAGTGCCCATCATCAGTGCCACCTCATCGGTGCCCCCTAATTGGTGCCACCTCATCGGTGCCCATCAGTGCCGCCTTATCAGTGCCCATTAGTGCCGCCTTATCAGTGCCCGTCATTGAAGAAGAAAACGCACTTATTTACAAAAAAAAATTACTGACAAAGAAAAACTAGTTTTTTTGCAAAATTTTCGGTCTTTTTTTGTTTGTTGCGCAAAAAAATAAAAATCGCAGAGGTGATCAAATACCACCAAAAGAGAGCTCTATTTGTTGGAACAAAATGATAAAAAAATTTGTTTGGGTACAGTGTAGCATGACCGCGCAATTGTCATTCAAATTGCGACATCGCTGAAAGCTGAAAATTGGCTTGGGCGGGAAGGTGTCTAAGTGCCTGGTATTGAAGTGGTTAAAGGTGGATATGAAAAAATAAGTCAAGATATGATTATAAGTCTTGTAATATCCAACTGTAAGGCCGTCTGGCCCTGGGCATTTACCTGTTTTTAGGGATTTTAATGCGGCCTCTGTTTCTTCTAAAGTGATTGGTTTGTCTAGCATTTGACGGTTCAAGTCTGATATAGGGGATGGACTATAGTGACTAAGGAAGTCTGAGATAATAGATTTTCTATCCGGATTGCATGTGCATTAATTTATGTCTGTTTGGTTATATAGTTTGGTATAGTACTGTACAAATTGGTCAGCTATGTCTGGTGTAGATGAGACCTTCTTGCCCTTATTATCTGTAAGAGTGTGGATCGTGTTAGCAGATCTCTTAGATCTTAGAGCCCTAGCGAGCATTTTACCAGTTTTGTTGCCAAACTCATAAAATGTCTTTTGGCGTAGGATAAATGATCGTTTAGTTTGTTTGTCCAACATTTCCATTAATTGTTTTCTAAGAGTTATCAGGGAGGTTAGGGTATCTTGGGCAAGAGTTTGTTTATGGACCTTTTCTAATCTAAAGATTCTGTTAAAGAGTTTTTGTTGCAATTTACGTCTTTTAGCAGCAACAGCTATGAGGATACCCCTTACAACGCATTTGTGTGCTTCCCAGTGTATTGGTGGTGAAGTATCGGAGGCTAAGTTATCTATAAAGTATTGTTTTAAGCTATTTTCTATTTCAATATTAATGGATTCATCTGTGAGAAGGGAAGGATCAAGTTTCCAAGTATGTGTTCTAGGTAACGCGTCTGGGAAAGACAAGCGAATACAGATCGGATGGTGATCAGATAGGTACATAGGGTCGATAGAGGTTGAGAGAAGGAAGGGTAAATCAGGTTGAGTAATGAAAAAATAATCAATCCTGGAATATTTGTCATGAGGATTAGAATAAAATGTAAAATCTTTGTAGTCAGGGAACATAGTACGCCAGGAGTCATGTAATAATAAAGATTGTATTTCACATTTAATTGCTTTAAGAGCATGGGATGGATGATAAACCATTAGACGTGTCCAGTATGGGGTTCATGGGGAAATGGAAGTCCCCTCCTAAAATTAGTGTGCCTTCTTGAAAGTCGGCTAGACGTCGGGTAATTTCCCGAAAAAAGGATACCTGACCAGAATTTGGGGCGTATATATTGGCCAACGTGATCTGTTTGCCTTTCAAAGTACCTTTTAGAAAAAGGAATCTGCCTAAATTGTCAAAGAGTCTGTAATAAGTATAGGGTTATGTGTTGCTAGTATTATGGATACTCCTTTAGTTTTGGATATGGGGTTTGTGGCGTGATAGGCTGTAGGGTAATGTATATTATATAGTTTTGGGATGGAATCTCCCCTAAAGTGTGTCTCTTGGACAAAAATTATGTCTGCCCGGTTGCGTTTCATCGTCAGCAATAGCTGAGATCTTTTTTCCGGCACATTCAAACCTTTGGCATTTAGAGATATAATTTTGAGAGGAGTATTTGATAATGTAGGTTTTGGAGGAGTCATTTTTATATATATATATATATATGAACGTCGGTTTATCTGTTGTCACGGAGAAAGCGACGGAGGTAAGGGGAGTGTATGAATAGAGACAATCCACCAGAATTATGAAGTTCCTTACAGTGGGTAAGTAATAGGTCCCCTGGAACGTCCTATAAGGGGGTAAGGTTGGAGTCAAGGCGATGGAGGAGGGTATCAGAATAAGCCTTAGGGTGAGGTTAGGGATTATTAAGGGGGAACCGGTGGTAAGCGAGGACCTGCTCGCCCACTATTATGGGATGGTTAGGGTACCGGTGAGAAACAGTGGTATACAGGTATTAGAAGTTCACCGTGTTATCAGTAAAAGTAGCACCACTCTTTGGGGGTTGACTAGGATGAGAATAGACGGTTTGTAGGATTATGTAATACCTCCTGCCAGACCGTAGACCCTCCAAAAGAAATAAAAGTCTACATGGTAAGTGAGTAAGGGGGAATTAGTTGTAGTTAGAGACATGGGTTTATTATATAGAGGGTAAAGATGTTTTTTTTGGACTTGGAGTCCTTCTTAGTGTGTGAGCCAAGAAAATCATGTATAGTGTCGAGGACAGCATGAAATAGAAGAAACAACATCAAACAATCTGAGTGTGGTGTGTCGGAGGCCTGTGGGTACATACGTCATGAAAATAACTCTCCCATGAAGGGAGCATATCTATGTGGTATTGCAAAAACAGAATAGAGAAACTAAGATCCAAGCATTGTATCATCATGAATGGAGGTTAACAGGACTAGTCATCTGGTACTCCACAGAAAATGTAAAGTGGCAATGACCACTGAGGGATGGGAGAGAAAAAGGTTTAAATATATATATATATATATATATATATATATATATATATATATATATATATAAGCACACATAAAACTGACAACCATCATTAATTTCTAAGGCTATCTTATACTTTGCAGAGTCTTTCTTACGCTAGATAAGATGTTATGTGAGTCTGATCAAGTGCTTACAGTCTCACAAGGTACACTGTGTCCCTAAATAAGAGTGCTCTATATATATAAAAAAAAAAAAAAAAAAAAAAACACCAACCCCCCCCCCCCCCCCCACCTCCCTTCCAATGTAAATCGTATAAGGATTTAGCAAGAGAGGTACCTATATCTATCTGAACAAATTGTCTATAAAGTACGACAGGAAAAAAAAATCTCAAGGTATTTGAATTGTATAATAGCTCAAGGGCATTTCCCAAATCTCCTATCTACATTTATTCTCCATAACTAAGAATAAAAAGGGACCCTTATTTTGTCATGAAGACATGTTGTGGAAAAAGATCAATTAGTGGGTTTTTCCAAGATGATCTAGGGAGTTAGACAGATATAATATAGGCTACTAGTGGTCTCTTCGGGCTCTCCTTGGAAGTGGGGCAGATGTAGGACTGACTGACTGTAGAGGCGGTGTAACATTCACGTTCCTTCTTGAAATTTATGGGGATCTGCGTCTTCTGAAATGTGAGGCCTGCGTTTCCATCTGATCTGATCCACGCGGTTGAATGGAAAAGTTTGAGAGTGGAAAGTTAGAATACCAATTAGGTACTGGTGTATACGGGATGTCAAGAATTTGACAAAATGAATCCAAGTCTTCAGGGATCCTTAAAATGGCTGTGCGCCCTTGGTTAGTGGCTGCAAGGGCAAAGGGAAATTTCCAGCGATATGGTATATTTTTGGATTGAAGTATTTCTAACAGCGGGCGTAGATCTTTCCTGTGTCTGAGGGTTATTGCAGCTAGATCTTGATATATAGATATTCTATGGCCCTCATATTCAATTGTGTGTTTAATTCTAGCCTGCTTTAAGAGATCTTCCTTCAGCCTGTAGTCATTAATAAAACAAATAACATCTCTGGGAGGATCTGTATCCCTTCCTTTAGGTCTAAGAGCCCTGTGTATACGATCCATATTAATGGCTTCAATGCACTGACTTTCCAGCAACTGACTAAAGATGGCTGACACTGTGGCATTAAGCTGGGCGATATCCACACTCTCAGGGAGGCCTCTCACTCTTAGGTTATGGCGTCTTCCCCTATTGTCGAGGTCCTCGACGTGTCTTTGGATGTCCCTTAATTGCATAGTGTGTGTGCTTACCGTGGCTGTCACTTTCCTCAATACCGAATTGTGTATATTTGTTTTTTGCTCCACATCTTGCATCCTTCCCGCCATTGCCTGTAATTCCTGCCTTAGGTCTGTCATGGCTGCGGTGAAGGTGTCCTTAATGTCATTTGCCACAGCACAGAGGTCTTGTAAGGTAGGGTGTTGTGGAGTATTAGGCAGAGCCTCTGGAGGAGTCATGGACGGCGTGAGGGTAATGCAGCTCTGCGCCTGTGAGGCGGCTGAGGTATTCACCGCCATATTGGATCTCTGAGCCCTGGAGAGCTCCGGAACACCGCGACTGCTCTGGGCCCCGGTTCGCCTCGGGGATCTGGACCAGGATGCTGAAGAGGTGCGGGAGGCAGTCCCCATGCTCGGTGAGGCTTTAGTTTGTGCTCTTTCCCAGTTTGAGCTAGAGAGGGGCTATGGTCTGACGGAGCGCTCAGTTTAGGCGGCCATCTCTCCTCATGGCTAGCCACGCCCCATCTGGGGAGAAATTTTGGTTTTGGCTGGAAAATGCGCCATTTTGTTGTAGTCTAGCCTTTGTTGTCTACCATGTGCTAGGAATTATTTAATGTAAGCTATTGTAGGTTAGCTGCTTGCACTTTTCAGTATAAGATTTTAGTTTTGGCGGGAAAATCAACATTTTATGATGGCCTGGCTTTTTGTTGTTTGATAAAATCTCTACTCCATGTGGTCGGCGACCATTATAAGAATTTTGTGCTTTTCAGCTTGTAAATTATCCCAGAGAGGAAACTGCTCCAATTCCTTTGTGTGTGTAGCCATCATGGGGTACTTTGTCGCAGTAAGTGGGCTTAAGCAACATATAGCAATATGGTGTGACCAAATCCCCATATTTTTTGATAATGTTTTTTGAAAATGTCTGTCTAGGTGCTTTTAAATAGCCTTGCTGGAGGTAAATGTCAGTTTTGCATGTGTGCGCTGTAATATGTTTGTTCTGTGTAGCCATGTGGTCTGGGCCGTCACCTTCTCTCTAGGCATCATTTCTTTTTTTTAAGTGAATTTGTACATTTTACATATTTTTAAGTATTTTGGTTTTGAATGAAATCTCTACTTTGTACTGAATTTCAATGGACAACAAGACTAGCTTTAACTGTGTTTTTGTACTTTTAGCGGTGTGTGTTATTTTTAGTCTTTATTTGTTTTGGGTTTTATCGCTTTAGCTGAGTCTTGTATGGTATAGCTTGCGCTAGAAAAGGCTTTGGTTTTTAAAAACTTGTTTTATATTCACTTTATTGTTCGCAGTGAATAGTACTTTTTTATTTTTTTTTTCTAGTTTGATCGTGTAACTACGGAGACATCGTGCAACCGTTGAAATAGACGGCAGAAGGCTATCCCCATTTTATTTTTAGAGAGGCCACATTGTTGAGCAGGCATAAGTGCTCTGTGTAGTGTCGTCTGGCGACGCAGTGTACAGTCGTACAGCGCAATGCATTTGTGTATGCATACACTGTGACGTGTAGAGACCTGATTCTGGGGGTGATGACGCCTTCGTTCATGTTTCTAGTTGAAGGACTAGCTGTAGTCTGACGATCCACAGCAGAAGATGGCACCTGGCGGTGCTCCCCGATATAGGTGCAATGGTTTCCCTGGACGCAGGGGGTAAGACGATAAGCCGATTCGAATCGCCGTGGACACTAGGATGTTCATGCATGGGAAAGAATGGAGGCTTCCCACAGTCAGACAGTACAGCACAGTGCATGAAATATGTAGCTCAGCTGTGGCTTCAGAAGTTTATTATGGTAAAGCGGCAGGGTGTACAGAGGGTGGTTTCAGTCCGGAAGTAACCGCATTATGTACACCTGGCCCGAGGGGATAGCAGTGACTGGTGATCCAATCCTGGAAGCGGAAGAGGCTCTTTTTGGGCTAACTCTTCTGAGGCAGGCTGGGTCCACCAACACTAGATCTGTTGTAGTTTCCACTGATGCTTCTGCCAATGTAACCAACTTATTTTGGCGGGATCAAAAAATGAAAAATTATCAGGCCTGTTTTTGAACTTTGTGTGGCTGGTCCATGCAAAGATTTCGAACTGCTTTTGTGTTTTTCAAATTGTATGTATTTTTTTTTCTATCGCTAAGAGTGAAGGCAGAATTCCTTCTGGTTGGTTTTCATTTTTCATTTTTGATTTAGGAACTATGAAATATCTCCCCCACATGTGTAAGTGTTTGTCTCAAGTTTTAGTTGTCTCATGTTGTATGTGGTAACAAGAATAAGTCTGAACCTACCGCGACAGCCCTCTTACGTGTCGTGGGTGTTGTATTTTAGTAAGAACATGAAAGAAAGGATTACAGAGGGTTTAGCTATTATCGGTTTTGAGGAATGTCATTGACAATTTACGAATGTACACGAATGTTGTATTTTTTATGAAGGACAGAGTAATAACTTGTGTGTATAAGTATCTTTTCAGGTCCAAGGAGTTTCTGAAAGTGTATAAGAAGGTAAAAGTTTTATAGGCTCCGCACCATTCTAAACTCTGCGTGTCTTCCTCCACTTTGTAAAGAGGAGGAAAAGGGGGGAATGACATTGCTGAGAATGACAATTTTTCAAACCAATGATACTAACCACTCTAATTCTAGCCAAGTTTGCGACAGGTCACTGGGATGTTGTACAGAAGATTGATGAACAAGAGAACAAGGATGAGAATCTTTATTTATATTTTTAAAGAGTATTTTCCAACTAGCTAAGAAAGTGAACAGGACACATTGTTGGGTCTACTGAGTCTCCACGGAGCTCTAGTGCCCCAGCGATGACAGTGGTGTATGATATATAGGCATATTGGTGTGAGGAGTTTTGACAGACTAGTAAAGACTCCAAACAGACACTTGTCAATAGAACTTAACAATACATTTCTTGAGGGTAAAATTAATTATAATTTTTACACTAGCTCTGGTTCTTGCCAGTTTTGGTATCGGGATAACTATGTAGCCCACAAGTGTGCTTCAACTTTAGTTTGGTATTAAAGCGGTTCTGCACCCATTTCATTTAGTAAATCTCTTTGCCTTCCAAATCAGGCAAAGAGTACTAAATTAAATGTTTTTTTTTTTTTTTTTTTTTTTACTTACCTTGTAATTGATGACTTCCGGTCTTCTCTCTCTTCGGCGGCGGGCGGGGTCTCTGCGTCGATCGTCGTCACGCCGCACTGTCTCCTGGGATCTGGTGTCATTGATCCCAGGAGTCAGTGCGGGCATCTTCCGAAATCTCGCGAGATTTCGGCCACATCTTCCGAAATCTCCCGAGATTTCGGCCACATCTGCCGAAATCTCGTGAGATGTCGGCAGATGTGCCGTTACTGCGCACGCGCGAGTAACGGCGGTGCATGCTGGGCCATCTAAAGTTCCTGTGGGTGTTTCACATGCCCACAGGCAAGATGGCCCCCAGCACAAAAGAAGAAGACGAGGAACTTCATCGGACGAAAACTGGCGGCGATCGAGATGGAAGATGGAACAGGTGAGTCCCCCAATAAAGGTAAGCATCCTTTATATTCCGTCCCAAAAAAAAAAAAAATTATACAGAGTGCATAACCGCTTTAATGCGGATCTACAGCTTATAAAGTAATCCCCCTAATGGAAGAGGTTCATGTGTGCTGGTGAATCTTGTCCCAGCATCTTATGTCACGGCCGATCGTGAGGATCTGATGGCGCGAGAGAAGGTAAGAATGGCAGGGACAGCTAGAAGGGATTGCTTGTACACGGTGGGGGCTTGAGCTTATGAAACGATTGAACAATTTCTCATCCATTGAGGATGGGATGTTTTTCATGTAACTGTTGAAGCTACAAGGAAGTTCCCACAATCCAAGGGGGGGTCCTGGGAATTCATAAGTAAAGATTGCTATACCTGAATCGGGGATACTAGTGACAAAGTTCAGGCCCATATGGATGGGGCTTGGATCCCTGAGAGGCAAAGCCAGAGCTATAGCTAGTGAAGGTTGGAATCCTTTTAAGGATCTGGGAATCTGTGGGGATTAAATTTTAAAATTTTGCAGCGGATCATAGTTGAGGAAGTAGGGGTATATTTACTCATGTTGTTTTTGTTTCTATTCCTTATATATATCGTGATGAGGTGCTCCTGTTGCCTGATTGGACGCGTGACCAGAGCCCGAGCAGACGACCACATCTTCCTCGATGAGAAGCCCCGAAACTGACCCACGAACAAGACACAGAGGATCCCAGACCGACCAGCGACTACTACAGCTCACCATGTCATCTCTCCTGAAGAACAGAGTCTACATGTCAAGCCATGTTTTCCTTTTTTATGGACTGTAAGGCCTGATTCACTTCCAGGTGTAAGAAGAAGATCAAGTTTCATCGAGGGACACATGGGAGGATATGACAAAAAAACGGAGGACTGTTGTGGAAAATTTTATTAATGTATGTTGTCGGATGCCCCCCAGTGTCGGTTTTGCTGTAATGCGCTCATGTGAGCGTATTCGCACATACAGACGTTGGCGGAAGACCATTGGCCGCGAAAACCTTCCTGTGGACACTGCAGATCTGTTTGTTTTTTGGGATGTTCGTTTATGCCTCACCAAGAGACTGGCCACTTCTTGGCGACTGCATTAATGACTCTGAGCGAACATGTCTGTGTACATGGGAACTTTAGCATAACGATATAAATATTATGGCCCACTGAGCCATGGTGTCGTTCGCGTCATTGAAAGCAGTTAGACGGTTTGGATGTGGTTTTGTGCAGAACTCTTTCTAGTGTAACCTTTGTCTCACAGAAAGCATGGCTCTGCACCTTACCGTTAGCACACATCACTGCTAGTCTGTTTGAATGTATACATGTCTGTGATTGGTTCTTTTGAAGGAAAACAAATATCTGGCTGTCTGTATTGTTATTCTGTGTACATGACACAGAATAACATGCCTTTATATGGTCATTCACATCCTGTGTTCATTTTCCTGTGAGGTCACAAACTGTGTAGGAGGGGTTTAGCTGTTGGAGGCAAACCCTCCAGGGTGTGGCTTCGAATTGATATGTAAATAAAAGCAGTCTGTTCAGGGAGGACAGACAGAGATGCTGGCCTTGGCTGAGAGGAAGACGTAAGAATACTTGTGATGGCTCTTTTAATGGGACCTAGCTGGGAAGCAGCTAGGCTGGGAAGGTGATGTATGGATGCTAGGCTGAGATAAGGATGAATGCTTGGATGAAGGGGTTGGGAGGTAATGGAAGATCTAAAGGTAAGGCATTATATCATTGAGACGGAAATGGGTGCTTATAGGTGCACAATAGATGTGGCTGTGTGCTCTTCATACAGCCAAATTGCTACGACAGTGGGCATTGATCGACAGCAGTGATGGGCAGCGATTGCCATCGCTAATGTTCACCGATTGTGGCACTTGTGGGTACTGATTGCTGCCACTGGTGGGCACTGATTGGTGACACTGTATTGCTATATTGTAATCAGGGCACTGATGATCAGTGCCGCGATTACATTCTTAGATGTCCCCCTGCATGGAGATGCCGCTGATAGGCTCTCCTCGCCACACACACTGTCAGTGTGAGACGAGGAGAGACGATTACCGGCATCTCCGTGTTTACATGTGAACGGCTGTGATTGGACACAGCCGATCACATGGTTAAAGAGCCGTGGTCACGCCGTGTCCTAGCGACGTCATCCCAGAAGGAGAGCCGCACTGCCCACTGTCATTTGACAGTGGGCGGGCGGCAAGCAGTTAAACTCCCTTTCACTAAAAAGTTTTTTTTTTCCCCTATGCGAAGGTCATAATTGAGTATTTGGATATCAATACTATATCCCCTTCCAAGTGTCCCCGCTCCAGAGAGAATAAGTTCAATGCTTGTAGCCTTCCCCATAGCTGAGATCCTCTAGTCCCTTTGCTAGTTTTGTTGCCCTTCTCTGAACTCCTTCCAGTTCTAGCTTATCCTTCTTGAGGACTGGTTCCCAGAACTAGACGGGAAACTCCAGATGTGTCCGGATCAGAGTCTTGTAGAGTTGGAGATTTACCATTTTATCTCTGGAGCCTGTCATCTACTAGAAACCCCCAGGTCCTTTTCCATCCTGGATTCCCCCAGAGGTTCTACCTCTAGCAAGTAACATGCATTAGTATTTTTAAGGCCAAAATGCATTAACTTACATTTTTCAACATTAAACCTCATTTGCCATGTTGTTGCCCAACGCATTCTTGTAAGGTTTCCACATCCTGTGCAGAAGTTATTGCACTGCTTAGCTTTGTACCATCTGCAAATATTGAGATTTAACTATTTACCCCAGCCTCTATATCATTTATAAATAAAGTAAACAGAATTTGTCCCAGGACAGATCCTTGGGGACCCCACTTACCACACCAGTCAATTCCGGAGTATTCGCTATTTAGCACCACCCTTTGGACACACCCTTGTAACCAGTTTTCTATCCAGGTACTTACCCTTTGGTCCATGCCAACAGATCTCAGTTTGTAAAGTAAACATTTGTGGGGAATCAAATACCTTTGCAAAATCCAAATATACCACATCCACAGGCATACCTTTATCTAGATGGCAGCTCACTTCCTCATAGAACGATAATAGATTGGTATGGCAAGAATGATCCTTCATGAATCCATGCTGATTACTACTAATGATATTGTTTTCATTACTAAAAGCTTGGATATAGTTCCTTATACCCTCCAGTAGCTTACAGACTATTGATGTTAGGCTGACTGGCCTGTAGTTTCTAGGGATATATCTTGGCCCTTTTTTAAATATTGGTAGCATGTTGGCTTTTCTCTAATCAGCTAGTACCATTCCTGTCAGTAAACTGTCCGTAAAAATTAGGAACATCGGTCTAGCCATCACCTGACTGAGTTCTTTAAAGACCCTAGTTTGTAAGCCATCTGGTCCTGGTGATTTATTTGGGTTACGTTTTCAAATCTATTTGTGATACTGGCTTCTGTTGGCCATGAGGGTACATTCTATGACATATTACTAACATTAGTCTTAGTTACTATATTCCTCTTTTTCCTTCATGAAAACTGAGGAGAAGGCATGTAAACTTGGGCAGCACAGTGGTGTAGTGGTTAGCATTTTCACCTAGCAGCAAAAGTCACTGGTTCGAATCCCGACCACAACACCATCTGCCTGGAGTTTGCATGTTCTCCCTGTGCCTGCTGTGTTTCCTCCGGGTAGTCTGGTTTCCTCCCACACTCTAAAGACATGCTGGTAGGTTAATCGGATCCTGTCTAAATTGGCCCTAGTATATGTAAATTGACAGCGCTATACAAGTACCTTAAATAAATAAAAATAAATAAAACCTTTGCCTTCTCACTGTCTTTTGTCACCAGATCCCCTTCATCATCCCTTATGGGGCCAATATGTTCTGGCCTCACTTTCTTACTGTTAATATAATTCAAAAAAATACTTAGGATTTTTTTTTTTACGCTCCTACACTATGTGCCCTCTCACAGTCCATTTCAGCAGATCTGATTGCACTCTTGTTGCATCCTTTGTATTCTTGGAATGCTGACAATGACCCCTATATTTTTTTGAAGGTCTTTTCTCTTGCTTTTATATGCATTTTTATGTTAGAGTTCAGCCACCCCTACCCAACCCTAAGTGCAGCCAAAAAAAAAAAACTGCATTAGAGACGTAACAGAGTCTGTAAAATGTGTCTTTTGTGTGGATTCCTCTTCTTTTAGATGGCTGTCTCATCTGTCCTCCTCCATCAATTCTTTGGTGTAGGAGGGTTATTACAACAAGGTGTCACAGGCTCACATCAAGCAAGCCCACTCTTCCCACCGAGCTGGTCTATTTATAGTAGCTGTACTACAGCTTCTATTAATCAAACAGAATTTAATGGACAGGTGCATAATTGATAGCTATGCCCCCTCCATTTGGGCACTCTTGATGGGACCTATCACAGCCTGGGGGGTGGGGGGACAGGACGGAAGAGGAATCCTACTAAAAGCAGGGGCATCAGCATAAGGGGCACAATGGCTGTGAGTTATGTCATCCCTTGTGCTGATTTTCCTGTTTTTACTTTTGGCTGCTCTTAGGCACACATTGTTTTTGTCATAGGGGGCGTATGACAGAGAATCAGAAAAAAAAACATGAAGGGAAAAATGTTCATGTTTATTCACTACTAATCTATGTTGATTTACCATCTTTTGTGCATGCTCAACTTTCTAAAACTTGCAGTTACATTAGATTCTTTACTAGACAACAGTCTTTGCAAAGCACACAATTTAAAATCATTTAAATCACTATGTAAAGATCTGTTTTACTTTGACATTAAAGCTTAAAGAGTAACTCCACTTTTGTTAAGAAAAAAGCAATCCCCTCTGGGTGCTTGATGTACATTGCAAGGATTTTAACAAACTTTTTTTTGCAGATTCCTACCCATTCCTCCTCTGAAAAAATAGCTGTTTGCCTACAGTAAGGGAAAAAAGTATTTGATCCCCTGCTGATTTTTTATATTTGCCCACTGACAAAGAAATAATCAGTCTATAATTTTAATGGTAGATTTTTTTTTAACTGTGAGAGACAGAACAACAACAACAAAAATATCCAGAAATACATTCAAATAAAAGTTATAAATTGATTTGCATTTTTAATGAGTGAAATAAGTATTTGATCCCCTATCATTTAGCAATATTTCTGGCTCCCAGGTGTCTTCTATACAGGTAACGAGCTGAGATTAGGAGAACTCTCTTAAAGGGAGTGCTCCTAATCTCAGCTTGTTACCTGTATAAAAGACACTTGCCCACAGAAGCAATCAATTAAATCAGATTCCAATCTCTCCACCATGGCCAAGACCAAAGAGCTGTCCAAGGATGTCAGGGACAAGATTGTAGACCGACACAAGGCTGGAATGGGCTACAAGACCATCGCCTAGCAGCTTGGTGAGAGGGTGACAACAGTTGGTGGGTTTTGTTCGCAAATGGAAAAAACACTAAATAACTGTCAATCTCCCTTGGTCTGGGGCTCCATGCAAGGTCTCACCCCGTGGAGTTTCATTGATCATGAGAACGGTGAGGAATTAGCCCAGAACTACACAGGAGAATCTTGTCAATGATCTCAAGGCAACTGGGACCATAGTCACCAAGAAAACAATTGGTAACACACTATGCCATTAAGCACTGAAATCCTGCAGCGCCCGCAAGGTCCCCCTGCTCAATAAAGCACATGTACAGGTCTGTCTGAAGTTTGCTAATGAACATGTGAATGATGAGGAGAAATGGGTGAAAGTGTTGTGGTCAGATGAGACCAAAATCAAGCTCTTTGGCATCAACTCATCTCACTGTTTTTAGAGGAGGGATGCTGCCAAGCACACCATCCCCACCATCAAACATGGAGGTGGAAACATTATGCTTTGGGGGGGGGGGGGTTCTGCTAAGGAGACAGGACAGATTCACCGCATCAAAGGGACGATGGAAGGAGCCATGTATCTTCAAATCTTGGATGAGAACCTCCTTCCCTCAGCCAGGACATTGCAAATGGGTGGTGGATGGGTATTCCAGCATGACAATGACCCAAAACATGCGGCCAAGGCAACAAGAAAAGGGGCTTAAGAAGAAGCACATTAAAGGTGGAGTGGCCTAGCCAGTCTCCAGACCTTAATCCCATAGGAAATATATGGAGGGAGCTGCAGGTTCAAGTTACCAAACATCAGCCTCGAAACCTTAATGACTTGGAGAGGATCTGCAAAGAGGACTGGGACAAAATCCCTCCTGAGATGTGTGCAAACCTGGTGGCCAACTACAAGAAATGTCTGACCTTTGTGATTGCCAACAAGGGTTTTTCTACCAAGTACTAAGTCATGTTTTGCAAAGGGGTCAAATACTTATTTCACTCATTAAAATGCAAAACAATTTATAACATTTTTTAAATGTGCTTTTCTGGATTTGTTTGTTGTTATTCTGTCTCTCACTGTTAAAATAAACCTACCATTAAAATGATAAACTGACCATTTGTCAGTGGGCAAACATACAAAATCAGCACTGGTGACATCACAAGGCGTGGCTCCCCCTGTCATGGACGGACGCGAGTAGCGGAGCTTGTGTCTCAGCCCGAGCCTCCGGAAGTATCCTGACTTAAGCAGCGCCTTTTTTTTTATATCCCTTTGGAGGCTTTTATATAGTCTCTCTGCCGGCACGAGCACGAGTGGTGTCCCCCTTCCTTGCCGCTCTGTGGGGAAATTAATAAACAACAGACAGTAGCAGAGAAACTGAAAGAATATGCCCGCTCTGAGGGACAGGGGGCTGGACGGAGTCCCCCCAAACACTCAGAGCGGTGGATCAGCTGTGATCCCTGAGGCTGCTAAACACGGAGCTGCAGAGAAGACCGAGAGGGTGGAGAGCCAGGGTAAATAATCAACATTGGCACAGGTGAATGCTCAACTGCTGGCAGCAATACAAACATCTGAAACGGGTTTATCAGGTAAAAATGGAAGAAATTAAGACTGATATTGGCTTTTTGAGACAGGACATGCAATGAATGCGGGAGCGGATTACTGAAGCTGAAAATAGAGTGTTAGCTGTGGAAGATAGTGTTTTACCTATGGTCAATAAGCTGCAGACCACTAAGAAGCAAGTAGCAATGTGGCAGCAGAAATTGGATGATTGAGAATCGCATGTGCCAAATATTAGAATCATAGGCTTACCAGAAAGAGCAAAAGGTCAGAATGCAGGAGATTTTGCGGAAAGATGGTTGAGGGTTACATTTACTGGTGCTGAATTTTCATGTGCATTTTCAGTTGAGCGAGCACACAGAGTACCTGCAAATCCATCGCAACACGGCGCTCCCCCAAGGCCACTTCTTTACTGAACTGTAAGGACCATGATTTAGTTTTGCGTCAGGCTCGACAAAAGGGCATAATACAATTTGAAAATGTAAAAATTTCAATATTCCCAGATTTCTCCCTAGAGCTGCAAAAGCAACGGTCTTGCTTCAGTGAAATCAAGCAGAAGCTACGTGAAAATGGGACTGTGTATTCCATGGCTTATCCAGCTCAGTTAAGAGTGGAGGATGAAAGGGAAAGTTTTGGTTTTCACCACTGTAGAGCAGACCCAAGAATGGCTACGGACCAATGTGAGGACATCCTCTAAGGAATCAGGGAAATTAAAATATATATTGAAAATATATCTCTTTGGACTTTATTAACCCCTCCTCCCCCTTTTTTTATTGTGCGTTTTTTTTGTTTTGTTTTTTATTGCATAAAATCGCATCTTTGTTACTGGATTCAAGAAAAGCATATAACAAAAGATAGTTTAGAATATTTGACGAAACCATGAGTCAATATCCATCACTCATATCACACATCCTACTCAAGGGGAGTGTCAATGCTGATACACCGTTCGGTACCATGGGAGTGTATTAGCTATAAATGTGACTTTGGGAGTAGATAGATGTATTTATATATGCAAAATTATATTTTTTGCCATTTGTACTCATGAGAATTTATAACCCACCACCTGCAGGTATACAGGTAGTAAAGGATGCAGTGCTGTTTATCCCTTTCATGACTAAGCCTATTTCTGACATTTGGTGTTTTACAAGTTAAAATCACAAATTTTTGCTAGAAAATTACTTAGAACCCCCAACCATTATATATATTTTTTTAGCAGAGAATCTAGAGAATAAAATGGCGATTGATGCAATATTTTATGTCACACGGTATTTGTGCAGCGGTGTTTTAAATGCATTTTTGGAGAAAAGGGACACTTTCATGAATTAAAAAAAACAAAAAAAAAACAGTATTGTTATCCCAATTTTTTTGTATAATGTGAAAGAATGTTACGCCGAGTAAATAGATACCAAACATGTCACGCTTTATAATTGCACGCACTCGTGGAATGGCGACAAACTTTGGTACCTAAAAATCTCTACAGACGACGATTTAATTTTTTTTTACGGTTACCATGTTAGAGTTGCAGAGGAGGTCTAATGCTAGAATTATTGCTCTCGCTCTGAAGATCGCGGTGATACCTCACATGTCTGATTTGAACACCATTTATATATGCGGGCACGACTTTCGTATGCGTTTTCTTTGCTGCGCGAGCTCACGGTGACGGGGGCGGCTTGAAATATTTTTATTTATTTTTTCTTATTTTTTTTATATTATTAAATTGTGTTATAAAAAAAAAAAAAATGTAATCACTTTTATTGCTGTCACAAGGAATGTAAACATCCCTTGTGACAGTAATAGGTGGTGACAGGTACTCTTTATGGAGGGATCGGGGGTCTAAAAGACCCCAAAGTCCTCCTGTGCACTTCAAAGTATTCAGATCACCGAAAGCGGTGTGTCTGAATACTGTATATTTTTTTAAAATCCGGTGCCATTGACAGCTGAATAAAAAAGGAAGTGACGTTGTGATGTCGCTTCTGTGTTTACATCAAGGAGACTGGAACAAAGCCATTTCCAGCTTCATTCCAGTCTGTCACTAGCCGCCAGAAGCAGCGGATCTTTGATCGGCCCTCCTGTGCCACCGGGAGGCCGGGGAAGAGCGGCGGGAGGGGGAACGTCCCCTCCCGCTCCTCCGGCATAATAACCGAGCGGCTTTTAGCCGCATCGGTTGTTATCCTCGGAAAGCCGATCGCTGGCTCTAAACAACGGTACCGGGATGATGCTTGCAGCTGCGGGCATCATCCCGGTATAACCCCCGAAAGCCGAGTACACATAGCTGCATACGTTTGGTGGGAAGGGGTTAATGTTCAATACTCTGATGCCTATGTGATATATATAGGGGGTTTTATTATGCTATTGGATCCAGTCTTAGACAGGTGTGGAGGTGTATCCCATAATAGGGTGAATAGAGAGAATACGCTAAAAAAAACTCTTTGCGGAGATCGGGTGGTCTGACCTATGGAGAATCGGGAACCCACAAACTAGGAGGTACTCGTGGTCAGCACCAGGAGGAAGGTGTTTATCCCGAAAACATATGGCATGCGAGAATGGCAAAGTACAACCACTGATGCAGTCAATCACCCATCTCCCCTGGGGGTATCTGATCACTCTCCATTAATGTTTAGGGTAAATATTGGCCCCAGGGGGAGCTATCCATATTGGCTATCTCAGATTGGGCCCAACGATCGTATCCCAGACCAGCTAAATGCCTTTTTTGAGGCACATGAGAATCACGCAATGGATGGCAGGTTGTGGGATGCATTTAAGGCATACTTGCGGGGGGCACTGAAGTCAAACATATCCTATATTAAGCATTCCCGTAGACAAGGAGAGGAGGAATTAGCTGGGCTATGTGTACAAGCAGAGGACAAATTTGTATCTAATCCCTCGAGTGTGAATCGGGCAAGATGGGAAAGTCTTCTTATGCGGCGTACACACTGTCGGAATTTCCGATGAAAACAGTCCGATGGGAGCTTTTCATCGGATTTTCCGACCGTGCGTATGCCCAACGGTCTTTTTCTGACGGAATTTCATACGGACTTTGGATTGAGAACCTGTTCTCAATTTTTCCGACGGAAAACCTTTCTATCGGATTTTCCGATCGTGTGTATGCAATTCCGACACACAAAATTCCGACGCATGCTCGGAAACAATTTGACGCATGCTCGGAAGCATTAAACTTCCCTTTTATAGTGCTGTCGAACGTGTTTTATGCCGCTCTGTTATTGACCATCGGAATTTGGTGTGATCGTGTGTAGGCAACACAGCTTGAGCGGAGTTTTTTCCAACGAGAATTCCGATCGCGTGTAAGCGGCATTAGGCTATATAAAGGTCAACTAGAAATAAAGGCTAAAACAGAATTTATTTTATGAGGCATCAGTCTAGTAGACTATTGCCAAGTATTGCCAAACAACAACCTGCGATTTCCAAAATATGAAATGAACAGGGGAGACTAGCCTATACAATAGAAGAAATTCTGAAACGTTTTTATGAATATTATGTTAAATTGTATGCCACTTCATTAACATGTACAGAGGAGGATATAGAGGGCTATCTGAAGGTGCTAGAGTATCCTGAAATATCAAGGGAAAATGCAAAATGAATGGATGGGGAGATTAGGGAGGAAGAAGTAAGGGAGGCGATCTCTTCCTTAGCTAGTAGTAAATCCCCAGGACCAGATGGGATACCTCTGCAAGTGTATAGTCCATATATAGACTTGGTAGCCCCAATACTAACTAGGGTATATAGAGAGGCATTTATTAGGGGGGAACTTCCATATTCAATGTATAAGGCAACAGTAATTTTAAATTCTAAAAATGGATAAGGACCCATATGAATGTACCTCGTATAGCCCAATATCCTTATTAAATTGCGATTATAAAATTTTGGCCAGGAGATTGAACACCGTAATAACATCTATAATCCATACAGACCAGATAGGTTTCATACCAGGTAAATCATCATCGATAAATACTCACAGGACGTAACTGGTGGCACAAATGAGGGAGTATATCCCAGTGCTGGGAGCTCTTGCATCTCTTGATACAGCTAGAGCCTTCGAGAGTGGAGATTCTTGCAGGCAACACTGGGGAAGTTTGGCTTTGGTAATGGATTTAAACAGTGGGTTAAAATACTATATGCAAACCCACAATCAAAATGATTGATTAATGGAATATTGACTCCTTCAATAAACGTATTTATTTAGGGGCATAAGGCAGGGATGCCCACTACCCCCTCTTTTGTTTGCTATTACAATAGAGTCGGCAAACCAAAGAATATCAGGAGATAGATTTGGGTGATAATATAGAACAGATTGGACTTTACGCTGACAATATTATACTGTATATGTGGGATATGCAGAGCACATTGGCTAAAGCAATGCGTATAATAGACACCTTTGGCCAGTATTTAGGGTTTAAGATTAATTGGCAGAAGTCCTTTCTTATGGCATTGCAGCAAGAATCAGAAATCGAGGAAAGGATAGATGCCCCACTTAGAGTAGTGGACTCCTTTAGGTACTTAGGGATCTACATAACAAGACAACCCTCTCTGATGCACTGGTGGTCAATGTAAATCCATTGATGGAAAACATTAAATGCAAGCTGAGGATCTGGAGTAAGTTGCCATTGTCAGTGGTGGGTAGAATAAATTTAATTAAAATGATTTTATTACCAAAGTGTTTATATATTTTTTCACAATCCCCAGCTTAAGATTTTTAAAAGCTTGAACTCTCAATTTACAAAATTTATATGGGCTAATGGCAGATGCAAAGTAAAGCTTACAACATTACAGTGGCCAAAACCAGAGGCAGGACTGGCCTTGCCAAATATGTATCTGTATTACCTTGCGGGGCAACTAAGACATTTGCGTACTTGGTTGGTACAGGAACAAAGCTTGGGAGTGGAGAAGTACCTTTTAAGGATTGTCCACACTGAGAATCTACTTGCAGGACATGAGGCACGACATAAACAATTACCAAGGGTAAAGATTCCAATGCTCTCTTTTGCACGATCGGTATGGCTGGAGGTCAAAAAGTTAACAGGATTTAGGAACATCCCATCTGAGCTATCCATGTGGAATAACCCCTTATTTGAGGAATTAAGTACACTGCAAGATGATAAATTCTGGATGCATAAAAGAATAGTAGTACTGGATCAGGTCCAGGGCCAGACTGGGAATAAAAACCAGCCCTGGAAATAATTTCATACCAGCCCAATGTCCTTATTTAGTAGTTCATGAAAGGGAAAACCATGCATTTTAAAGCACATTTGAAGAGCGTATTGTACAGTATATAGATAAGACAGATATGAAAGCACATTGGGCTAGGAATATGATAATATATATATATATATATATATATCCACTTTCCTCCATTCCCACTACCGCCTTTAATGCAACAGAGACTGTTTGTTTTTTGATTGCTATCTCTAATACTGAGACTGCTCTTGAGGCTGCCTTCACTGCCGCCGTTGTCAATATAAATTGATATTGAAAAATAGGACCTCCACTGCGGCTATTAAAGCCATTACTGTTAGTACTCTTATCAGCACCTTGATTGTAGAAATCAAGACAGAAATATGGATACAGTCGCAATTGCATTGCTACGATTCCTAAGTTCAAACCAGCAGATACAATCACTATTAACATCAATGTGCGGTCTTGGAGCTAGATATCGATATTGCCATTGGCTATTTGCTGACATGGTTATAGGTTACCGCTATTGACTATATTGTCAGACTATACTGCCACTGCGGCCCACTGCATATTTTTTTTATTTTATTTTTTGTGGTCTTCTTGCTTCCCTGAATCCTTGAAAATTGTATTCCATTGCCCCTGCACTGAAAAGCTCCCCTGGGAGTGACAGGGGGTGTGACCATCCTGTAAAACTTAAAGGATCCCTCTTAGACTCCAGTGAGGAGTTGAATGGACAATCAAGACAGTATACTGATCCTCTGAAACAGGTCACCAGGGTTCAGGAAAGAAAACAGGAGGAAGACCAAGTCCTGTGAAAAGCTTGATTGTTCCCCCCCCCCCCCCCATTTAACCAAAGTATTATAACAAGATCATCTGTGTATAGCTGGCGAACATTCCCCAATGCCCCAGGGTGGACATGTGACCAAGTTCTCTCTTAGAAATTAAGAATAGAAAATCCCACCCTAACAAGAGCACAAAATCTGGTTGAACTGAAAATTAGTGAGAAGCTTATGTATTTTCTCTCCCCCTGGTCCCCTTGGTCTCAAGGAGGGATTGAAATGTGATTGTAAATGTAATCTTTGAACGATAAATCTGCGGTGGAAGGAGGGGGAGGGGAAAAAAGAAAAAAGGATAAGAGAAACGGTCATTTCTCTGTAGTGCTCAAGTAAAAATGAGGGGAAAACCAGGTAAAACTGGCAAAAGCACACCACCTGTTTCAAGCCCTGGGGGGATCCAAAGGTATATGGCTAATGACACCAGCACAACAGAAGAAGGGCAGGGTAGCCCTGCGCTCAGGCCTAAATAGACAGAATATGCCGGAGGAGAGCAAGGCAGGGAAAGTGAATGGAGCAAAGACAGTGGGGTCAAAAGGTGAGGGGAACAGTCTACAAGGTAGTAGTAGAGCGCAATCAAAATCTCAGGAGGGGAGGAAAGAGAATAGAGTAGAAGAGGTAGAGTTAATAGGGGAAAGAAGTACGCAACCCCCACCTCAGGAGTAAGCACCACATATAAAGGAGATGCTTGTAGAGATGTTCTCAAAAATGGAAGTGTCATTAAAAGTGAAAATAGCGGCAGTGAGGGCAGATATAGGGCTAGATTTAGGGAGGGTGGAGGAGATGGAGGAAAGACTAGACGACCAGGATCAAAGGCTTGATGCAATATGTTATATCCCTGCAGAAAGCGAACAGAGTGCTCCTGTAAAAATTAGAGGAACAAGAACACAGGAGTAGGAGGAAGAATGTGCGCGTTAAAGGCTTACCTGAGACACATAGTAATGAAGAGTTAAGAAATATAATGCAGCAGCTATTTAACCCTCTATTAGAAAGGGAACCTACCGAGATATTAAAAATAGACAGATTACAAAGGATCACTCGCTATTCAGCCCTGAGGGTGGAGAGTCAGAGAGATGTGATAGTGAGGTTTCACTACGTGGAAGAGAAAGCCCAAATCATGCGAAAAATAAGGACACTCCCAGGAGTAGCCTACGGGGGCGCAGAGCTGCAGGTCTACTCCGATTTGGCAGTGGAGACATTGATGAGAAGGAGACTATTAAAGCCTCTTACTGAATTGATGGTAGCATCAGAGATATCCTATCAATGGGGCTTTCCAGCCTGTTTGATAGGGAAAAAGGATGGATGCTCTGCGGTGCTGCGCTTTCTGGAGGACTTGATGGGCTTCTGTGACTGCCTGGGTATCCCCCCTCCCCCTACCCAGATGGGGAGAGGAGGAGGGGGTCAGGCCGCCACAGAGAAAGTTAAAATGGAATAAAGAGAGGAGAAGGGATTTGAGGGAGAGGGAGGCAAAATAACATCAGCCTATAATGGAAAATAAGGGAGGGTAGATGGGAACTATTCTTAGTGCTCTTTAATACACGGCGGGTGATATGAGGGAGGGAGGGATGGGGGGGTGGGGGGAGTGTGGAGGGACCGGGATGGCCGAGGGTGGGAGCCCCCTGGAAACTATGGAGAGAAGGCGAAATCAGGAGGATGCCAGCCCAGTCCATGGATCAAACAAAATGGGGAATTCTGTCCAACCTCACTTAGGTGTTTTGTTGCAGAAAGAAGGGGTAAGGGGGAGGGTGAGGTAGACTATAAGGGGGGGGGGGGTTGTGCGTGTGTTTTTTTTTTTTCTTCTCTCACTCACTTCCTCTGTCACCCAGTCGGGAATTCCCTGGGTCTAGCCATAAGCTCTTAAAAATCTTGTAAGTAGTAACATATGGTAGTGAGCAATGTGATTACATATAACGTAAGGGGCTTAAATACAAAACAAAAAGTATAAAATAAATGACGAACTCCAATTTTTGGGCGCTAGTGTGGTATGTCTACAGGAGACGTACGTCAGGGGTTAAATTAGCATCACATCAATTCCCGATTTGGTTCTATGGAGACACACCATCACCACACTCAATTGGCTTTAATAGTACAACAAGGTTTGAAGTGGAGGAGTGTCTGGTAGACCCAGAAGGAAAGTATCTGTTTATAAAAGGAAAATTGTTTAATATGAAGTGTACAATTGTAAATGTGTATGCACCGAATAAGAACCCTGACAGATTTCTCAAGAAAGTACTAAAAATACTTGATGATTTCAAGGATGGTAAACTGATTGTGGCAGGGGACCTAAACTGGACCTGAGCATTGACCCAAAAGTAGATACTTCAGGGGAGGAAATCAAGTTACTGAGCAGAGACAGAGAACAGTTAAAAAAGCATTGGCTAACTTGCAGTTGCAAGACTCATGGAGAATCAGCCATTTAAAAGAGCGGGATTATATCCAGTTCTCCTCTGTTCATAACTCCTTTTCTAGGATAGACTATATCCTAATAGAACACCAACTTGTATCTGCCTTGAAAAAGGCAGAAATTAAACCAACCACCTTGTCAAACCATGCCCCAGTGCAAATCCAACTGGAGATATAGGGAGACGTGGGCTTGGGGAGAACTTGGAAGCTAAACGATTCATTAATCCAGGACATAGAGTCGATCAGTAGGATTGAGCAAGAATTGACGACTTTTTTTGAACTAAATGATACGCCTGAAATCTCTAGAGCTACCCTTTGGGAAACACACAAAGCTGTCATAAGAGGAATTCTAATCGGGATAGGGGCAGAGAGAAAAAGAAGGAAAGGGAGAAAAAGAAAGCCCAGTTATATAGGGAGATCCAGGAATTGGAGCAAAAAAAAAAATAGACCTAAAGGGTTACCTGACAGATAAGACCTGATAGCTAAAAAGAGAGAGATACAAGAGTGCCTTGAGCAAGAGAGGAAATCAGCATTTCACAATACAAATAAGGAAAGATATCAGTGGGGAAATAGGTCAGGGAAATGGATGGCGAGAAGGGTGAAGGAAAAGAAGAACAGGACCTTTATCCCAATGGTCAGAGATAAAAAGGGGAAGATGCAAATCTCTACCCCACTCATCGCGGAAAATTTCCATTCTTACTTTAGCGCTCTTTACAATATAAGCCAGAGAGGTGAAGATAGGGGAAAACAGAGTCAAATGATAAGGGAGTATCTACGGGACCTGGACTTCCTGAAGGGAGAGAAGGAGGAGATGGAGGCATTGCAGGCCCCCATATCGAAAGAGGAAGTGGAGAGAGCAATAAAAAGTACTGCCCTGGGTGGAAGTCCGGGCCCTGATGGATACTCCATTTTGTATTACAAGAAGTTCCATAAGCAATTAGTCCCCAAATTATGTAATTATTTTGCAGTAGGAGCAGGAGAGAATTTTCGTGAGGAGGCACTCTTAGCACATATCACTTTCATTTTGAAAGATCCAGCAGCTCAGGAGAGATACAGGCCAATCTCATTATTAAATGCAGATATAAAGATCTTTGCAAAAATATTAGCAGAAAGACTGAAAGCTTACTTACCAAAATGGATTCATAACGATCAAGTGGGGTCTGTCCATGGGAGGGAAGGGAGGGACAATTCGTTGAAGTCTATACTGTTGGTACAGGAAGTCATCAGGAGGGGTACCCCCACAGTGCTTATGTTAATTGATGCCGAAAAGGCTTTTGACAGAGTCAATTGGGGGTTCATGTTTGAGACGTTAAGGTACTTGGGGTTTGGGGAGAGGTTGATGGGATGGATTGAGTTTCTTTATTTCCACCCGACGGCCAGAATCAGAGTTAATGGATCCCTGTCCTGCCCCCTTGAAATATTCAATGGGGCAAGACAGGGATGCCCACTCTCACCACTTTTATTTATAATCACGCTGGAGCCCCTCTTGGTGGCAATACGCAAAAATCAAGATATCCGGGTTGGAGGTAGGGAATATAAGGCGGACGCATTTGCGGACGATTTATTATTGTACATCTCCAAAACCAAGAACAACAATCCTGATAGTCTTGAAGGAATTAACAGTATGGGGAATTAACGAATTTCAAAATAAACGTGACTAAATCCAAGATTTTGAACTTAACCTTGTCAGAAGTAGAGCAGAGAGCAATTCAAGTTAATTTACCGCTCAAGTGGTGTAAAAAGGAATTGGGCTACTTAGGTATAAAACTGACAGCACAAATTGGTGACCTCTTTGAAGCCAACTATATACTTTTACTCAATAAAATTAAAGATCAACTGGGCAGGATGCAGTATAAAGCACTCACATGGACTGGAAAGATAAATGCAGTTAAAATGTTCATATTGCCTATATTAATTTATACATTTCAAATGGTCCCAATCCCTCTCCCACAGACTTATTTTGGAAAATTAAAATCCATGGTGCTGAAGTTTATTTGGGCACGTAAACGTCCCCTTATCGCATATAATATATTGGTGAAAGATAAAGATAGAGGGGGATTAGCAATGCCAGAGTTCCAAAAATATTATGAAGCAATTGTGATCTCTAGAATAACAGATTGGCTACACAATAAGATGTGTTGGGCGGAGTTAGAAATTACACTGAGCAGAACAGACACAGGGAAAATGATATGGATACCACCCCAACACCGAGATTTAGGAGCAAACACGAATATGTTGACAAAAAACACATTAAAGATTTGGGAGGGAATAAACAAGAGACACAAATGCGATTACAATTCACCACTAATGTCACTTTTAGACACAAATTTTTTTTTGCCTGGGAAGGAGGAGCGTTTATACTTTAGTAGGTGGGCTAAAAGGGAGGAAATAGCACTACAGGAAGTGATGGTAGGGAATAGAATATACACTTATAGCAAAATCACGCAGGATTGGGGACACAGGTCACTCGATGGAGATGTACTCAAATTCAACACTTCACACAAGCCTTACCACAGCTACTAAGAGGAAGGAGACCACTAGAGAAACTGCTGAAGTCCCCCCAAAGTTTAGAGAAAAGGATATCAAAAATTTACTAAATATTGAGATGAGAGGCGGATAGCGAATACCCAACTTTTTTATGGAAAAATGGGAAAGGGAGATAGGTCTGTTAAAGAATGACGATCACAAGAATAAGATAATCAGGTTGACTCGCTCAGTAGCAAAAGACACACAAACAATGGAAATGTCTTATAAGTTGTTAGCTAGGTGGTATGTGACCCCCCAGAGAGCACACTGCTTCAGAGGAGACGCCTCCCCAACTTGCTGGAGGGGATGCACCGCATTGGGGACTTTTGCACATCTGTGGTGGGATTGCACTAAAATACAAACCTAGTGGGATAGGATAATAGAAATAATATTTTTTTATAACAGGGGAAAGGATCAAAAAAGAGCCATGGGTATGTCTGTTCCATGATTCGGAGAAGGGGATGACACAAAACAAATTGACTTTAATTCCATACTTGTTAAATGCAGCCAAGGGCCTGATACCATCCCTCTGGAAAAATCAGGAGGCTCCGACAATGAAAGAGTGGATTGAGAGGGTGGAGTAGATAAGAATCATAGAAGAGTCTATACATATGACAGAAGAAACCGGGGAAAAATATCAAAGGATATGGCAACAATGGCTGGTATTTAGGAGAACGGAGAAGTATCTACAAATAGTGGAGGGACAATGCTGACAGAGAGGGATGTGAGTGAGACAGGGGTTTTTGTGTTCTATTATTATGTGTTTTTTTTTTTCCCCTGGGGTGGGAGGGTAGGACAAGGAAAAGGTGGTAACAAATGTAATATTAAAAAATGTTTGTTTAAGGTTAATTATGAAAAGAAAATGGGTCCCAAAATGACATTGCTGCAGATGGACACAGTTGAACGACTTTGGGGCCCCCGAGATACGAGACCCCAAATTCGGGTCAGAAAATGTCATGTTTTCTGCAGCAGAGAATTACATTTTCCGAACCGACTTTGGGGCCCCGTATCTCGGGGCCACTTGGTGCTAGGAAAATTTGGGGTTCCTAGCACTAAGTGGCCCAGACATACGGGGCGGCAAAGTCGGATCGGAAAATTTTAGTTTTTGCTGCAGAAAAGTGCTTGACTCGAGTATAAGCTGAGGGGGGCACTTTCAGCACAAAAAAATGTGCTGAAAAACTCGGCTTATACTCGAGTATATACGGTATACTAAAATGTATATGCCCTTGTCATTGAATTTGTCAGCATAGTATAGTTATACTGAACACTGACATGACAGCAAGCACATGAATTTTTTAAACATGACAGTACGCAATAAATATATTTAATAAATATATATTATATTTATTGCGTACTGTCATGTTTAAAAAATCCATGGGCTTCCTGTCATGTCAGTGTGTAGTATAACTGTATAACTTATAATACTACGCTGACAAAGTGACAAATTCAATAACAACAAGCGCATGAAGTTTATATATATTATAGTATACTACAGAATAGCTCAAAAAATAAAATAGCATGCAATTGCAATTTGCAAGCAATTCATTCGATTTCAAATCAAATTTAATCAGTGCAATTATCTTTTTGGTACAAGTCAGATGTATTGCAGTGCAGACATAACTACCTTGCATGGCAAGCACTGCACCGTAAAAAAAAAGGAAGGGATTGGTTTGTTTTTTTATTTTTTTAAAGCTGCCTTCTGGGGTTTAGCTTTTAAATTGATTTTGTCCTTTTTATTTACCCCCCTCAGATTTCACTCCCACTATAGATCAGTCTATGCTATTATTCTGTGCTACCAGCAAAGGTAGACCATGTCTGCAGTGTGAAAATATTTTAAAGTTTCTGATAAAGACCCCAAATTTGCAATCTGTAGTCTTTGCTCAGCAGACATTTCAAGAGGAGGTACAGTGCCAAGGCATTTTTCAACAACAGGTTTGATAGACCACCTGAAAACACGTCATCCAGTTCAGCATTCAGATTACAAGAAACCAGTGCCCCTTCCAAAAAGTGCCTCAGGCTCAACACCATCTGTGACCACAGTCTTTGAAAAGGTTAAAAATTTGGAAGTGACAGTCCCAAAGCTCGTCTCATTACAGATAAAATTATGGAATTTATTGCATTTATTGTTGTGGAGGACATTGGATTCAGTAGGCTCATGCAACATATTGAGCCGCGTTACTCACTACAAGGCAGACGTTTATGAGCTCATGACTACCGACATCATAGCAATCAGTTTTACTACCGACATTTGGAGTTCAGACGTCAGTCCAACGAGCATGCTTAGCCTGACAGCGCAGTGGATAGATGACAAATTTCATTGGCAAAACATCCTACTTAACGCACGTGAGTTTGTTGGATCACATACTGCAACAGCAATATCTGACGCTTTAAAAACCACGCTTGACACTTGGCACATTGAGAAGTCTAAAGTGCATTTGATTGTCCAAGATAATGCGCGGAACATGGCAAAGGCAATGGAGGACAGTGAACTTAAAAGCATACCGTGTATGGCGCACACGCTGCAATTGACTGTGAATGAAGGATGTGCTGAGTCAGCGCACCATATCTGATATCGTATCAAAAGGAAGAAAAATTGTGTGTCACTTTAAGCATTTTCCGCTTGCTTATTCCAGCTTACAAGCTTTGCAGAGACAGTTTGGAATGCCACCGAAACAACTGCAGCAAGATGTAGCCACTCGTTGGAACAGCACCTACTATATGCTGCAAAGTCTTTTAAACAAAAGCGTGTTTTAGCTGCATACATTGCAGATTACGAGCTGCTGGCAACACTGAGCGCACATCAGTGGATGTTAATTGTTTGTCTCTTCTATCTCCATTTGAACAGTTAACTTCCATTTCTGAAGTTATTCCCTTGATTGCTGCACTGAAGCGTCTGCTAGGAAAAGAGATAGAAACAGACCATGGCGTAAAAACTGCTAAAACCACTCTACTGGAGGCCATTACCAACCGGTTTCAAGACACCGAGTCCAACCCTCTGTACTGCATTGCAACAGTTCTAGATCCTCGATTTAAAGAGCATTATTTTAATGTTGAGAAAAAGCAGCGTGCACAGGAAATGTTACAGGCACAAATGGAGGTGGTGGAAGCATCTGGTGAAGGAGTTTCGAGGTGTAGCACAGAGGAAAGTGAGAAGAAATGGTTGCATACAAGTGAAGAGGAACACGCTCCCTCCATATCCGATTTTTGATGTTTGAAAACATTTTACATGAATGCACCCCGGTCCATAGCAGTGCCACAACAAGTGCAGCTACCCAACAGCTTGACATTTATTTAGCTGATCAGCCTATCGCCAGAAGCGACAAGCCCCTTGAGTACTGGCGCATCAACAAACAACGTTTTCCTTTGCTTGCACAGATTGCAAGCAGATATTTATCTGCCCCAAGCACCAATACAGAGAGTGAGAGACTATTCAGTCTAGCATCTCATATTCTTGATAAGAAGAGAAACCGTCTCTCCCAGGGCTCAAGTCCTGTGGGAACGCATGGGAATGGAGTTCCTGTACTTTTTCCACAACAGGAACTCAGTTCCCGTTAGCAGCCGTGTTCTGCAAGACTTTGAAGTATGCAAGCTGTGTGGCAGGAGCTACACCAGCAGCCGCGAGACACAGCTCGCAATAGTAAGTGCTGCACACCTGACCATTCAGGCATTTCCAGTAGGGGGTCCCCATGACATTTTCCTCCTTGATCTACCTGTCAATCACAGCCATCTGACGTGTAGATCAGGTCCCTGCTGCTAAGAGATTGTATTTAGTCAGACCTCTCGTGATGCGCTCTTCCACGCTGGCCCGTCCTGATTTTCTGTCTCCTCATCCCCCCCCCCCAGTCTCCTGCATACTTGCTCTGTGTGTCCCGCTGAATCCCCCCTCCTCTATCTTCAGTGCCATATGATGAGAGAGCCCAGAGGAGGAGCACAGCTATTCTGCTCACAGGACATGCAGGGAGAGAGGTGAGCTGAGGGAGGAACATCAGTTTGGGGTGGTAAGCTGAGCACAATACCTGGCAAAGTTTAATGCCAGGAGGGAAGTTTATGTGGAAATATGTGAAGGGTTGGAATAGCAGCGAGTGTGTGTTGGAGCCCTGCAGAGTTTGCAGCCCCCCAAGCTAACATACATCTCCTAAGCAGGAACACATCACTATCTCCCCAAGCATTCTGTCCAGATAATGTGCAGTTCATTTATGACCTTTCCGTTTAACCCTGTGTTATCCAAACTCTGTTCAATGAAAAGTGTAAACTCGCCACATAAACACTCTATATACAAAATAACATTCCCCAATAAAGATCAGAACATGATGTTCACATTTGCATGGAAGCACAATTGTATGAATGCTGATTAGTCAGAGAATTACCGTATTTATGTTTATTGAGGATTGTTTTGTTTTTTTATGTACTAACAGTTAAGCTTCATACACACAATACGAAAATTGGATGAAAAATACAACTTTTGAAGCGTTTGTGCATATGAGCGTATCATTTTTTTTTTGGTGGGCGAGTGGATCTTGGGTGGGAGTTCCCACACTTTTTTCCCCAGGACTTGACCCCTGGTCTCTCCTGTGAGAAAGCTGAACAAATTTTGTTCTTAAAGCGAAATCTGTCACTTTTATTGAAATAGATTTATAAATCCGTAGCATAGACCAATTCATTTACCATGTTGAACATAGTAAATGAATTGGTATTGGGCTGTGCTATTGGACAATTGGAACATACAACATAGTATGACTGACAACCAGTATGTTCCAATTGTCTAGTTGTGACATTTGTTGGCCCTTTTTTGCACTTCTTCAATTTTAGAGGGAAATCCAGCTTTTGAACTACTGTACAACTACAGACATAGTTTGTTGCTGTTGGGCCAAACTATGTCTCTCCATAAGCTGGCAGCCTGCTGCATGTGCAAATGCAAAACTGTATGTTCTGTATCTGTGGCTGTCTACATACTCCAGTACTATACACTACACCGCACTGTTCCAGATATGGGCGGAGACTTCCAGAAACACAGACTAGTCTACATTGCTTGTTGTGATTGGCTAAGCACCGCTGCTGTAGACTAGTGAAGTTCCGGGAAGTCTCTGCTCATACCCGGGGGCCGCGCACAGTGCGCTCTACTGTGTAGATCGCTTCACCCACTGTGAATATAAGTGATCTACAAATGCTTTGAGAATCTTGAACGGCTTCAGTTTCTGTAATCTCGCGATAGCTTGGGAGATTTAAGTATCAGAACCCCATAGTGAAATACGAAGCACTCCACATACACTGCACATATTAAGTTAATAATAAAGATATAATCCCCCTACCCAATAAACAGACACCCCATAACAGTAAAAAATTATAATGATTAATACATAAGCATAACACGTGCATATTTATGTGAATGGTGTGAATACAAAATGATTGTACTGTATTTGTAATGCAGGTATGCACCATTCATATTAAAATAATAAATATATATATTCAATAGTTCAAAATAATTTAAAAAAGCATAACAATAAAAATATTAAATTAACAATTAAAATAAAATAAATAATTTCAAATAAAGAGAAACCCCCGTATAATAAACCAAATTTTAGGTTTGAAATAAATTAAAAAATAATTAAAAAAATGAAATCAAATATAGAAAATGTAATTTAAATAATACCAGTTCAAAGAAAGTAGTTTTATGTTATTTTAAATGCTCATAAAATTTAATTGATAAAAAAGGCATTTTACAAATATATATGTTGTGTCAAAAAAACTCCCATAATATGTTAATGGTACAATCCTGTAAAAGTAAGTCACTGTTAAACTATTAAGCATTTGAGGGTATAAGATAGTAAGCAGGACATACACTAGGATCGATTATTGGCTGATAGAACTGAGAATGCTAGACTTGATAGTCTCCACCAATATAGAAATAAACTTCACTATCAGACCATATACAAAAAAAGAGTCGCCCTGGGACTTTAAATGAGGTGGTCAAAGTTAGCCACTGAGTAACAAGAGTAATAGCAGTATAAGTGTTTATTAAAATTAATGTTCATACATGGATAATATAGCACATTAGCTCAGCCAATGTATTTGCACATAATAAAGAGAAGAAATAAATTTGATACAAACGTTATACAATGCAGAATATACAAATGCGCGCATCAGAAAACCCGATGCGCATTTCGCGAGATCATAGCTCGCTCATCAGGGGTGTATGCGGATGACATGTATCTAAATAGACAAAAAGATGTGTCACAGTGGTAAATGTAAGAACAATGGCAGAATGGGCCAGGGCAAAACGGCCCAATACTTACCATTGAATGAAATCAGAGTTTCCATCGCTGAACCCCCCAAATGGACGGCAGCAGCCAGAGTACAGCACGGGAGCTGAGGGGGAGAAGACAGACACAGGTACCCCCAGGGGGGATGCCAGGCAGCAGACATGGCATAGGTGAATGCTCCTATTTGTCTCGGTATGTAACTTGATAGATATCAGCTGCAAACATAGATGTATATGTCTCAATGATTTACCAAATTTAGTAAGGATGAACATCAAGTTATATAATATAATATTTTTGTATGAGAGCATGTATACTCTAGCTTAAGTATATATGTCAAGCCTTACTAAATAAGCAGAATAGACAAAAGTTGTACAATTGTTTGTATAGAAACAGATGTGGACTAACCTGATCCAAAAATTGAGCAGACATAGAAACCATGGGTAAGAAAGTAAATCCTGAAAAACTGTGTTTGTCTGGGAAAAAAAAGAGGAAAAGGTTGTGTGAAAAGCAGTGTTATAAATGAAACAAAAAAGTGCAGGGAATGCAGATGAAGCACCAGGTGAGTGCTAGGGTGGGGAGAGTGTATTTACCTTGATATACAAATAGCTGAACAGCAATGTAAATCTATGTGGTGTGCATAGTATTGGTGAGTGAAGGAAGTGATCTCAGCCATGTCTCATCCCTGGAATGAGAATATACCAAGGGGCAATGGTAATGCAGGGCTGTACATGACAGTGTGTCTAGTGACACAATCTGCAGGGTAAGGGGTGTGGTTTTTGCCTGGGGAGGGTCGGTGCAGGCAAGGGGAGTGGCTCTATATAAGTGGGGGGGCGGAGCAAAGGGAGATCAGTTGGAGAGAAGGAGAACACGAGGAGGCAGTTTTTTCACTGCTCCTCGTACAGCACTGAGAAGAATCCAAGATGGCTGACGGAACAAACATCATGGAGATGCTGAGGACGGCGGCGGTGGAACGGGGGATCGAATGGCTCCAGAGTCAGCTGGCAGAGGTGATGGCAGAATCGGAAGGCCGGACGGAGGATCGGGCGGGATCGGAAGACCAGACGGAAGAGGAGGCGGGATTGGAGGACCGGACGGACGGACGGCAGGAACAGGGCGCCGCGTGGCAGGGTATCGAGGCCGCCGACCAGGTACTCCCCTGGGTCTGTAGCAGGCCCATTTTCTTCCTCATTAGAAACTGAAGGAAGAACTGCAGGATTTATAGTGGTGCAGGAAAAAAGAAACAGGCTAGTCAGGAGTCCCAGGGGGGAGCGGTCCACCCCCCCAGCAAAGAGGAGCCAGATAGAAGCACCAGGAGGGCCCAGGCGTGCTACACGCCGCGGGCCTAGCACGGGAGGCGTGGCCTCGGGCACACAGGGTGCAGCATCCCCAGCTCCAGCAAGCGTGCGCATCGGCACCCCCAGCAGCTCTGCACGAGCGGGGGGGAGCAATCAAGTGGATCCAAGGGCACTGCGGGAAGTAGCAGGGAAGGGAGGATGGCCAGGACATCAGGCGTCTCTGCAGCGACACCTACCCAAGCAGCTCTGCACAAGCGGGGTGAGGGCAACTTGCCAGCAGGTCCCAGTGCGATCAGGAGGCCGGTAGCGACAGTTCCCTCAGCCGCACTGCACGTGCGGGGAGGGTCGGACAGAAGGGGGAATAGGGCATCGGCTAGAGTGGGACTAGCGTTCAGTCCTTCACAAAGAGTCAGGGGTGGGCGGACGCCACCAGGAAGTGCCAGAGAGGAGTCGCAAGGCAGGAGCGGTGCCCAGTCCGGCCCGACTGCCAGGAGACGGGGAGGCGAGAGTGTCAGAGAGACGGCCAGCAGGCGGGGACCAGTGCGAGAGGACAGAGGCGCACGGAATCCAGGAGCCCCTCTCCTAGGGGGCGTCCTTTTTTGTCCCAATAGGAGAAAGCGAGCAGGTCGGAAGGCGAATTGTCGGAGGAGGAGGAGCCCATTCATCCAGTCTCGGCAGTGGAGGTCAGACCAGCGGCTGTGGGGTCGGTGCCCAGGCAGCCCGGTAAGTCAACCGATAATGTAGCTTTCACTAATGCTTTAAAAAAATTGATTGGGTGAAGTGACTCGCGGGGGGGGGCTTCACCTTCCGCACCGTTGGTGGCAGTCTCAGACCAGCCGCGGGCAGGCGGGCAGCGTGATTGCAGGGGTGGGGTCTGGGGGTCAGATGCAAGAGTTGCTGGAGGGGTTGCGGGTGTTGGTGGGCCGTTTTGGGGGGAGTTCAAGTACGGATAGTAGTGTTGGGGATGGGGTCACCAGTGGTGAGAAGGTCACAGCAGTTGCAGGGGTTTCACCGGACAAGTCGGGGGAGGTACAAGGCGACAAGGTGAGTACGGCGGAAGGCGGAGCTACGGAACAAGCCGCTCGGGCCGACATCGCGAGAATAGCCGATGCGGCGAAATGTGAAGTCTACGTGTGCTTCGAGGGACCACTGGGGGCACATTTAAAGCAGGAGGTTAGGGAAAAGATTTGGAAAGGGGAGTACGTGGAGATTTTCTCCTTGTTGCCCCTGGAGAAATTTAATTTGGATAGGGTGAAGCCAGATAGCACAAAAAAGGATGAGGAGGAAAAGAGGGGCAGGGTGGTACCAGAGGTGGAGAGATTTGCGTGGCTGGACAGACCACCAGAGGTTCTGGTCATCCACGCAGGGGGAAATGACCTAGGAGTGAGGACTGTCAGGGATCTGATAGCGGATATCAAGTCAGATCTGGTATACCTGCGTGCAAGGTTTCCAGGCACGTTACTGGTATGGTCAGATATGGTGGCCAGGACTAGGTGGCGCATGGCTCGATCAGTTTATAGGCTCAACAAGGCCAGGATTAGAGTTAATAAGGTGGTGGGAAGGTTTTTGGCTTGGGAAGGAGGTTTGATCATCCGCCATAGGAAATTAGAGACCAATGTGGGTCTTTACCTGCGGCCGGATGGGGTGCACTTAACGGACGTGGGCATTGACCTGTGGTCGTTGGGACTCCAGAAGGGTATCCAGGCGGCCCTGTGGGTGTGGAGGTGCCATCAAGGGTGAGGTTATCTCCCTTTCAGGCTGTGGCGTGTTTGTTGTTGGTCAGTGACGGAAGCATTTATAGAGGTGGTAAGTGGGTGGGGGGCTCATCAGTATATGGCCCCTCCTTTGTAGTACATCAAACGTTGTTGATGATTACTCTGGTTGTTGCACTGCGGGTAAGGTAATGGTCTCAGGGCGGTACAGAAGGAGGCCTACGTGGTTTCGGTAAAATCCCGCAGTGCCCCCTGGTGGTATTTGGCTATCGATAGATATCATGGTTTATATAGTATATGCACTTAGCTCCGTCACTGACCAACAGGATGGGTGAAACATGTTGTTTCCAAGTTAATATGTTATTTATATTGGTTATGTATATTGGTTATTTTTATATGTTATTTATATTTAAATAAAATTGGAGTTTTAATTGGTTGGTTTTAATAAAACAGGCCGTTGCGGCCATTTTACTCCAATAGAAGGTGTGGTCTCTTATTTAAGGGGTTGGTAGTTAGAGGGAGTTGGTAAAAAAGGGGCTTTAACAGCATAGTGGGTATTATCTGGGCTACACTGGTCAAGTAAATCCTGAAAAACTGTCTGGAAAAAAAAAAAAAGGTGAGTGCTAGGGTGGGGAGAGTGTATTTACCTTGAAATACTAACAATCAAACAGCAATAGAAATCTCTGTGATATGCTAAGGGAGATTTTTGTCTCCTGCTGTCTCCCCCACCTTGTCCTATGGATTTTGTGGAGGGGCCACCGGCATATCGGCGCTATGCTCCTACACCCATTGGGTGGCTTCCGCAGTTGCGCTGTCACCCAGCGGCAGTGCAGTTTGTCATCTTGGATGGACGAGAGTCTACTGCACATGTGTACTCCTATTGGCAGCTGGCGACTGGGCGTACTAATCCATCCTCGCATGGCGTTGGGGGCAGAGCAGATGGGACCCCTTTTGGGGATATAAGTCAGGGATGAGACATGGCTGAGATCACTTCCTTCACTCACCAATACTATGCACACCACATAGATTTACATTGCTGTTCAGCTATTTGTATATCAAGGTAAATACACTCTCCCCACCCTAGCACTCACCTGGTGCTTCATCTGCATTCCCTGCACTTTTTTGTTTCATTTATAACACTGCTTTTCACACAACCTTTTCCTCTTTTTTTTCCCAGACAAACACAGTTTTTCAGGATTTACTTTCTTACCCATGGTCTCTATGTCTGCTCCATTTTTGGATCAGGTTAGTCCACATATGTTTCTATACAAACAATTGTACAACTTTTTGTCTATTCTGCTTATTTAGTAAGGCTTGACATATATACTTATGCTAGAATATACATGCTCTCATACAAAAATATTATATTATATAAATTGATGTTCATCCTTACTAAATTTGGTAAATCATTGAGACATGATTTGCAGCTGATATCTATCAAGTTACATACCGAGACAAATAGGAGAATTCACCTATGCCATGTCTGCTTCCTGGCATCCCCCCTGGGGGTACCTGTGTCCATCTTCTCCCTCTCAGCTCCCGTGCCATACTCTGGCTGCTGCCGTCCATTTGGAGGTTCAGCGATGGAAACTCTGGTTTCGTTCAATGGCAAGTATTGGGCCATTTTGCCCTGGCCCATTCTGCCATTGTTCTTGCATTTACCACCGTGACACATCTTTTTGTCTATTTAGATCAGTGGTTCTTAACCTCAGTCCTCATTACCCCCCACCAGGCCATGTTTGCAGGCTTTCCTTTTATCTTGCACAGGTGCTTTAAATCTAAGTCAATGGCTTGGTATTTTGGACAGCTATTTTATCTAAGGGAAATTCCCAAAACATGGCCTGGTGGGGGGTAATGAGGACTGAGGTTAAGAACCACTGATTTAGATACATCTCATCCCATCCACCCCTGATGAGCGAGCAATGATCTCGCGAAACGCACGTCGGGTTTTCCGATGCATGCATTTGTATATACTGCATTGTATAACTTTATTTATTCTCTTTATTATGTGCAAATTTATTGGCTCAGCTAATATGCTATATTATCTATGTATGTACAGTAATTTTAATAAACATTTATACTGCTATTACTCTTGTTACTCAGTGGCTAACTGTGACCACCTAATTTAAAGTCCCAGGGCGACTCTCTTTTTTTGTATATGTATATAGGGATGGAGGTGTATCACTGGTGACTGCAGACATTTTGTTACTATCTGACCATGTGCCAATGACCATGAAAATAAAGATACCAGTAACTCAGATACAAGCGTATTCATCGAGGCTAAATGAAGATCTTCTAGATCAACAAGGGGAGGAGATAATAAAAAAAGAATTAGAGCAATATTTTAGTTTAAACGGAACCAGCGAGATCGTGGACGATACCCTGTGGTAGGCACACACAGCCTACATAAGGGGAATCCTGATCTCAATGGGAGAAAGAAGGAAAGAATAAAAAAAGAGGGTAAAATTGATAGAAGAAATATACCTATTAGAGCAAAGACATAAAAAAGGGAGAGGGCAAGGTCAGGAACTGTCACAAGAACTAGTAATAAAAAGAGATGAACTAAAGGAACTATTAGAACAGGAAATAAGGAAGTGCGCATGCGCGTGAGCACGGGCGCGGACATGTTCTGACCTTCTCCGCACGCCGCTGGGATTTCCGAGCCTCTGATAGCCTCAGGGGAACCGGCCATTTATTCTAATTAGCGTGGATCGCAACATGAGAAGGCAAGGAAGGGGGCCAAATGAGAAAAAACCTCCGCCGCTCACACATTCCTCCCGTTCGGGAAATACAGCACTGGAGCCTGTTGCGGCCCCCTCAGCCAAGATGGCGTCGGCCAGCCACAAAGAGAAGTGCGCAGCAAGAAAGGTGAGCGGAACGCTGACAGATTCAGCCCTCCTCACACAAGGATTTACCTCACCTCACAGCCTAGATACCTCACGAACGGGCCATGGCAGGGATCCCTTCTCATCACAGTCACAGGACGATTTAGAAATGTCACAGAAAGCTGAATCCACATGCTTCTCACTCTCTCCCTCCCATGCTTATATGGGAGAGGATTTAGGCAGTCCTGATTCTCCAGCCTCATCTATGAACAGCAATATGGCGGAGATAGCTAACTTAGCCATAAGCCAGGACTGCACGGGGGGTAATCATCCACCTCCACTCCTAGCAGCACATTCAGGTGACTCTGTCCTGTTAGGCCGTTTTTCAACTTTACTACAGTAGGAGCTGACTAAAGCATGCCAATCTATCACCGCTGAAATGAAACGTGATTTTAATAGCATTGGAATATGGCTGGACGCTATTGAATCTAAGATGGATGGTACAGTGAGGAGAGTTAACCAGAATTCAAACATGATTTCTTCGCTTCAATATCAATTGGACCAGGCAAACGCTAAAATTGAAGACCAAGAGAATAGGTCCAGGCGATACAATTTTAGAATACGTGGCCTGCCAGAAACAGTGACTGATCTTGAAAAAGCTGTGCAAGCCCTGTTGCAGGACTTGATCCCAGATATTGCATCACATCACATGTAAATCGATCGTGTACATCGAGCTCTGACTGCCCCTAGACAAGATGGCCTACCTAGAGACGTCTTAGTGAATCCACATTTCTACAACATTAAGGAGAAAGTTATGTCCATGGCTCGTGTCAGGGGCAACATCACCCTTTTGGGCCATCCTATACAAATTTTTGCTGACATATCTCAAATAACTATACAAAAGAGACGTGCATTGAAACCACTCTTGGCCCATCTCGCTAATCGCCAAATTAAATATCGCTGGTCATTTCCTTTTCGTTTTGTCCTTCACTTACAAGAGTAAAGTACACTCCTTTGCCAATTTTCAAGATGGAGAAGGTATCCTCACAAGCCTGGGACTACTCTATAAGGAACCCATCTCTCCTTCAGCTCATCAGTCAGATGTCCGTCCACTATCCCCATTGTGGAATCTACATTAGCGATCTCCATCCAAGAATCTTCATCCCCCCGTGGAACCCGTAGGATGACTATGACGACATCTTCACGAGAATGGTACCCATGAGATGTTGATCGGTCTCACCGAACACATGGAAAAGACTTCCCCAGAATTGTTTGAAAGTTGTGCAGTTGCACATGGTTATAATGCATTAACGATGTTTTTAAATTTTTGATGTTCACCCGGTATTTTGGGGGGGGGGGGGGGGGGGGGGGGGTTAGGGAGTAAGTGATGCCTAATGGGATAACTTAAAATTATAGGTTTCACCAGTTTATCTGGTAAAGTCCTCTCTCCCCGGGTTTATTTACATTACTCCGGCAGCTTTGCCGGTGTCCCCTAGCCCCCTGTATAATATTTTAGATGGAAATAACTTGGAGCGGAACCGCATGCCACTGGTTTGTGAGTTTGTTGTTACCTGATAGGTGGCATCAACCTCATACTACATAATGGGAATAGTAATTTCCCGGACCTCCAGGTTATTATTACTGTTACGTATGCTGTCACGGTCTCTATGTTTTCGGGTTGAAGGTATATGTTGGTCCAATATACTTCATCCCCATATTAACTTTTGTTTCTTTCTCTTCTTTCTTTTCTCTGTCATATTCCACCCCTCGAGTGCACCCCTGATCCTGATGTCTTCAGTTCTCAACCGCAATGCAAGCATAAAAGTGGTGAAGCTGGTCTACTACAACAGTCGAGTACAGTCTGCCGATTCACAATGTTGACAACCCATCACTCTCATACTCAAATACTAACCCATAATGTTCAGGGCCTCAATTCCCCTACGAAACAAACTATGGCCTTTCAATCATATCACAAATTGGGTATAGATATCCTGCTCCTTCAGGAAACACACTTCTCTCACATCTCAACACCCAAATATTTGAATGCCAGATATCCCACATTCTACCCATCTAATGGCCTGGAGAAAAAAGGGGGAATGGCGATTTGTATTGCAAAGAAAGTCCCATTTACACCGACCACAGTTATTAAGGATAAAGAGGGGAGATACATCATGGTGGTGGGGAGTATAAACGAACATACAATAGCCCTAGTCTCATATTATGCACCTAATACAGGCCAAATACAATTTTTTGAGACTATGCTTAAAGTGATGACGCCACAGATGCAGGGCCATATTTTATTAGGGGGAGATAGTAATGTGTCTCTAGACCAGGCCCTAGATAGATCCAATTCCTATAAACCAATTCTGAAACATACCCCCAAGCAAGGTTGTAAATTGGCTCGGATATTACACCATTATGATCTTATAGACATCTGGAGAGACCTCAATCCCTCAACTAGAGATTACACTCACTATTCTCAAGTCCACAAGACGTATTCGCGTATAGACCATATATTTATGCTTTCATCACTTCTTCCCTCAGTGGTCACAGCCAAAATATTGTCCGCTTCATGGTCGGACCACTCTGCGGTACAAATCTCACTCGCTGACATATGGACCAGACCAAAACCTTCAGCGTGGCTTTTGAATGTTTCACTACTTAATGACCCTATTATATTTACTGAAGTGGAGACAGCCTTACGACATTATTTTGCTGATAATCGAGCAATTGATACCTCCCCTACTGTTAACTGGGCCACTCAAAGCCACAATTCATGGCAAATTAATTCAAATAGCCTCCAGAACGAAATTACGGTCAACTAATACAACTACATAAGAATGAGCTGCAACGTATAGTCCATGAACAAAAGTCTAATCCCAAACAAGACTTGAGACATAAGATAGAAGCGGCGCATACAACATTAAATATTAGTCTCACTACTAGAGCGGAAAAATATTTGCGTTGGTCTAGACATCGTTTCTATATGTTAGGGGATAAACCCACTACGCCCCTGGCCAGGAAACTTACCCCTAGACCTTACAACCCTGCTATGCCGAAAATACGGACACAGGAAGGGAAATTGACTCAAAATCCCAAATCTATTATAGTAGAATTTTCTAATTTTTTCTCTAAACTATATAAAGAGCCAGATCCGTTTCCAGTATTTCAAGCAGATAAATTCTTTCAAGACATCCCGCTCCCGCAGATAGCGCAGGAACATATGGAATTAATGGAGGAAGACTTCACTGAGGGAGAAATAGCGATAGCAATAAAGAGTTTAAACCCTACCAAAGCTCCTGGCCCAGATGGCTTTTCTGGCCACTATTATAGGAAGTTTGCTCACATCTTGACACCTCATTTATACTCCTTTTTCAATGCAATAAAAAGGGGAACCCCAATTAACTTACTAGAGAAAAATGCCTTCATACATGTAATTCCTAAGCCGGGGAAAGATCATGGGGATCCAGCTAATTATCGCCCGATATCACTCATTAACGTCGACCTTAAACTGATGACCAAGATCTTAGCAACTATAATTAATACATTCCTTTCTAGGTACATACATCCAGATCAAGTAGGTTTTGTCCCCAATCGTCAGGCTCCCGACCAAACTAGAAGGGTGATATATATTATTACAGCACTCCATTCAAATTGGGACAATCACGGCGAACGCAAGGGGATGCTATTAGCATTAGATCTTTGCAAAAGCGTTTGATTCCGTGACGTGGGATTACATTCACTATGCCTTGAAATGCTATGAATTTGGACCTGTTTTTTTAACTATACTGTGAACATTATATACCTCACCTACTGCTAAGCTCCTGATGAAAGGTTTTAGGTCACACACCATAGATATCCACAGGGGGACGAGACAAGGTTGCCTCTATCCCCTATCTTGTTTATTTTAGCTCTGGAACCCTTAGCGATCAAATTAAGAAACCACCCAGATATAAAGGGCATTTACTGTGGAGATAGGGAACACAAATGTGCCCTCTTCGCAGATGATATTTTAATGTTTCTTTCGTCACCAGTAACAATATTGCTGAACTTGTACCAAACCTTACGCCATTTCACAATCATATCTGGTCTCAAAATAAATCATAATAAATCGGAGGCACTTAATCTTACACTTGACTCTCGAGAGGTGCATCATATTCAAAGATCATTTCAGTTTAAATGGCAAAAAGAAGCCCTCCCATACCTGGGGATTTTTCTAACACCCTCACTACAAACTCTGTATCAGGCCAATTACCCTCCCTTATATAGAAAACTGTCAGAAGATCTTTTAAGATGGGCCCACAATCCACCGTCGTGGTTCGGCAGACTGTACACGATAAAGATGAATCTTTTGCCTCGCTTGTTACATGTGTTCAGAACACTTCCTATTGCAATTCACAAACCTGATCTTAATGTTCTGCAGAATAAGATTGTGAAGTTTATTTGGGGGGACAAAAGACCCAGGGTGAATAAGCGTACACTCTATACTCCCAGAACGAGGGGGGGCTTAGGGGTTCCGGATCTGACAAAATATTTCGAAGCAGCACAGCTAACTCAATTGATTCGTTCCCACTCCTCACAAGCTCAACCATCCTGGATGCAAATTGAATCATCCCTCAACCCTTCTGTTCCAATTAGTCACATGATGTGGCTGAATATGAGAGACAGACCAATCATAATGTGCCCTACTCTATCTTACGCATTGAGCCTATGGGACAGATTGTTGAAACGTTTTACGTTCCGATCTACCCATGCACCTCTAGCCCCATTGCATGGCATCCCTGACTTCACCCCGGGTCTTAATCCTCAAGAGTTTACTTGGTGGACTAATAAGGGCTTGATACGTATTGCCGACATGTGTAACCATAAGGGTATCTTATCGAAACATACTATGACAGAAAAATATCAGCTCCCTGACACGGAATTATACCACTATCTTCAGATTGTGAATTATATTAAGGCTTTACAGGGTGCTAATAATCTCTCAACCTTCACGTCAATGGAATGTCTATGCAGATCCTTCGATAAGTATATGGGCCACATCTCGGAAATATACAGTATCTTGTCCTCAAAATCTGAAAAACTGTTTTACATGATTAAGTGGGAACAGGATTTAGAGACAACAATGGAACTCGATAAATGGATTAGGATGGCACAAACCGTCTCGAAGACATTTATCAATACTTCTCTGATAGAGGCGAATCACAAGGTTTTAATGAGATGGTACATGGTACCAGCAAGAGTGGCTACATTTGTTCATGACATCTCTCCATTATGTTTTAGAGGTTGTGGTAGGGAAGGCACAGTATATCATACATGGTGGACGTGCCCTAAAGTCCGCCGTTTTTGGATACGAGTTTATAACTTTATATACTCACTAACACCGGTTAAATCTTATCAAGTCACCACAACAGGTGCTATTGGGAGACAAGCTAGAAAGAATGCAAAGACACACAAAGAAGTTCATATCATTTATATTTACAGCTTCCAGAATTGCAGTGGCTAGATCCTGGAGATCACCTGTGATCCCCTTCGAGTGAAAGCTAAGTTGTCTTGGATCATGATTAACGAACGCCTCTCAGCAATCCTACAAGACAAGTTATTAAGTGTTTGAAATTATTTGGGACCCATGGTTGAAGTATTTATCTGAAGGTTTATGAAATATTAGTGTACATATGTACAGAATGTCAGGGGTGCACTCCCCCCTCCCCTTTTCCTCCTTGTTTTCCTTCTTTCTTTCCTTCTATTAACCCTTCTTTCTCCTTCTCTATGAGTTATTAATGGGGTATGTTTAGCTAAACTAGGTTAGAACTATATGATCATCCTAGGTTTATTATACAATATACCACTGTGGTTTTCATAATATTCTCTTTTTGTTTGGAAAAACCATGTACCCTTTTGCATTTTTTGAACAATGCTTGTTGTACATTTTATCTATTAAAAACAATAAAAACTATTGTAAACAGAACAGGAAATAAGGAAAACCTTCAATAAAATCTCAAAGGAAAGATATCAATGGGGGGATAAAAATAGCAAGTGTCTAGCAAGGATGTTAAGAAAAAAAATCAATGAACTTCATAGAAAAAATACAAAATAAAAAAGGGGAAATGATCTATAATACAAAAAGGACATAGCAACGGTCTTCCGAGACTCTTATGAACAGTTATACTCAGTAAATCAGAAAGGACAATGGGATGAGGGGAAAAAAGAAAGAATAAAAGAATATTTAAAAAAAAGTTAGGATCCCCGGATAACAGAGGAAAGCGCATTATCCCTAGAAACACCAATAACTGTAGAGGAGATCAATCGGGCATTAAAAAAATCAGCGCCAGGAAAAAGTACAGGGCCAGATGGATACACAACGTTATACTTAAAAAGGTTTAAAGAAATCCAATCCTGACTCCAAAACTGTGCACATATATAAATGGATTGGGAAGGAGGCCTTATTGGCATTGATTACCATTAAAGCAAAAGAAGGCAAAGATAGTACTAAGTGTTCAAACTATAGACCGTTGTTAAACGCGGACAAAAAATTGTTCGCGAAAATATTAGCAACAAGGAGCTGGTCCATCCTAATCAAGTGGATTTTGTACCAAGGAGAGAGGGGAAGGACAATGGGGTAAGAACACTTCTGCTACTTCAAAAAATAAAAGAAGGGAGAATCCCTGGTCTACTCCTGTCGATAGATGCCGAAAAGGCATTCGACAGGGTGGACTGGGGATTCATAATGTGCACTTTAGAGAGCATGGGGATAGGCCCAAGGATGATGCTGTGGATACAAACATTATATAAAGGTCCTACAGCCATGGTGAAAGTAAATGGAACATTGTTACCCCCCTTTAGAATGAATAATGGGACAAGACAGGGATGTCCCCTGTCTCCGCTCCTGTTCGTGCTGGCGCTGAAACCTTTTCTAGCGACAGTGCGGGGGGATGCAGACATAGGGGGCTTCAAAGTCGGAGAAGAGGAGCATAAATTAGCTGAATTCGCAGATGATATATTATTCTATATATCAAATCCCCGAATTACAATGCCCAATCTTATGAAAGCACTAAAGGAATACGGAGATCTATCCAATTTTAAGAGTAATCCGAGTAAATCTGAAATATTATATATAAATATAAAATTGAAAGAGGAACAGAGTCTACAACAAGAGTTTCCATTCCCTTGGGGGAGGACGGAAATAAAATCTCTTGGGGTTAAATTAACAGCATCGCCAGAGGAAATATATTAAGCAAACTATATCCCACTACTAGAGGAGATAAAAATAGAAATAAAAAAGGATAGCAACACGCCCCCTATCATGGATGGGCCGGGTTAACGCCCTAAAGATGATAATACTTCCGAAGATCACGTGCAAGTTTCAGATGCTCCTCATACAGTGGGGATCGAAAGTTTGGGCACCCCAGGTAAAAATGTGTATTAATGTGCATAACGAAGCCAAGGAAAGATGGAAAAATCTCCAAATGGCATCAAATTACAGATTAGACATTCTTATAATATGTCAAAAAAAGTTAGATTTTATTTCCATCATTTACACTTTCAAAATTACAGAAAACAAAAAAATGGTGTCTGCAAAAGTTTGAGCACCCTGCAGAATTTATAGCATGCACTGCCCCCTTTGCAAAGCTGAGACCTGCCAGTGTCATGGATTGTTCTCAATCATCGTTTGGGAAGACCAGGTGATGTCAATCTCAAAGGTTTTAAATGGCCAGACTCATCTGACCTTGCCCCAACAATCAGCACCTTGGGTTCTTCTAAGCCAGGGGTGTCCAAACTTTTTTCAAAGAGGGACAGATTTGATGAAGTGAACATGCGTGAGGGCCGACTATTTTGCCTGACATTCTTTGAACCAATAAAATTTGGTCAAAGTGTGTTCGTTCGAGCACCAATACACTGCCCAACAAGAATTCTCTTGCCTTTGTCGCGCTCGTTCCCACAACACAGACGAATGCTCTGCTCTTTAGGGGTACCGTTAATTATTAATGGTACCCCACACATTGGAAAACGTGGGGTGCTTTTGGTGCAGTGCAATAAAAAAATAAAAATAAAAAATAAAAAAAAAGGTTGGGGACTTCTTTCCCTGCATTTTTGTGGGTAGGGAAGCCCATTGAAATTAATAGGCTGCTCTACACGCAGCACGCAGTCACACAGATGTGAACCAAGGACACATGTCAGGTTGGAGGGGCAGTAAAACCACATGGTTAAGCTGTTTTACCACCCCCAACTTCTCCCCCTTTAGCTGCAGAGGGAGCAGATGGGGGTGTACACATGCTGTGGCTGCAGCTGGAGGTATACCCAGGCTGAATGGGGCTGCACTGCAACTACCCCGCAACTGTGTGCATTGCACAGTTGCGATATAGTGATGCTGGATATTACGGGCTTAAAACAGGTGGTGAGGAGGCAACATAATGCCTCTTTACCACCTGTCAAATGTCTTTGAAAAGCGATCTGTGCATGGATTGCTTTTCAGAGGAGCAGCAGTCCTGGCTGATATCACAAACAAGCCCTACAAAAGCAGTTCTGATGGCACAGGAATGGGGGGGTCCGGATTAAAAGACACATGCACACATACATACAGACAAATGCATACACATACATACAGACACATCCACACACATACATAGAGGTATACATATATACATAGATCTGGCAGACACTGGAGCTGTGGTACACTATTCCACTATAAAGAGATACTTATACAAATATGGTCTTCATGGAAGAGTCATCAGAAGAAAACCTCTTCTACGTCCTCACCACAAAAATCAGCGTTTGAACTTTGCAAATGAACATATAGACAAGCCTGAGGCATTTTGGAAACAAGTTCTGTGGACCGATGAGGTTAAAATAGAACTTTTTGGCCGGAATGAGCAAAGGTACGTTTGGAGAAGAAAGGGCACAGAATTTAATGAAAAGAACCTCTGTCCAACTGTTAAGCATGGGGGTGGATCAATTATGTTTGGGGTTGTATTGCAGCCAGTGGCACAGGGAACATTTCACGAGTAGAAGGAAAAATGGATTCAAGAAAATTTCAGCAAATTTTGGATGGTAATTTGATGCCATCTGTGAAAAAGCTGAAGTTAAAGAGAGGATGGCTTCTACAAATGGATAATGATCCTAAACACACCTCAAAATCCATGGGGGATTACATCAAGAGGTGTAAACTGAAGGTTTTGCCATGGCCTTCACAATCTCCTGACCTCAACATTATTGAAAATCTATGGATAGATCTTAAAAGAGCAGTGCGTGACAGACAGCCCAGAAATCTCAAAGAACTGGAACACTTTTGTAAGGAAGAATGTGCAAAGATAACTCAAACAAGAATTGAAAGACTCTTGGCTGGCTACAAAAAGCATTTACAAGCTGTGATACTTGCCAAAGTACAAGATAATGACTCTGCAGGGTGCCCAAACGTTTGCAGATGCCATTTTTTTGTTTTCTGTAATTTTTAAAGTGTAAATGATGGAAATAAAATCTAACTTTTTTTGACATAGTATAAGAATGTCTAATCTGTAATTTGATGCCATTTGGAGATTTTTCCATCTTTCCTTGGCGTCGTTATGCACATTAATACACATTTTTACCTGGGTGCCCAAACTTTTGATCCTCACTGTATATATACCCCCAGCATATTTCAGAACTCTAAGAATTTTAATCACTAAATTAATATGGCATAATAAGAAAAGAATTTCTCAGGCAACTCTGAAGAAAGTAAAAATCCAAGGGGGATTAAATGTACCTGACTTTCAAAAATATTATGAGGCGGTTCTGTTAACATGAGTGGTGGAATGGGCTAAATCAAATAATGAGAAAAGGTGGGTTAATATAAAACACATAATGGCTAATTACACAATTAGGAAGTATATGGATTCCACCACATTATAGGACAGTGGGAGAAAATGCACACACATTTACATGGATAGTATTGAAAATTTGGGACGCACTACACAAGAAAAATAAATGGAAATATAATTCACCATCGATGGCACTAAAGGAAAATAATTTATTTGCACCGGGGGAAAAGTTCGATAGGGGGGAATTGGATTAAAAAAAAAAAAACGCACAACTGTGTGATATAATACAAGGGGGAAAAAATTTGCACTTTACGAGAATTAAAAAAAGATGTGCTGGAGATGAATGGAGGTATTTTCAGCTGAAGCACTTCAGCACTTCCTCACCCCATAAGAGAAGGCGAAGCACTTAAAGCGATTGTGCACCATCAAAAAACAAGTGGGACTATATCTAGAATATTTAAAATTTTAAAAGAAGTGTAAAGAGCTGGAAATTCCGACATTTATAAAAAATTGGGAAAACGAGGAAGGAACCAAGAAGTAGGAAAAATTCTGAAACTAGTACATGGATCATCAGTAAACAATGGGATGGTGGAAATGAACTGTAAGTGCGTAACCAGGTGGCATAGAACTCCAGAAACACTAGGAAATATATCAAATAGGACAAACAACGGAGTGTTGTCCAGGCTGTAGACAAACGGGAACCATGGCCCATATATGGTGGGGGTGCCCCAAAATTTGAATGTACTGGAAGGAAATACTGATGTCACGTACCTAGTGGACAAGCCCGACCTGCAGGGAGTGACCTCTCTTGCGGCTCCGACTCGAGGGCTCTGGTAGGGTATACAGGAAGCACAAGAGTCAGGAGTGGCATGAGTGCCTGGCAGGATCAACAGCGGACCGGAACTGGATAGTGGTTTGGCAGCGAGAACCAGGCACCAGGACACCAGAGCAGGACCTCAGACAGGAACTGGACAGCAGACAGGTCAGGAACCAGGACACCGGAGCTGGACCTCAGACTGGAACTGGCTAGCAGACAGGTCAGGAACCAGGACACCAGGATAGGAAAGTCAGACAAGCCGGGTCGGTAATCAGGCAGACAGCAAACGGTACCAGAGGATTAGGCAAAAGGATAGTCAGAGAGGCCGAAGTCAGGTCCAGGCAGACAAGCCGGGTAAGGTAATCACAAGGAACAGGTTTTCAGGATCAGGGCACTCACACGCTGTAGATCAGGCAGCAAGATCCCAGTGTGGCTGTTAGACCTAAATAGCCCGTCTGGCGCCAATAGGCGCGCGGGCGAGCGAGGGCGACTATTGTTGGCAGGATCTTCCTGACATTGCCCCCCTCTAAGGCGCAGCCTCCGGATGCCCAGCCGGGCCCATTTCTTGGGGGGGGGGGGATCTTTTGAAGGTTTGGATCAAGCTTTTTGCGTGCACATTCTCTTCAGGCTCCCAGGAGTTCTCTTCCGGACCATACCCCTTTCACTTGATTAAGAATTGGGCATGATTATTTTTCTTCCTGCAATCCAAAATAGCTTCAATTTCAAATTCTTCTTCCCCATCAACTAAGACAGGATCCGGGGGATTTGAACTCCGATCAGGAAAAGGGTTAGGGGCTACAGGTTTCAACAAGGAAACGTGAAAAACAGGGTGGATCTTGAGAGAATCCGGGAGTTCCAGCTCGTAAGCCATCTTGTTAACCTTCCTTTTCACAGGAAAGGGCCCCAAAAACTTGGGACCCAACTTCCTGGAGGGGCAAGTCAGTTTTAGATTCACGGTGGACAGCCATACAAGATTTCTAGGTTCAAGCACCAGTTCACCCCGTTTCTTCCTATCGAACACTTCCTTATAGTGCTCCTGGGACCTTGCCATGGTCTTCTGTAGTAATTAATTGTTAGCAGAGAAAAAATTGATTGTTTCCAGAACCGCTGGCACAGAACATTCAGGGATGGAGGTGGGAAGGAAGGATGGGTGGAATCCATAGTTAGCAAAGAACGGACTTTGTTGGGTAGCAGAGTGCACAGAATTATTGTAAGCAAATTCAGCCAAAGGGAGCAGCGAAAACCAGTCATCTTGGGAGTAGGACGAAAAACAGCGCAGATATTGCTTGAGGGCCTGGTTCGTCCTCTCGGTTTGACCATTTGTCTGAGGCTGGTAAGCAGTGGAGAAAGATAGTGCAATTCCCAGGGCCTTACACAGAGCTCTCCAAAATCGTGAGGTAAATTGTACTCCGCGGTCAGAAACTATATTGGCCGGAATTCCATGGATTTTTATTACTTCCCTAATGAACATTTGTGCTGTTTCGGGAGCGGAGGGAGTATCCTTCATCGGAATAAAATGGGCCATTTTAGATAGCCGATCTACCACCACAAAGATGGCAGTGTGCCCTTCCGCCGGTGGCAGATCGACAATAAAGTCCATAGACAGAATCTTCCATGGCCTGTCTGGAACGGGCAGGGGTTTCAGTAATCCCCAGGCCCTGGTCCTGCTGGTCTTATTCCGGGCACAAGTAATACAGGACTCAACATAGCTCCTGCAATCTCTAAGAACTTGAGGCCACCAGAAGGTGCGCTGGACAAGATCAGCCGTTTTGGTGGCACCAAAATGCCCTGCCAATGCATGATCATGGCAAAGTTCTAAGATTGCAACTCGTAGGCCTTCAGGTACGAAGATTTTGCCTCTGTACCAATACAATCCATCCCTGGCTTGTAGTTCAGCTCCTAAGGCATGTACCGATCCCTGTGAGGCTTGTTTAATCCGGGTAAGCAGATCATCTTGCAGCAGGAAGTTCCCTGCGGCCCGGATGGTGTCGGGAGGAGAAGTTTCCTTGGACTTATGGAACATCCTGGAAAGGGCATCGGGTTTCGTGTTTTTCAAGCCTGGCCGGTAAGTAACATGGAAAGAGAACCTAGAGAAGAACCAGGCCCACCTGGCTTGATGTGGTCTCAGTCTCCTGGCAGACTTCAGGTATTCCAGGTTCTTGTGATCCGTGTAGATCAGGATGGGGTGGGCAGCTCTCTCCAAAAGGTATCGCCATTCTTCTAAAGCGGCTTTTATAGCCAGTAGTTCCCGGTCACCTACATCATAATTCCTCTCTGCGGGGGACAGTTTACGAGAGAACAAGGCAACCGGAAATAGCAGGGCTTTGGTCCCTTGTCGCTGGGAGAGGACAGCTCCAACAGCAATTTCTGAGGCGTCCACTTCCAGGACGAACGGTAGGGAGGAGTTAGGGTGTTTCAAGACGGCAGCAGAAGTAAACAGTCCCTTAAGTGTCTCGAAGGTGGCTTGAGCTTCTGGGGACCAATGGAAACGGACCCCTTGTTTAGTCAATTGTGTGATCGTCAGGGCCGTCTTTAATATGGTTTGGGCCCTGGGCAAACATTTTTTTTTGGGCCCCCCCCCCCCCCCAATGCAATTTTGCTCTTCACCCCAACATCTTAAAAAAAAGACACAGACATAGAATTATCTAAAAAAAATAAAAATTCACAGCAGTCCCACAGTGTCCTTCAGTTTCCTTTCATGTCACAGCGCCCAATAACATTGCAGACATTTTCACATTATAGTGCCCCTTTAAACATCACAGTGCCCCCATTACATTGCAGCCATTGTCACATTACACATTCACATGTATGTAGGGTTGCCACCTCATCCCTTTAAACCTGAGCACATATGAATTACACAGGTTCTGAGGCAAATTTAATGCAGATAAGGCGCCAAGTGAGTTTAATTACCACCTTAATCAGCCACAGAACCTGTGTAATCAATATGTGTTCGGGTTTAAAGGAATGAGGTGGCAACTCTACATGCATGTGTTTTGGCAGCCCATTCATTTGAATGGGCTGCCATGCCTGCGTTTCCTGCAGAAGAAAATTGCAGTGGCCTTGAAATCCATTCTGCTTTTGCACCATGCGACTTACCTGCAGTTCCTGCGCACACAAATGCACTGTGTTTTTAAAAGAGTGGCCTAAACATCTAAAAATGCAGCAAGTTTGCAGGGGCAGGAACTGCAGGTAAGTCACATGGTGCAAAAGCAGAATGGACAGACAGTGCTGTATTTCATTTCTTGATGGGCATAGGTGTGCGCAGCCTATTACATGATGCATGCACCTTTTTTTGCAGGAAATACAGGCATGGCAGCCGATTCAAATTAATGGGCTGCTGTGCCTGCACAAATGGGCCACCAAAACACATACATGTGAACCAGCCAGGCCCAAAATAAACCCATCAAGCAGTTAAATACAGACAGTAACGCTATGTGCTGTAAATTATGCGGTGTGCTCTGTAAAAAAATACAGCCACAGACTCACTCTGGACTGGACTGCAGGTCAGCGTTTTTAAGCTTTCTACTATTTTACACATGGCATGGGGAGCGGGAGCCAGGGGAGGAGAAAGAAGACCTACCTTGTCTTGGCAAGCTCAGCTCCGATCAATTTTCCACAAACACTGCTAGTTTCACTTGACCAGGCACCAATCCACTCCGCGCTGCGGTCTGACTCCTCCTGTCGAGGCCTCCGCTTCTCCGATCAGGTACACTGTGCACGCATAGCACCCGTGGCCCGCTCCTCGATCGAGAAAATGCAGCACTGGCACTGCTGCACTGTTAACACGGCGCTGATGACATTGACAGACTGCAGGGCCGCCCCCCTCCATTAGACAGGACAAACCACCCCCCTCCATTAGTACAGAACCCCCCCCAGGACAAACCGCCCCCCTCCTTTAGTACAGACCCCCCCAGGACAAACAGCCCCCCTCCATTAGTACAGACCCCCCCAGGAAAAACTGCCCCCCTCCATTAGTAAAGATCCCCCCCAGGACATACCGCCCCCCTCCATTAGTACAGATCTCCCCCAGGACAAACCCCCCCTCCATTAGTACAGGCCCCCCAGGACAAACCGCCCCCCTCCTTTAGTACAAACCGCCCCCTCCATTAGTACAGATCCCCCCCAGGACAAACCGCCCCCCTACATTAGTACAGATTCCCCCCAGGACAAACCACCCCCCTCCTTTAGTACAGACCCCCCCCCAGGACAAACCGCCCCCCTCCATTAGTAAAGATCCCTCACCAGGACAAACCGCCCCCCCTCCATTAGTACAGATCCCTCCCAGGACAAACCGCCCCCCTCCATTAGTAAAGATCCCTCACCAGGACAAACCGCCCCCCTCCATTAGTACAGATTCCCCCCAGGACAAACCACCCCCCTCCTTTAGTACAGACCCCCCAGGACAAACCGCCCCCCTTCATTTGTACAGATCCCCCCCAGGACAAACCCCCACCAGGACAAACCCCCCCTTTAGTATAGGCCCCCCCCAGGCCAAACTGCCCACCTCCATTAATACAGATCCCCCCAGGACAACCCCCCCTCCATTAGTACAGGCCCCCCAGGACAAACTGCCCCCCTCATTAGTACAGGCCCCCCCAGGACAAACTGCCCCCCTCCATTAATACAGATCCCCCCAGGACAAACTGCCCCCCTCCATTAATACAGATCCCCCCAGGACAACCCCCCTCCATTAGTACAGATCCCCCCAGGACAAACCACCCCCCCCCTCCTCCTCCATTAGGGTACATAGAAACACCTGGCGGCAGCTGGAGAGGACAGTGTGCCGCCTGTGCAATCTGCGCCGCCCAGGTGGAGACCAGATCGCAGCAGGCAGGAGTTAGATGAGAGGAGGAGAACACATGTCAGGCACGGACCGCCCCCCCCAGCGACGTCACTGCGCGGTTGGTCTACGATTTCGGAATGCTTCGCTCTCTTCTCTGACAGGAGGGAGGAGGCACGGGCTTGTGCAGGAAACAAGGCGGCAAGGAAAGGAGGAGGGAGGGGAGCACTCTGGTGCTGCAGCGCCCTCACCTCTGTGGCGCCCGGGTGCACTGCACCCGCCTAGGATCGCAAACTGTCAGCGCTGATTTGCGGGCAGCACGCGGGCTTAACGGGCAGCTCTGCTTTGGGCCCCAAACAGTGACAGGGCCCTGGGCAGCTGCCCCGTTTGCCCTGCGGTAAAGACGGCCCTGGTGATCGGGCAGATAATGGCTGAATATCCCTTTTTCTATAAGAGTTGACGAAGCCAACGAAACGCTGGACCCCTTTCTTGTCCATGGGGGCTGGCCAGTCGAGGATCGCTGAGATCTTCTGGGGATCCATCTTAATTCCCTCTACGGAGAGGATTAGTCCCAAAAAGGGTATGCTTTCTTGCTCAAACGCACATTTTTCGCACTTGGCATACAGGCCGTGTAGTCGGAGCTGGGCTAGGACACGTTTAACATGTTTACGGTGGGAGTCTAGAAAAGAGGAAAAAATGAGGATGTCATCCAAGTAGACTATGACGAACAAGTCCAAGTAGTCCCGGAAGACATCGTTTATGAAATACTGCAAAGTAGCGGGGGCATTGCACAACCCGAAGGGCATCACCATGTAGTCAAAGTGCCCGAAGCGGGTGCGGAATGCTGTCTTCCACTTATGATATGGACCAGATAAGCCCCACGGAGGTCTAGCTTAGTGAAGATAGTAGCAGATCCCAGTCTCTGAAATAGCTCAGGTACCAATGGGAGCGGGTCCCGATTTTTAATTGTAATTTCATTCGGTTCCTGATAGTCTATGCAGGGCCGAAGGGAGTGATCTTTCTTTTCCACAAAAAATATGCCTGCACCTGCCGGGGAGGGAGAAGGTTGCATAAAACCCTTCTTCAGGTTTTCATCGACATAAGTTTTCAAGGTCTCTTGTTCCAACTCGGTAAAAGGAAAAATCCTGCCAAAGGGGACTTCCGCTCCGGGAAGGAACTCAATGGGGCAGTCATATGCCCGATGAGGTGGAAGGGTTTCTGCCCCTTTCTTGCTAAATACATCTGGGTATTCGTGATAGACTTCGGGGACCGACGGGCGAAGTTCGGAATCAGAGTCCAAGCACAACAAGGCAGGAGATTCACAGGAGCTCCTCAGAACACAAAACTGCTGGCAGTATGGAGAGAGGAAGGTGATTTCCCCGGTGACCCAATTTATAGAAGGGTTGCGGGCCTGCAGCCATGGCATGCCGAGTATGATAGGGAACAATGGGGATGAGATAATGTCCAGACGAAGTAGTTCTTGGTGCAGGTTGTGGATAGTAACGGGAAGAGGGGCAGTCTCTTGTATAACTGGTCCAGATTTTATTGCAGATCCATCGGCCAGGTGGATGGAAAGTCCTTGGGTCTTGTACAACAATGGGATTTGATGTTCAATGGCAAAAGTGGAGTCCATAAAGCAACTGCAGGCCCTGGAATCAATGATAGCGGGGACCTGTAAAGTATTTCCTGGGAGCTGCAAGGAAACAGAAAGGGCTAGGTGAGAGGAAGTCTTAAGCCAAGCAGTTGTAGCACCAGAAGAGACAGTCATGAACTTACGGAGCTTGGTAGGGCAACTCGTGACATAGTGCCCAGGTTCTCCGCAGTAGAGGCATAAGTTGTTGAACCGACGACGCTGGCGTTCCTCCGATGTGAGAGAAGGGCGAAGGACTCTTAGCTGCATGGGTTCAGGGGTGTCTGGTGCAGGAGCTGGGCTAGGCGTAGGAGCCGGGTGAGTGTAGTTAGGAACCCTGGGCAGCATCCAGGTGGGGCGGGGGGCCCCAACGCCCCTTTCAGCTCTTCGCTCTCTAAGCCGCCGATCTATTTGAATAGCCAGGTTCATCAGAGCATCCAAGGTTTGCGGAATTCCCACTTGAGCCAGTTCATCTTTTAGGGGGTCGGAGAGCCCCATACGGAACTGGTAACGAAGGGCAGCATTGTTCCAGTCCGTATCTGCACTCCAACGGCGGAATTCCGCAACATAGTCCTCTACTGCCCTACGCCCTTGTTGAAGGGTATGTAGGGCAGCTTCGGCCGTAGCGGAGAGCTGTGGGTCCTCGTTGGGCCATCGTGTCAAAAAAGGTGGTCAGATTGGTTAACACCTCCGCCTTCTGCTCCAGCAGGCGATGAGCCCAGGTTTGGGGGTCTTTCAGGAGTAAAGACACCACAAAGCCCACTTTGGTGGCCTCAAGCGAAAAAGTACGGGGTTGCAGAGCAAAGTACAGTTCACATGAGTTCCGGAATGCCCTGAATTTGCTTCTTTCCCCAGAAAACTTTTCAGGAATGGGGACTTTTGGTTCTGGAGGTAACATGACTTCAGTAGGAGAAGCAGAGCTGGAGGCAGAGGTAGCTGGCAGAGAAGGTCCCTGGGCTGTAGTGCTTGGACCCGTTTTTCCAGGCGTATATCCTTCCTGGAGACTCTTGACAGCCTGGGTAAGGCCTGCCAGGTGCATGCAAAGTTCCTCCATGGGAGAGGCTCCCTGCGCGGGCTCGGTTATGGCTGCCTGATACTGTCACGTACCTAGTGGGCAAGCCCGACCTGCAGGGAGTGACCTCTCTTGCGGCTCCGACTCGAGGGCCCTGGTAGGGTATACAGGAAGCACAAGAGTCAGGAGTGACACGAGTGCCTGGCAGGATCAACAGCGGACTGGAACTGGATAGTGGTTTGGCAGTGGGAACCAGGCACCAGGACACCAGTGCAGGAGCTCAGACAGGAACTGGACAGCAGACAGGTCAGGAACCAGGACACCGGAGCTGGACCTCAGACTGGAACTGGACAGCAGACAGGTCAGGAACCAGGAACCAGGATAGGGAAGTCAGACAAGCCGGGTCGGTAATCAGGCAGACAGCAAACGGTACCAGAGGATTAGGCAAAAGGATAGTCAGATAGGCCGAAGTCAGGTGCAGGCAGATAACAGGGATGGTCGGAGACAAGCCGGGTAAGGTAATCACAAGAAACAGGTTTTCAGGATCAGGGCACTCACACGCTGTAGATCAAGCAGCAAGATCTCAGTGTGGCTGTTAGACCTAAATAGCCCGTCTGGCGCCGATGAGCGCGCGCACGAGCGCGGGCGAGCGAGAAGCGGAGGTGACAGGGCGACTATTGACACTATTGACTGACAACCGAGTTATATCAAGGAAAATTAGAGTTACGCTTACCGGTAACGTCTTTTCCAGTAGTCTTTCAGGACAGCCACTATGAGAGATAGTCTCCTCCCGTACCTTAGGAAACAGTGCGCCAGCCCATAAATTCTCACTTCCCCCTGCCGGACCTCAGTTTTTTCAAGATCACCTCCGGCCAGCTGGGGAGACACAAGAACACATAAATAACATACTATCCCCAATCATTATCATGCTGCGTTCTGGTCTTTTATAAGACCCCCTAAACTTTCGGGTGGGTAACTAGAGCTGTCCGTAAACACTACTGGAAAAGAAGTTACCTGTAAACATAACTCAAATTTTCCCTTTTCGTCTTTCAGGACAGCCACTATGAGAGGATAAACTAGCACTTACCAGTTAGGTTTTGCAAACTGTAGTCCCACCCTTTTGCCCAAAGGCTTGCTCACCTGCCGACACCAGGTCCACTCTGTAATGTTTTACGAAAGTGGAGTAGCTGGACCATGTTGCTGTCCTGCATATTTGTTCTGGCGTTGCTCCAGCTCTTTCTGCCTGAGAAGCTGCCATAGCTCTGGTAGTGCCTTTATACCCGTAAGGATCTCTTTCCCTGCTATTGCATAGGCCTGGCCAATGGTTAGTCTGAGCCATCTGGCAATAGTGCGTCGAGACGTTCTGCATCCCTTTCTGGCCCCAGAAAAACAAAACAAAAAAAAAAGTCTGACTTTCTTAATGTTTTGGTCAGCTCTAGGTACTGAAGGATACTTCTCCTTACATCCAAAGAATTACATTTCAATTCCCCTTCTCATGAGAGGTTGGGACAAAATCAGGGTAAGACTACCTCCTGGCTTCTGTGAAATCCTGAAGCCACTTTAGGGAAGAACACCGGATCTGTCTTGAAAACAATCCGGTCTGGGAAAATAACGAAAAAAGGGGGTCTCACTGATAAGGCCTCAATCTCGCTGACCCTCCTGGCAGTTGTCACTGCTACTAAAAATACTGTCTTTAAGGTAAGTTCCTTTAGTAAACATCTTTCTAAAGGTTCAAAGGGGGCTCCTGTTAGGCTCTGCAAGACTAAAGATAGGTCTCACCTGGGGAAAGGTGGACCTCGAACTCGAGCCAGACCTTTTTATAAATCCGGCGCGTCTCCTATTTTCTGCTATGGAGGAGGGTGGAGATTATTCTCTCTGAAAGTCCCTTAGATTTTAATATACCCTCCTCCGTAGCCAGGCCGATAGTTTCCACTGGTGTACCTGTGAGCAGAGGACTGGGCCCTGTGAGAGGAGATCCTCCTGAGGTGGTAGGAATAGGGGAGGTTCTACTGCAAGTTGTTTGAGAATTGAAAACCATGCTCTTTTGGGCCAATGTGGTGCCACTAGAATCAGAGACGGGTACTCTATTTGAAACTTCCTCAGAACTGCCGACAAGAATACCAGAGGTGGGAAGGCATAGCATGTTTTGAACTGCCAATTCTGGGTCAAAACATTCACCCCCAGTGCTCCTTCCCCTCCGTTTAGGGAGAAAAAACTGCGGGCTTTTGCGTTGTCTTTGGATGCGAAAAGGTCCACCTCCGGGGGTCCCCATTTTTTGGATATCAGATTGAAGACCTCCTGGTTGAGGACCTAATCTCTCTCTCCCTCAGCTTCTTTCGGCTTAGAAAGTCCATCACGTTCCTCTCCCCTCTCAGAAAAATTGCTGAGAGTGAGAGAGAGTGTTGGTCTCGGCCCAGCTTAGAATGTCTGTTGCTAGGGCTAGCAGGACTTCACTTCTGGTGCCGCCCTGCTTGTTTATGTAGGCCACGGCAGATGAGTTGTCGGACCGCACCTAAATGTTAAGGCCCTGGAGTTCTTTTTTAAAACACCTGAGGGCTATCCCAACTGCTTTCAGCTCTTTCCAATTGGATGATCTTTTTAGTTTGTCGTCTCTCCGCATGCCCTGTGCTAGCAGGGATCCCAGATGTGCCCCCCAGCCCTTGCTGCTTGCATCTGTGGCCACCACCTGAGAAACTGGGATGAGCCACAGACGTCCCTGCGACAGGTTCGCTACCTTCCTCCACCACCAGAGATCTTCTTACCTGATGTGAAACGTGTACTAAGGTGTCTAGATCCCTTTGACTGTGGTCCCACACCCCTAGTACAAAGGTCTGCAGTAGGGATGAGCCGAACACCCCCCTGTTCTGTTCGCACCAGAACCTGCGAACAGACCTAAAGCTCGTGTGAACTTTAGAACCCTATTAAAGTCTATGGGACTCAAACGTTCAAAATCAAAAGGGCTAATTTTAAAGGCTTATATGCAAGTTATTGTCATAAAAAGTGTTTGGGGACCTGGGACCTGCCCCAGGGGACATGTATCAATGCAAAAAATATTTTTAAAAACTGACGTTTTTTCAGGAGCAGTGATTTTAATAATGCTTAATGTGAAACAATAAAAGTGTAATATTCCTTTAAATTTCGTACCTGGGGGGTGTCTATAGTATGCCTGTGAAGGGCGCATGTTTTCCGTGCTTAGAACTGTCCCTGCACAAAGTGTAATTTTTGCAGGAAAAAAAAAATGCCGTGGGGTCCCCCTCAAAATCCATACCAGTCCCTTATCCGAGCACGCAACCTGGCAGGCCGCAGGAAAAGAGGGTGGGACGAGAGCACCCCCCCTCCTGAACCGTACCAGGCCACATGCCCCCAACATTGGGAGGGTGCTTTGGGGGTCTGTGACCCCTCAAAGCACCATGTCCCCATGTTGATGGGGACAAGGGCCTCTTCCCCACAACCCTGGCCATTGGTTGTGGGGGTCTGCGGGCTTATCGGAATCTGGAAGCCCCCTTTAACAAGGGGACCCCCAGATCCCGCCCCCCCCCCCTGTGTGAAATGGTAAGGGGGTACAAAAGTACCCCTACCATTTCACAAAAAAAGTGACAAAAATTTTAAAAATGACAGGAGACGGTCTTTGACAATTCCTTTATTAAAATCTTCTTTCATCTTCTTTCTTCTGGTCTTCCTTCTTCCTTTCTTCATCCTTCGGTTTCTTCATCTTCTTCTTCCATCTTCTTCTTCCTCCGATCCGCTTCTTCTTGCTCTGGTCTTCTCGTCCGGCATCGTCTTCCACGGCGTCGGCGTCTCTTCTTGGGCCGCTCCGTGCAATGGGAGGCTCCCGCTGTGTGAGGCTTCGCTGCGTCTGAAAGCTCTTTTGTAACGGAGGGCGGGGCCACCTGGTGACCCCGCCCCCTCTGACGCACAGGGACGTCATGGGAACTTCCCTATGGCTTTCCCCAAGATGTCAGAGGAAAAGCCCCCGCCCCCCTCTGACGTCATGGGGAAAGCCATAGAGAAGTGAAGTGAACAGGCAAACAGGCAATGTTCGAGTCGAACATGAGTTCGACTCGAACTCGAAGCTCATCCCTAGTCTGCAGGGGACGAAAGTGTAGTCCTGCCCACAGCACTGCTGGGAGGGTAGAGGTTAGCAGGCCCAGCAATGACATTAGAAATCTTTTGGAGACCTGTTGGTTGCTCTGGAGAGAGGCTACTGTTCTGTCCAGTTTCAGTATTGAAATTGAAGATGCACTGTTACTCCATCTAAGTCTACTGCTAGTCGGAGAAGCCTCTGAGAGTTTTCTGCATCGGGGACATGTAGATACGCGTCCCTGAGGTCCAGTGAAACCGTGAAGCAATTGTGGGGTAACAGGGCTCTGACCGTGAAGACTGACTCCATGCGGAATCTCTTGTAGGTAACCGACCTGTTTAGGGGTTTTAAATTCAGAATCAATCTGAATTTCCCAGAGGGTTTTTTTTCACCATAAATATGTGTGAATAGAAACCCTCTCCTTCCCCCCCTTGGTACTCTGCAAATTACATTCCGATTTTCTAGATCCCTTAGTGCTTCTAACAGAGCCTCGGCCTTTGCCGTGCAATTGGGTAGGTGCACGACAAGGAATCTTCGCGGGGGAGGTTTTGTAAACTCCAGGGATGAACTTCTTTTGACCCCCAGGATGAACTGGTTGGGGAAGATTGTCTCCCTCTGCAGAAGGAAGGCCCCCCAGTCTTCCTCCCATCGTGCCTGAATGGTCATTTTGTTTTTTACGGGGCTGTTCAAGAGGGCAAAAAAAAAAAAAAAAATCGCCTCTCCTCTGCCCTTGCCTCTTTGGCCCCAGGTTTTCTTTTTTCCTTCCGGCTTTGTATCCTCTCTATGCTTTTTCAGGCGAAACCCCTTCTTTGTTTGTGCTGGGGCTTTTCGCTTGAGTGGGAAGGACTTTTTTCTGTCTGCCGTGCGGTCTAAGACTGTATCTAAACCTGGGCCAAAGAGAAGGTCACCTGTCAACGGTATCCCACACAACTTGACCTTGGAGGTGCTGTCGCCAGGCCAAGCCTTCAGCAGAATTGCTCTTCTGGCAGAGTTAGCCAGAGCCGCTGATCTGGCCGACATGCGGACTGACTCTGCTGAGGCATCCGCTATGTATGCGATTCCTCGCAGAATCGTGGGGAAAGATGATAGAGGAGTCTCTTTGGCAGTACCTGCTTCAATGTGCTCTTGACTCTGGGAGAGCCAATGCTCTAAGTTGCGGGCCACAACTGTAACAGACATTTCTGGCTTTAAGTTACCTATTGTTGAGTCCCAAGTCTTTTTAAGCAGGGAGTCTATCCCTTTGTCTATGACATCCGCCAGATCCGTATGCCTAGAGACCTGTGAAAAGGCGGCGTCTAGTTTGGGACTTTTGTTCCAAATGGATGCGGTATCCTCCAAAAAAGGGAACCTTCTCTTTAGGGACTAGAGAAAAAGGTTTTCCTTTCTGGATCCTGACACTCTTTTTTAACTGTTTCAACCAGTAACTCATGTACTGGGAAAACTTTTCTCTTTTGTTCCCCCAAGCCTTTGTACATAAGGTCATGGAGTGTCAGGGGTTTCTTGTCTGCCTGTATACCGAGGGTTGTGTAAATTGCCCCTAGGAGGTCCTCTACCTCTTCCAAGGACAGTTTATATCTGGAGGTTTTCCTGGACTCCCCGTCCTGGTCCTCTCCCTCCGATTCCTCCTGGGAGTCAGAGGTGCCACTGTCTGGCTGCCTATGCTCCACCTCGGAAAGGCCTTAAACTTCCTCTGCCATAACTGTAGTAGCAGGTTTGGCAGGTGCAGAGCCCTGAGCCTGTGGCGGGGTTGTATCCTGCGGAGCGGGATTAGTGGGAAGTTGAAACTTTTCAAAAAGAGATTTAAATGATGAAAAGGTGGACGAGAGCTCCTTTACAGAGGCTGCCAATCCAGATTGTTCAGATTCCCTTTCCCTAACTAGGGAGTCTATGCAGTCTTTACATAAACCCTTTGTCCATGATTCCCCCAGAATATCGATACAGGAGGCACACTTCCTTTTAGAGCCATGTGTTGACTTTGTCTTTTCAATAGCTTTCTGAAATACAAGTACAGTACCTGCTCGCGAGAATGTCACATTTTCCTATTGTAGAGAGCACGAGAAAAGCGACAATGTCGCCTCTCAAATAATAAAACCGGCATGGGTTCCCCTCCAGGGGCATACCAGGCCCTTAGGTCTGGTATGGGTTTTAAGGGGAACCCCCTATGCCGAAAAAACGGCGTGGGGGTCCCACCAAAATCCATGCCAGACCCTTATCCAAGCACACAGCCCGGCCGGTCAGTATAGGGGGTGGGGACGAGTGAGTGGCGCCCCCCCCCCTTCTGAACCGTACCCAGGCTGCATGCCCTCAACATGGGGGGGTGGGTGCTTTGGGGAAGGGGGACCTCCCCCGCTCCTTATGACGTCAAGTCCCGGGGCATACTGGGACTGTGATGTCATAAGGGGCGGGGTCACCGTGTGACATCACCCAGTGACCACCCCACATGCCTATATAAGTCATTGCGCACCTCGTACACGGTATTACAGCAGGAGAGAGCGTTGTGTCAACATCGGAAGAAGAGAAGGACGGAGAAGACCGGGCCAACGCTAGTAAAAGAGCTGGAAGAAGATAGCGGAGGAGCCCGGGACAAGAGGCCGGAGAGCGGGACAAGAGGTCGGGGAGCGTGAAGGAGTCGGAAGAGACCCCCAGAGCTGCCTAATTACTTTAAAAACCTGTCTAGTGTGTTTTTTATTGACACTTTTTTCCCCCAGGTGAATGGGTAGGGGTACGATGTACCCCATACTCATTCACATAGGGTGGGGGGCCGGGATCTGGGGGCCCCCTTATTAAAGGGGGCTCCTGGATTTCGATAAGCCCCCCGCCCGCAGACCCTGAATACCAACGGCCAGGGTTGTCGGGAAGCGGACCTTGTCCTCATCAACATAGGGACAAGATGCTTTGGGGTGGGGGTGGGGCTTGCTCGTCCCCACCCCCTTTCCTGACCAGCCGGGCTGAGTGCTCGGATAAGGGTCTGGTATGGATTTTGGGGGGACCCCCATGCCGCTTTTTCGGCGTAGGGGGTTCCCGTTAAAAATCCATACCAGACCTAAGGGCCTGGTATGCCCCTGGAGGGGAACCCATGCCGTTTTTTTTATTTAAAATTTGGTGTGGGGTCCCCCTTCAAGATTCATACCAATCACAGTGCCTGGTATTGGCGGGGATCCAAGTCGGATGCCCGCACCAGTGTGAACCCGGCCTCAATGTCAGCAATGCTTGTCGCTCATTGGGAAAGGAAAAAACAATTTTTTCCGATAAAAGCGGCGAGATTGACACAATATCGCAGTCACCCACTGTACCAAAAAATGCAGAAAAAAAATATTACCTTAACTAGACAGTATACAACCCTGGGAGTGCACTAGACCCTCTTAACCTGAGGGGGGCTGAGCCTCCCTCCCCCCCCCCCCCCCCCCGACTACCCAGGGGAATAGGGGGAAAAAAAAAAATTTTGACTGGATTTACGCTTTAAAGACTTAAAGCGGAGTTCCACCCAAAATTGGAACTTCCGCTTTAAGGGAAGGTGACCCGGACATGATACATCTGGCATGTAATTTTTTTTTGGGGGGGGGGGGGGGGAGCGGAAACCCTCTTTTTAGAGTGTTCCAGCTCCTACTTCCTCCGGGGGTCCCAGATGATTGCCCGGCCAGTCACAGCATGGCTCGCGCATGCGCAGTGCGTGCCCGGCTGTGAAGCCACAGCCGGGCGCCCACGGTGACAATGGCGGCACCGCAGAGAGGAGGGGGGAGACGGGCGGGGCTTCGCTCACTCTCATCGCTGGACCCTGGGACAGGTAAGTGTCTGATTATTAAAAGTCAGCAGCTGCAGTATTTGTAGCTGTTGACTTTAAAGTTTTTTTTTTTTTTTTTTCGGAACTCCGCTTTAACCACATAACCACTTTCAGACCGGACCATTTTGCTGGCTTAAGACCAGACCACTTTTTGCGATTCGGCACTGCGCCGCTTTAACTGACAATTGCGCGGTCGTGCGACGTGGCTCCCAAACAAAATTGATGTCCTTTTTTTCCGCACAAAAAAAAAAAAAAAAATCGCAATAAGCGATTATTGGTTTGCGCAGAAGTTATAGCGTTTACAAAATAGTGGATAGTTTTATAGCATTTTTATTAATAATTTTTTTTACTAGTAATGGCGGCGATAAGCTATTTTTTTTTGTGTGACTGCGACATTATGGCGGATACATCGGCATTTTTGACACATTTTTGGGACCATTGTCATTTATACAGCAATCAGTGCTATTTAAATGCACTGATTCCTGTGTAAATGACACTGGCAGTGAAGGGGTTAACCACTAGGTGGCAGTGTAGGGGTTAAGTGTTCCTAGGAGCGTGTTACTAACTATGGGGGGGGGGGGCGTGGCTGTGATTTAGTGAACACTGATCTCTGCTCCAATCACAGGGAGCAGAGATCAGTGTCACTAGTTGCTAGGCAGAATGGGAAGATGCTGTTTACTTCCACATCTCCCCGTTCAGCCATCCTGTGACACGATCGCGGGTATCACCGCGGCGATCCAGTTTGCGGGAACCGCGACCGGACTCATGGGGGTCCCGAACGGCGTGCGCGCCGCCAGCGACGCGCACGTGATGGAACGGCGGCAATCTCAAAGGGGACGTACCTGTACGCCCTTTTGCCTGCGCCATTCTGCCGACGTACATCGTCGTGCGCCGGTCGGGAAGTGGTTAAGGACCGCTCCTCTTTTTTAGATGTGTTGTTTACAAGTTAAAAAAAATGTTTTGTGCCATAAAATTACTTAGAAAAAAAATCTATAATGTTTGGGTGTTCTAACACCCTAGAGAATAAAATTGCGGTCATTGCAATACTTTCTGTCATACCGTATTTGCGCAGCGGTCTTACAAGCGCACTTTTTTGGGAAAAAATACACTTTTTTTTAATAAAGTAACATTAAAGTTAGCTCAATTTTTTTATATTGTGAAAGATAATGTTACGCCGACTAAATTAATACCCAACATGTCACTCTTCAAAATTGCGCCCGCTCGTGGAATGGCAAACTTTTACCCTTAAAAATCTCCATAGGCGTTGTTTAAAAAAATTCTACAGGTTGCATATTTTGAGTTACAGAGGAGGTCTAGGGCTAGAATTATTGCGCTCACTCTACCAATCGCGGCGATACCTCACGTGTGGTTTGAACATCGTTTTCATATGCAGGCTCTACTCACATATGCATTCGCTTCTGCACGCAAGCTCGGCGGGACGGGGCACGTTTAAAAAATTATTTATTTTTCTTATTTAATTTTACCTTTTTTATTTTTACACTGTTTTAAAAAAATAAATAAAAGTTGTGTCACTTTTAATCCTGTAAACATCCCTTGTAATAGAAAAAAAGCATGACGGGATCTCTTAAATATGAGATCTGGGGTCAAAAAGACCTCAGAGCTAATATTTACACTAAAATGCAATAATAAAAAAAATAAAAAAATAATTGTCATTTAAAAAAATTATTTAAAAAAAATGTCCCTTTACGTTTTGACGTTGCTTCCGCCATGCAATGTCATGGAGACGGTGTGGGCCATCTTCCCCTCACTCGTCTCCATGCCCAACCACAGAGAGGACCGAATTGCCTCCGCCGACGGCCGCAGTAAGCGGCGGAGGGCGGCGGGATTTAAGTATGAAAAGGAGGGTCGCACACCACTGGTATCATCCACAAGAATCTTTATTGGAGACTCAGATAACATGGTTCTGCCATGGTGTTCTGTCCAATAAAGTTTCTTTTTTTGGTGGATACCAGTGGTGTGCAACCCTCCTTTTCAACTGGCATAGAATTGTATTATTCTCATAATAAATTATAAACGACCAGAACACCCCACTCCCCTTATATCAGATGTCAGGAGTCCCCTCCACCATCAGAAGTCAAAAGCCCCACCCCCTCACACTTAACTCACACACAATGCACCCCCTCACCTTGTGCTCCTGCCAGGAATAAGTAGGGAGTGGAGCTGGGAAGCAGAAAGTTCAGGGTCTGGAGGAGGAACAGAGAAGGGCTGCAGTCAGCTACCAGAATCTGCTTAATGCGGAGGGCTGCAGTCAGCTACCAGAATCTGCTTAATGCGGAGACCAGGGGAGGGAGAGACAAGGGGGTGCTGTGGCTACACAGAAAAGCACAGGATGTGTAGGAGGAGTTCTGTCCTCCTCTCTGCTGCTGACTGCTCAGATGGGAAGGGGGCAGGGACAAGCATCTCCATGGCTGCACGGAGAAGTGCAGGATCTGGCAAAGGAATACTGCTGAGTAGGGATGAGCTTCGAGTTCGAGTCGAACTCATGTTGGACTCGAACATTGCCTGTTCACCGAACAGCAAACAATTTGGGGTGTTCGCGGCAAATTTTAAAAGCCTATATGCAAGTTATTGTCATAAAAAGTGTTTGGGGACCCGGGTCCTGCCCCAGGGGACATGTATCAATGCAAAATTTCAGGAGCAGTGATTTTAATAATGCTTAAAGTGAAACAATAAAAGTGTAATATTCTTTTAAATTTCGTACCTGGGGGGTGTGTATAGTATGCATTTAAAGGGCGCATGTTTCCCGTGCTTAGAACTGTGTCATTTTTGCAGGAAAAAAAGCTATTTAAAATCACTCGCGGCTATAATGAATTGCCGGCTCCCGTAATACAGAGAACAGTCATTGATAAAAAAAAAAAAAAAAGCGTGGGGGTCCCCCCAAATTCAATTACCAGGCCCTTCAGGTCTGATATGGATTTTAAGGGGAACTCCACGCCAAATAAAAAAAAAAAATGGCGTGGGGGGTCCCTCTCAAAATCCATACCAGACCCTTATCCGAGCATGCAACCTGGGAGGCCGCAGGAAAAGAGGGGGGGACGAGAGTGCGCCCCCCCCCCCTCTTTAACCATACCAGGCCACATGCCCTCAACATTGGGAGGATGCTTTGGGGGTCTGTGACCCCTCAAAGCACCATGTCCCCATGTTGATGAGGAGAAGGGTCTTTTCCCCACAACCCTTGCCGGTGGTTGTGGGGGTCTGCGGGCGGGGGGCTTATCAGAATCTGGAAGCCCCCTTTAACAAGGGGACCCCCAGATCCCGCCCCCCCCCCCCCCCGTTTGAAATGGTAAGGGGGTACAAAAGTACCCCTACCATTTCACAAAGAAAGTGTAAAAAATAGTTAAAAAAACACACAGACACCGTTGGTAAAAGTCCTTTATTAAAAATAAAATAAAGATTCCAGCGGTGGTAATCCCCTCTTGCTATCCAGTGACGGGTGGTCTCTGCTCCGGGGTCCAGCGATGGCTGATCTCTTCTGACGTCCAGCGTCCACGGAGACACTGAGGGAATTCTGTCGGCACTCCGTCACCTGACCCCGCCCCCCTCTGACGCAACGCAAGGGGGAAGCTGGGATTCCCCTGTGACGTACGGGTGACCCCGCCCCCTCTGATGGAACCTGCGTTACATCAGAGGGGGGGGGGCGGGGGTCACCTGTACATCACTGAGGAAACCCAGGCTTCCCCAGTGATGTAAGGGTGACCCCGGCTCTAATGTAACGCAGGTTTCCGTTACATGAGAGGGGGCGGGGTCACCCGTACGTCAAAGGGGAATACCAGCTTCCCCGTTGCGTCAGAGGGGGCGGGGTCAGGTGACGGAGTGCCCCACTCCTCCTCTGCAGATGGAATTCCTTCAGTGTCTCCGTTGAGACAGGACGCGCATCGCTGGACGTCGGAAGAGATCAGCCATCGCCGGACCCCAGAGAACAGACCACCCGTCGCTGGATAGCAAGAGTGGATTACCACCGCTGGAATCTTTTTTTTTTATAAAGGACTTTTTCCAACGGTGTCTGTGTGTTTAACAATTTTTTACACTTTCTTTGTGAAATGGTAGGGGTACTTTTGTACCCCCTTACCATTTCAAAAAGGGGGGGCAGGATCTGGGGGGTCCTCTTGTTGAAGGGGGCTTCCAGATTCTGATAAGCCCCCCGCACGCAGACCCCCACAACCACCGGCAAAGGTTGTGGGGAAGAGACCCTTCTCCTCATCAACACGGGGACATGGTGCTTTGAGGGGTCACAGACCCCCAAAGCATCCTCCCAATGTTGAGGGCATGTGGCCTGGTACGGTTCAGGAGGGGGGGTGCTCTCTCGTCCCCCCTCTTTTCCTGCGGCCTTCCAGGTTGCGTGCTTGGATAAGGGTCTGGTATGGATTTTGAGGGGGACCCCCATGCCATTTTTTTTTATTTGGCGTGGAGTTCCCCTTAAAATCCATGCCAGACCTGAAGGGTCTGGTATGGATATTTAGGGGGACGCCCACGTCATTTTTTTTTAAATTTGACCCGGGGTTCCCCTTAATATTCATACCAGACCTGAAGAGGTCCGTTTAATTCACTCCAATGTGAAAGCCCCAGGGGCTTGACAAAGCATTTGCAGAGTTTTCAGCAAGCTTTGATGAAGCTTTTAGGGCTTGTTCACATGTGCATCAAAACCATGTATTTATGGGGCTTTTATTTAACATTTTTAAAGCCTCATAGTCGCCTTTCACTGCCTGCCATGAATATTACGAATGGAACCACACCGTGCTGTTCACATAGGAGCAGTAGCAGTATATTCTTGTGCCTTGTTTCATGAAGCATTGATGCCTGTCAGCCGCTTTTATTGATTTCAATGGTAATGCTCTGTAACCATACCTTAACAGCACCTGTAGCATTTATGATGCGTTAGTGAAGAATTTATAAAGTGTTAGCTGGGCACTGGGGGATAGACAGTGGAGGGTCCTGTATCCCAGAATCAGGGTTGCCAACCTCCTGCAGCATTTTTTACTGACAACACATGGAAAATTTACTGGCGGAGCACATTTTTTTACTGGCAACCTGAGAAAGTACAAAACTCCTAGTGAATATTTGAACAGTATAAACATGATATGGAAACACTGACAATACCTATAACAAAGTAATTTGCTTGATTTACACTTGAAAAGTCAACACAGCATGAAATTATTAGCCCCTGATATTTACTGGCAGTTGTAAAAAAATAAATCACTGGTTTATACAAACTGTCAGTAAATTTACTGGCGGTTGGCACCCTGCCCAGAATGCACTGGGAAATAATAATGAACTAAGGCAGAGAAGCTCCAGTCACTTCCTGTTTGTACAGAGCAGCCATGTAGTAACACCATTTGCTTCAGTGTGCAGGTAAAAGCATCAAGCCAGCTATCAATATATCAATACTATCAGCGCCAGGCAGGAGCAGAGTCATTGAGCATTATTGCCAGTGGCAAAGCTTTAGCATGTTGGAATACTGCCCTGCGGGCAGTCTCCGAAGGGAGGGGGGGGGGGTCATGCTCTGCTTCGGTATGTCACAGTACATGTTGGCATTCATGATTCCCTCAATGAACTGTAGCTCCCCAGTGTCGGCAGCACTCATGCAGCCCAAGACCATGACACTCCCACCACCATGCTTGACTGTAGGCAAGACACACTTGTCTTTGTACTCCTCACCTGGTTACTGCCCTGCACGCTTGACACCATCTGAACCAAATAAGATTATCTTGGTCTCATCAGACCACAGGACATGGTTCCAGTAATCCATGTCCTTAGTCTGCTTGTCTTCAGCAAATTCTTGTGCATCATCTTTAGAAGAGTCTTTTGTGAGGTCAGGCACTGATGTGGACGAGAAGGCTTGGCTCGCAGTCTCCACTCTAATTCATCCCAAAGATGTTCTACTGGGTTGAGGTCAGGACTCTGTGCAGGCCAGTCAAGTTTCTCCACCCCAAACTCACTCATTCATGTTTTTATTAGCCTTGTGCACTGGTCCAAATAAGTTGGTGGAGGAGGGATTATGGTGTGCGGTTAATTTTCAGGGGTTGGGCTTGGCCCTCTAGTTCCAGTGAAGGGAACACTTAAAGCATCAGCATACCAAGACATTTTGGACAATTTCATGCTTCCAACTTTTGGAAACAGTTTGGGGATGCCTCTTCCTATTCCAACATGACTGTGCACCAGTGCACAAACAAGGTCCATAAAGACATGGATGAGCGCGTTTGGGGTGGGGGAACTTGCCTGGCCTGTACAGAGTCCTGACCTTAACCCAATAGAACACTTTGGGATGAATGCCAGTGGAGACTGTGAACCAGGCCTTCTTGTCCAACATCCGTGCCTGACCTCACAAATGCGCTTCTGGAAGAGGTGTCAAACATTCCCATAGACGCACACCTAAACCTTGGGAACAGCCTTTCCAGAAGAGTTGAAGCTGTTATAGCTGCAAAGGGTGGGCCAACTCAATATTGAACCCTACGGCCCAAGACTGGGATGCCATTAAAGTTCATGTGCGCGATTGCGTAATGCTATGTCCACTGACCTTCCTCCTTACACGCAGGTGTGGGAATCAGAACTATAGCACTCCATCTCTCTCGCAGACTGGAAAAAGTGCTTTATTTTAAACGCTCCCTTGCTACTACAACCCAAGAAAAAGGGTTTAAACTAATGACGAGGTGGTAAAGATGTCAGTCGATCATCCATCACTTCAACCCTTCTCTACCAGACATTTGCTGGCGATGTCTTGTATCCAGAGGCACCATGCTCCACATCCCATTTCCCCCCTGTACAAAGATTTTGGCAACAAATCCTTGACCTGTACTGCAAGTTGATGGTGACTTTCTTCTAACCCTCGCCTGAAGTGGTCCTCTTGTCTATGCTTCCTGGATCCTTCAAATCTGTAAAGACAGACATCTTGTGACACTTCCTGGCAGCTGCCGGGGTAGTTATTCCTCACCACTGGAGAATGAAGACTATACCTTCCCTGGGCGACTGGGCAATTGAGGTGGATCATATAAGGGATCTGGAACATCTGCTGGCTCAGGAAACTGGACAGGAAGAATAGTTCTCTTACTTGGACCACATGGTCCATGTTCCGCTAGTCTTCGGAGTTCCTTGATTGGGCAGTGGGTGGATGTGCCGTACGCACCCAAGAGCCTTGTTGGAGTGTAGTCCTTCCTTGCTCCTTTTTGTCTTTTCTCATCTGTCCCTTGAATTCCCTTCTAGCAATATATTGTCCAAGAGTTGTGTGTTCACCCTGTGTCTCCACTGACATTGAATATATGTGACAGAGGGGCCTGGACCGGCATGTGAGAAGAAGTAAGTCTCACAGCTCCGCTATCAGAACTTCTCATTGATCCTCTCCCAGCAGCGATCCGCGGCCACAAAATGGCTTCCAAGCTGGATACCGACCCCCTCACCCTCCCGGACCACCCAGCGGCTCTCTGCACCCGAGGGAACGCCAGAAAAAACAGGAGGAAATTATGCCCTCCGAAATCCAAGATGGCGGACCCGTGGCCCTGGCAGTGACAAGCCCAAGGGAGGACAAGGCAAAAGAGCACAGAAGCCCCAGGGTAAGGAACACCCGAGGGATATGTTGTACTATGCCCAGAAGATGGGGGGTCAGCAGGACCGAGATGCTGGGCCGGAGCATGTGACTGCTAGTGGGCCTCTGATACAGAACACTCAGCATACAGCAAAGTATGCAGACCCTGACGCCTTGCATGTACAGTCCCCCCTCCCCTCTGCTGACACTGAGACCGAAGAGTCTGAACAACCGCCCCTTGCAGAAATCCTCAGAGCTGTGCATGTGTGCACAGCCTCTGTGAACACCCTGAAAGAGCAGTTTGGAGGGCTGAGGGAAGATGTCTCTCTGTTAAGGCAAGATCTGCAGAAGATCAGGGAGCGCACGACTGCAGTGGAAAGCAGAGTTAGTGAGGTTGAAGACAGACTCCCACCAGTTGCTCGAGAGGCCCATGTCACCTATCAGCTTGCCAATGACACTAACAAGAGAGCAGAAGATATGGAAAGTCGTTTACGACGCAACAATTTCCGTATAGTAGGCCTGCCCGAGAAAACGGAGGGAAGAAATACCACTGCTTTTGTGGAGACCTGGCTGATCGATCTGTTTGGAAAAGAGGCTCTCTCCCCTTTCTTTACGGTGGAATGGGCGCATCACACACCGGGACGCCCCCCAGACCTATCCTGGCCCGACTTCTGCACTATAGAGACAGAGAAGCGATACTGACAAATGCCTGTGAAAGAGCCAATGTTCAGGTAAATGGGGTTAGAGTGTTGTTTTACCCCGAATTCTCGGCAGAGATCCAGAGCCAAATTCTCGGATGTGAAGAGGCGCTTGAGAGCTTTGCAACTACCTTATGCTATGCTCTACCCTGCCAAACTCAGAGTCACAGCGAATAGACAGTCACATTTCTTTGAATCTGCACAGGAGGCGGCTATGTGGCTGGACCGAAACCAACAGGCCTTTCGTCACCGCGCCAGAGATGAAGAAGGGGATGGCCCCGTCTGAAGCGTCCAATGTTGAGAATACCCGGAGGCCCACACAGGTGCACCATTGTGTTTCTGTTTTTTGCTCACCTATTCCCCATTGAAGCCGAGGGGGTTCCCCCTTAACCATTGGTATATATGCCCATCTTTCCCCAATTACAGGGTGCCGAGATGTACAAGCCTTTTGTCACTCTGCCCAATTACCCTGAATTTTTATTATTTTGGCTGCTAACCTACACTTTCCACCCTCGCACTATGCTGCTGGGAGACACTATATTCACATTTATACGCGAACCGTGAGCTATCTTGTGAAGTAGGCAAGAAGAAATGCTTTTCCCCCCAGAGAGGGGTCACCCACGATCAACAGTTTTTTTTTTGTTTTTAGTTCACACTTTAGGAACCTGTCCTGTTGACAGCCTGGGTCTTTGTGTATATTTCTCTAGCTTGCAACGAAAGCTGTACCAGCACAGTTCCATACCACGGCTCTACAGCCTTGTACTCTGACAGCACCGAATTGATAGTATGCTGCCCTGATCTTGCACCACATATCTGGATACTTTACTTGCAGCCATTATTTTTAGTTCTGGACCTATCCTGCTTTTTTACAGGCACCGGTTTGATAATAAGTACTAAATACTGACATTATATCTACCCACAACTTATGGCTGAACTACCAGTTGTGTCCTGGAACGTGAGGGGTCTAGGCTCCCCACTTAAGCGGATAAAGATTTCTTCCTGCCTGAAGAAATACCACCCTATGATCCTATGCATGCAGGAAACGCATTTAACTAAAGATACGCAATGCTGTCTCAGATATGCATGGGTGGGCAGTGCTTACCATTCCACTCATACCTCTTATTCTCATGGTGTGAGTGTAATGATCCATAGCTCGATAGATTTCCAGGAAATTGATGTATGTATTGATGCAGAGGGCAGGTTTGTTTTCCTACACTGCCAAATGGGCACATTGTACTGTATTTTAGCTTGTGTGTACATACTCCCGCCGTTTACGGTGGCGGTGCTTCGGCTGCTGCTGACCTATTTGGAAGGTAGGCCGGATCTGCCGCTGCTGATAGTGGGTGACTTCAATTGCTGGTTGAGTCCCATCATGGACAGACACCCGAACTCGGGGGTCTCTGCCACATCGAGGGAGTCACCATTGCTGAGACTGTTAAACGAAGTGGGTTGGAGCGATATCTGGAGGTTAAACAGTTCTCTTGCTTCTCCAAAACCCATGGAACACTGTCTAGAATTGACCTTGCAGTGGGTAACCTAGCCATGCTCCCATCCGTCTCAGATGTGACTTACCAGCAGTGATGTAAGTAACTGAGTTAAAATAAACTGAGTTACGTAACTCAGTTACTTTAGAGGGTAACTAGTAATCTAACTGATTACTTTTCCCCTCATGGTAACTCAGTTCCCATTACTTTGGCTTAGTTACCCCAATTACATCTACCGTCACTAGATGGCAGTAGTGTAATTCCGGTGTCCTGACAAAAAAGTTCCCCCGCCGGATAAGGACCCCCTGTACTGCGCAGGCACAGCGCTTGCGCAGTACGAAGGACTACGGAGCTTCCGAAAATTGCCGAACCTAAACAGCTCTGAGTGAACTCTACACAGCGCAGGCGCAGTTAACATGTAATTGTACGAGGCGATGCCGCACCCTCATGATGCTCGTGCTACTCTGCAAGGGGCGTCTATCGTGTAACTAAGGGGCTAGTCTAGTATTACTGTAACCAAGGGGCGCATTTATTATTATTGTTATATATCGAGCTCTGCCCATTAATTTAACATTCGCCCTCTTCTGTAGCCATCCGCCCCTTACACGATATAATAATAATAGACCCGCCCCTTGCTTACACGATATAACAGAACTGCCCCTTGGTTAGTGTAATAATAGAGCAGCTCCTTGGTTACACGATATATAACAATAATAAATGCGCCCCTTGGTTACAGTAATACTAGACCCGCCCCTTAGTTACACGTATAGAATATTTTAAAAAAAAAAGTCAGTTACTTTGCTGAGTAACTAATTACTTTTCCAATGTAGTAACTGAGTTACTAACGCAATTACTTTTTGGGAGAAGTAATTTGTAACTTAACTAAATTACTTTTTAAAAGTAAGATGACCAACACTGCTTACCAGCACCGCTCTGTATCGGATCACTCCCATTTGGTGATCAACTTGATTACATCCCCTCCGCCCACACTTCCAAGACCCCCGTGGAAATTTAACGCCTTTTGGTTGAAATTATTCTTAGCTCACGATGAGATGGAGCGGAGCATGGGGGAATTCTTGGGGAGCCGGAATTTTGTTGACTCACCAGCTACGCAGTGGGAAGCCTTCAAGGCCTATTTGAGGGGATTGCTCATTTCCGAAATTACTAAAGTAAAATAGGACTCCTCAGGGCTCAGAGAGGACCTTGAAAAACAGGCAACTGTCTGGAGGAGGCATACGTCAGTACCCCAACAGAATCGGCCAGGGAGGCATGGCAGTCGGCTCAATCGGCTTATGAGTGGCTGCTATGCTCCAAGGCTGAAAAAAAAACTTTTTTTTTTCCAAACTAGCATTTTTTGAGGAGGGAGAGAGCACGGGGCGCATGTTAGCCAGGATTGCTAATTCCTAACAACGCTCGGAGCTGGAGCTATAAAAACGTCAGAGGGCAGGATTGTTAACTCTCCCCACTTAATTCTAGCGGAACTGGCCAAATTTTATGAGACTTTATACCTCCAGACTGAACAATACACACGACCGGAGCTTATAGAATACTTACAGGGCATTGACCTCCCACAACTTACGGTTGACCGGCGGAGGGCCCTGGATGCCCCCTTTACTTTGGAGGAATTACAGTCAGCGTTAGCGGAGTTCCCCAACTGCAGGGTGCCAGGGGCGGATGGGATACCCATGGAGGTATATAAGCAATATGCTGATATACTCCTCCCCAGGCTTCTGGCGGTGTTTAACGAAGCCAGGGAGCAGCGAACTCTGCCCCCCTCCGTGGGTACTGCTAACATAGTCCTCATATTGAAACCCAGAAAGGATCCCCTAGAACCGGGCTCGTACAGGCCTATATCCCTCCTACAGAGCGATATTAAGCTCCTAGCCAAGATGCTGGTGGTTAGGTTGAACGGGGCCATCACGAGCATTGTACATCCCGACCAGGCTGGGTTTATGCCCAATAAGTCGACGGCTGTCAACTTACCGAGGCTCTATCTTAATATGCAATCCCCGGCGGAAAATGTGGGGCAAAGGGCCTTGCTCTCACTAGACGCTATGAAGGCCTTCGATAGCGTTGAGTGGGAGTATCTATGGGAAATTCTTGGGCGCTTTGGATTTGGCGACCGGTACATTTCCTGGGTGCGCCTGCTCTACCATGACCAACGAGCAGCCATTCGGTCCTCTGGGGCAGTGTCCAAAACTTTCACCTTGGGTAGGGGCACGCAAAAGGGGTGCCCTCTATCACCCCTACTTTTTGCACTAGCTATTGAGCCCCTAGCCATAAAGGTAAGGGCTAATCCAGATATAGTGTGATTTAAATACGGAGACAAGCAGGAGAAACTAATGCTGTAAGCTGATGACACTATGATCCTGCTTGGAGATGTGGAGGGCTCTTTGACAGAGGCCATGGCCACAGTGGGAGAATTTGGTAGGTACTCTGGTCTCCGGATAAATTGGTCTAAGTCTTCTTTGATGCTAATTGATGAAGGGGGGACGCCCCCAACATCTAATAAAGTACCCACAACCACTACCACTACACTTCGGTATCTGGGAATCCAGGCGACGCCCAAAATCAGCGATTATGGTAAATTAAATATAGCCCCACTGCTGCAAAAGTTTAGAGACAGAATTAAAACATGGAATTCACTCTGCCTGTCGGTAGCAGGCAGGGTGAACTTGATAAAAATGATCCTCATGCCCCAGCTGCTTTATGTGCTTCACAACACCCCGACAGTAGTGACTCTCAAGATGTTTAGGATTGTTAACTCCCTGTCCCGTACGCTAACCTGGAAAAATCGTACACCAAGAATCAAAACTAGAACACCTCCAGCGCCCAAAGGACGAGGGGGGACTCGCTCTCCCAAACCCCTGGCTGTACTATATTGCCGCACAGTTACAGCAACTAATAGGCACATTTTGCACGGGTATAGACGAAGAGGGGGGAGGATCCAGACCGCCTCAGAATTAGTGATGGCACACACAGTAAAAGGGGACTCGGTACAGTCCGCTCTGGAGTCCCTGGCATTCGGAAAACCTAATAAGCTCTACCCGACCTACAATCTCATCCAAAAAATCTGGAACAAAACTAGATGTTTACAGGGAGTGACGGGATGCACAGACTTTAGCCCTATCTGGAATAATGACTCATACCCAGAACTGGCCAAACTACAGCACGGCACACTATGGAAGAGATATGGGATAGTCTACCTTAGACAGATATTTCACAATGGGACAATGCTCACTTTCGAAACCCTGCAAGGTCTTTTTGGTTTACCACAATCCATGAGATTTTACTATGTACAATTAAAGCATGCTATAATGGCCCAAGGCAGGTCAGAGGATTGGGCTTTGGCTCTGGTTGCAAGAGCTTTGGCTCTTGCAACCAGATTGCAAGAGCCACCAACACTAAAGGGTTTATATCAACATGCTATTATGGAATTTTCTGAAAAAACACCCCCTTCGGATGCTGGCCAAGTGGGAGGGAGAGGTTGGCATGCTTGATGGGGAACAATGGGAAGAGGCCCTGAGGGCGGTATCCACATGCTCCCTAAATATATCACATAGTAATAGATATAGTTGTCTTACTCTAAGTGTACTATACACCCCACAGATTGTTATGGGCCTGCGACCTACCCCACTGTGCACTAGGTGCAAGAGAGATCACGGAGACTTGATCCACCTTCTGTGGAGGTGCCCGAAACTCCACCCCTACTGGACGGGGGGGGGGGGGGGGGTGGTCACCATAAACAGGGTATTTCAAGTCTCACTCCCTGCAGACCCAAAACACTGCCTACTCAACGTGTTAGAGGAATTGGAATGGGAGGAAAGTACACGGGTGGCCGCTATTAGATCCCTATTCTTATCACGTAAGCTAATAATGACCCACTGGATATCAGAAGAACCTCCTACTCTTAAAGAGTGGATCAACATAATGGGAGATATGCTTCGGAAAGAAAAGACAATTTTCCAACATAGAGGCTGCGCCCAGAAATTTGAGAAACTATGGGGGCCGTGGTTGGATGCACCGGGGCTTGCCCCGGTGGATCTAGTTATGGGCAATTATTGACTTAAACAGGTGGGTTGAAAGATTATAAGCAATATGTAATGGGCAAGGATGACTATATCTGATGGGGGTAGGATCGGGCAGTCAAGGAATGTCTAAATCGTTGTAAACTATGCATAATAACTGTTTAGGATGGCTGTAATGGTGTAGAAATATCTATGTATATTTGGTGTATGTTTACTTTGTGTTTTTCAATAAACTTGTTTCTGGATTAAAAAAAAATAAAAAAATAAAAAAAAGAATATATGTGACAGTTTGTGATTCCCCCAGCATATCTCGTGTCAAAAACCTTAGTTCTCAGTATATTTTTCATCGCCCTTTTCTCCATAATGAAGTATCTTGCTAAGCTATTTTTGAAGTCTCTTGTCTATAGTGCTAATACGTAGCCCTTGACTTCAATGTAACCACCTGTTTTTTCCAATTTTTTTTTTTTGATCTACTGATTTTGAATATGTATATGTGCAACTAAGTTTTATACTCTTATGGTCCAAATGGACTCTTGCCTCTATTCCTACTTCGTGTTAATTTACCTTTGCATCTCTCAATAAAATAAGACAAAAGTTCATGTGCATGTAAAGGCAGGCATCCCAATACTTTTCATAATATAGTGTATATATATGGGAAGGGGAGAGCAAGAGTGATATTAAACAGTGATAATATACATACATATTGCAGCAGTGCTTTTTTGTCCACATTCAAGTGCAGACATAAATTCTCATATAGAGTGAATAAGTGAGATAAGCATAGTGGGAAGAAAAAAAGTCTTTGTTGGGATGTGTATAAAGCTTCCACCCAAACTTCACCACGTGCAGCAGAATCTCCCCTTTGGGGATACACTCAGACAATCGGAAATACTATGCCTTGAAATGCAATGAATTTTTCCACTGCTCCTCTCCTACCATCCACTAGATGTCAGTGTTGTTTTATCAAGGGCTCCAGATATACATGTGAAAAGATGGAATGTCCACATAAAGTGAAACCCCGTTTCACAATTTATTAATATCCAACATTTTACATAAAACATATTGGGGTCCACACGCAAAATCTTATGTATTTTCCATTTTAAAAATAGGACATATTAAAAAATGTTATATACCATAAAAAAAATCATATGAGGAGGATGGCCATACACGGTGAGATGATCGTCCGATTATCTGAGTATCAGATCTTACCGTTATAAATAAGGGTGGTAAGGAGCCCTGTATACCGCATGATATTGTCCTGGATGGTGTTTCTTCTTTTTTTTTTTTTTAGACATGTGGGAGATATTTATATACTTACAAATTAAGGGCTCTCATCCCCCGTGTAGACCATCACTCTGTATTATTGATCTACTCATCAGTAAGCTATTTTCAAGTTAGGTATTTTTAATATGTATTTTATACACTTATCTTTAATTTTAACTTTTCTTATGGCAGAATTGAAATTTTACTTGAGTATCAGATTTAGCCCATCTAGTGCTGCTTAGTGTTTAAAGTTTATGTACCAGCAAATATGGTCATGACATGTATGGTGTTCGGGGTTTAGTAGTCATTATTGGCCCCCTGCGCTGTATGTCATGAGCAGTGATGTTCCGATTGGCTGCGATGCCGCAGGGGTACACATAAGAGCTGGCTTCCGGTTGGTAGGTCACGCCCTCAGACGAAGTCAGGATATGACGAAACGCGTCAGGAACGAACAACCAAGAAGCCATCCGCTGTTGTATACAGCGGATGCTTTGAGCTTTTCCGGCGGCCGGATCCACCAATTAGGCACAGTGCACTTTATTATATGCTAATTATGGTACGCATAATTTGTACTTGGGGGGCTGTATGATATTAATAAATTATGAAACGGTATTACATTATGTGGACATTCCATCTTTTCACATGTCTGGAGCCCTTAATAAAACAACACTGACATCTAGTGGATGGTAGGAGAGGAGCAGTGGAAAAATTCATTGCATTGCCATTTCAAGACATAGTATTTCCGATTGTCTGGAGAGTGTATCCCCAAAGGGGAGATTCTGCCGCACGTGGTGAAGTTTGGGTGGAAGCTTTATACACATCACAACAAATACTTTTCTTGCCACTATGCTTATCTCACTTATTGACTCTATATGAGAATTTATGTCTGCACTTGAATGTGGACAAAAAAGCGCTGCTACAATATTTCAAAAGGACTTTTATTGGCGTTTTTTAATATTGTCGTTGTTAAATAAGTAGCTGCTTTGGGGTATTTTATTACTAGTGCCTTTAAAACCTTAAGGTGATTGGTCCAAGTGGCGCAGAGGGGTGTTAATTGGGGCGCGTTTAGAACATCTTTTTTATCAATATACATACATACATACATACATACATACATACAAAAATGGGCCACTTCAATAAAATACATTTAAAAGTAAGCAGAAATAAGTAATTTTGGCTTCTTTAGTAAAGATTTATTTGTATAAAACAAAATATATGCTTTTTTTTTTAAAATCACAATTTCCCAAGTAATGTCCATACAAACATGCATAAAACATGCTTACATTACTCTCGCATTCATATCTAAAAATGGTATAGTATTCTATGAACAGTATTACAATATAAACTAATAGTGATATTATACATAGGAAACATTATTAGCTACCAGTAAATCAACATTGCACACAAAGCTTTTCTGGCACATTTTAGACGTAAGCTAACTAAAACACACTTTTTCTCTCTATCCGCCCATGTGCTGAACAGGAGATAATCACTTAATTCCTCCATCCACACTAACAGCGTGTATGCCAGCAGTGTGGATGGAGAAATTTCCCCTTCCAGCTATTGTATGAAAAAACCCACGACATCTGCTTGTGCTGCTTGAACAGTGACTGCATCTGACAGGATGCAGTTTCTGTTTGGCTGACAATTTTACATATGACTCCTTTGAATTCTCAATTGACTTTTGTAAAGCTGGATGGTGCCCACAGGGCCACCAGTGGCTCACATTTGGAGCTGTATATGTCAAGCCTTAGATGTAGGCTGACAGAAAAAAAAAAAATGATTAAACTTGGTCAGTTTTCACATCAACTTTAGCATGGTATGGCATTGGGTTTTCATAGAGCATTACTCTTAGTATATTGGCTATAAAAACACTGGTTATAAGATCTGTAAATAGTCATCTGCAATTCATCCGATTCTTATATTGGGCTTGCAATTATGGTCTTTATTTAATTAAATACATCACATCTGGCATGCCCCCCCCAGCTGCCAAAAACATATATGGCCTACAACACTGTACAGGCAGTGAAAGAGTGGCCTTATACAAAAAAATACAGGTTCCCCACCACTAGCAAGAAATGTACCTTTTTTTTTCCCCAACAAAGTATAACTTATAAAAAAGTTAAGGTTTCCTGTCCCACACTTGGAAAATAAAAACCTCTGGGAAACCATTTTTGTTTTAGGTAGAGTGCAGAAGTGTTATAAAGTTGATAGATGTTCTAATAAATAAAATTGTATTACAGTATAGTGTATTCTGTTTTGCATAAATGTTGACATATCGCCATTAAGAGTCCATTCACACAGGGGCAACACGACTTCCAGCGTGACTTTGGGAGGCAACTTGGACACGACTTAAAGTAGGAATCACAGCACGACTTGAGGCAACTAACAAGGCAAATTGAAGTTGCCTCCAGGACAGGGGACTTTGCCAGTGGCCAATCACATAATGATCAGCTCTGTGGGAGGGGTTTGCCTAGAAAACAATTTTTACTTCCTGGAAAGTTGCTTCAGTTAAGACAGGGGATCCGATTTGGAGGCAACTTACATTGAAATCAATGGGTACAAGTTGCCTAGAAGTCAAATTGAAGTAGTATAGGAACCTTTTCTGAAGTCGGAGCGACTTCAGTAGTGTGCATTAAGACGGGTCTCATTCACTTACATTGATTTTATCATGTCGCGCGACTTGGGGCGACTTCAACTCGGATCCAAAGTTGCCCCTGTGTGAATGGACTCTTACTGTCCCTGTTAAAATATAGAACATGCATGGATTAAAAAGAAAACAAAAATAGTATGAAAATGCACACACTGATTGCAGTCCGATTGCAATCAACCCTAATGCTATTACAATTTGTCAATTTAAACTGTGAAAGCTTTTCACTGTATGCTATAAAAAAAATATAAGATTCAAAACTATGTGCTAGTGATGGTGGTGAAAAAATAAGCATGTTAGTACTTTAGCTAAATTTTTTTTATGAAGCCATTAAAAAAAAAAAAAAAAAAGGATGTGTGTGACCTCTGCTTTTTTAGCCAAGCGTCCTGTGAAGGAATATAAGTATATTCTATATCTAGAAATGTCTATAACATTAGTTTAAATAGAACCGAGTTTTAGAAAACACACATTTTGCAATGAGTTACAGCAGGGGTGCCCAACCAGTGGCCCGGGGGCCACATGTGGCCCACGGAGCCCTCTGATGTGGCCCGTGACCTCCTGCTCTGGGATGGCGGGTTGGCAAGCCTAGATTGCAGGTTGTCTACCTGCCATGCCAGAGCATCAGTGTTGTGAATGAAGCCAGCGGAGCAGAGCCGCATAAGCCAATGCTTACTATATAGCACCGGCTCCTGTCATAGGTGGAGTGATACCAAATGCACTCTGCCTGGAACAGCACGTTTATTACTAAAATCACAGTGTATATATGGACATATCTGTTCTGCAGTGGTTACTGGGCTGCTTTAGACTGATCCGCAGGTGTAGCGCAGTGTACCTGCGGCTTACCTGCACTGAGCCATAGACTTCTGGTTTTACCTGTGGGTTTGAGGCACTTTCAGAAAGTGCACCACACCTGCAATATATGATAGAATTCTATGGCAAAGTACAGCTAACCTGCAGGAAAGCCACAGGTGCGGGTAGACCGCACACCATCAGTGTAAAAGTAGCCTTAGCCCCCTTTAACCTGAACTGTCTGACCCAATCGGACCCTCCATTCACCTCTATGGAGCGGCAGATGTAAACAGACTTGTTTTACGTTTACACCTGCCTCCTTCCAATCCGATCTGCTAAAAAAACGGAAAGTGGATACGTCCCCTTCCATTTGATCAGATTAGAGAGGGCCAATAAAGTAGAGTGGGCTGTGTCTGTGTCCGCTTTGTATACGCAGAGTGGACACAGAGCTGTCATCTGCTCATTGTGGCCCGCGACTGGTTACTAAGTGGCCCTCGCTCTTCAAAAGGTTGGGCACCCCTGAGTTACAGGTACCAATGCTGGGTTTTAGTAATTAAGTCAATTGTTATCCAAATATGTGGGGCAGACATCTTTTTTTAAAACAAATTTGCATACAGTGAAACAACATGTATATATATATATATATATATATATATATATATAGACACAGTGCTGCACAAGATGTTCAAAGCTTGATGTATTTGTTTATAGCCTAACCCTGCTTTAAACTTCTCCACAACTTTATCCCTGACCTGTCTGCTGTGTTCCTTGGCCTTCATGATGCTGTTTGTTCACTAAGGTTCTCTATCAAACCTCTGAGGGCCTCACAGAACAGCTGTATTTCTACAGAGATTAAATTACACATAGGTGGACTCTATTTACTAATTAGGTGACTCCTGAAGGCAATTGGTTTGACTAGATTTTAGTTAGGGGTATCAGAGTAAAGGGGGCTGAAAACAAATGCACGCCAGCCATTTCAGATAGTTGTAAAAAAATTAGGCAAACCATTTATCATTTTCCTTCCACTTCACAATTGTGTCACTTTTGAGTTGGTCTGTCACATAAAATCCCAATAAAATATATTTATGTTTTTGGTTGGAACATGACAAAATGTGGAAATTAAGGTGTATGAATAATTTTTCAAGACACTGTATGTAGGCACCTTCAGATCCAAGATTTAAATCCAATCCTATGCTGAAAGACCAATATAAATTACAACAAAATGGACATTACAATACAATTAATGCTTTCCAGACATTTGCCAATGTCTTGTGACGTATAAGTGAATTAAAGTGGTTGTAAACCCTTACAGACCACTTTGACCTACAAGTAAGCCTAGATTAAGGCTTACCTGTATATCCAAGAAATATCTTATATATATATATATTACAAATAATGATCACCGCAGTCACTTACAGCTCCCGCGCGCATGCGCCGGAGTGATGTCATTGCTTCTCCGGCCAGTTCCAGTGCCGGAACAGTGATACCTGGAAGGAAGATGGACGCTCCGTGGAAGAGGGGACAGCGGTGACATCGCTGGCTCCTGTGTCAGGTGACACAAAATGGGCTACTATGCGATGCATAGTAGTCCATTATGCTTTACCTTTGCAAGGAAACAAAGAGGAAGTAAACCCATCATGGTTTACTACCTACGAACATCCGCTTGGAAAAAGACCATCGGGCCTTCAGGAAAAAACTCAAGACCTACCTCTTCTAAGAAGGAATCAACGCAGGTCGGATCAAGCGCCTCGAGGCGATTCAGTTCGCAGTTGCAGCGCTATACAAATCATTCATTCATTCATTCATTCATGGTTTACTTCCTCTTTAAGGTATGGCATCAATAAAGTGGAAGACTTGAGGCACATAGTGTTAGGATAAGGATGAAAATTTGAGGAACCATGCATAGAATACTTAAAAGTATCATTACACTGCCTATGCCTTCCTATTCTCCAAACACCAACAAAGCATTCGAAAAAAAAAAAAAAAGGTGTAAGATAAAAAGCTTAATTTTATAATGTGTATGAAAAGAGGTGCTGCAAATATTTAATGGAAAGTGTATAGGATTTATTTTTTTCCAATTTTAAGGCATTTTAAACAAGTACGTTTGTTAATGTTTTGGGAAATGTTCATATATTTATAATTTTCAACTAGGTGTTTAGCTATTTTCTTATGTACTCTGATATTAAACTAGGAGTTGGTTAAAAAAGATTTCACACAATAATCACACAACTTTCATCCAAGATTCATACAATTTTATAACAGAAAAATGGGAGAAGTTGTGTGAATCTTACATAAAAACATTTATAAAAATTTACTCATTCATAACAAATCAAATTTGATGTTACCAAGGATTTCAAGTAGAACTTTTTTCTTCAAATTTTTCACTCCACAGCCCTTTCCATTCTATATTTTCATTCCCCACCCCTCTTCCTGAATAAAGGAAAAAAAATGTGCCAAGCTGTACTTGCCCTCTCCATTCTCCTGGGCTATCCCCAGCGACACACTAATTAGTAAATAGAGTCCACCATCAACAGAAAGGCACCCAGGTCATTCTGCTTGTTTCCTGTGATTCCAGCCTGTTGCCAACACCCCCAACCTGTGTTATCATGCAGGCTGGGCTCGCAGTACTCCAGGACTGAGCACCATCCATTCTAGGAGTAATGGTGGTTCCCCCCTCTTTACTGAGAAGAAAGAGAAAAGACCTGTGACATCACTTGGCCAACTATAAGACTGCAGCAGTTTTTGTTCACCTTAAGTCAAATAGTTTGAAAATTGCTTGCAGTTTTAGATACAGATTGAATATTTTATGGCAAGTTATAACGGATTTAAAAAGATAAAAGCTGAATGAAAATGATAGTTTTTGCATGCTCTCAGTGTAAAGCCCAACGCCAGTCAAAAATTTCTCTTTGGAGTACTGGATTAAGTTTCTATTAGGTATGCTTTTATTGCAGTCAGTAGCCTTATGGTGTCATTTCACCTCACTTTTTTCTTGTAACAAAAACACAAAAATTAGGTCACCAGGATTGCAGAACACAGACCGTAAAAAACCTCAAAAAATAAACAAAATCAGCCGGTCCATAGGCATTTCCAAGGTTTGTAAGGCACAAAAAGTTCAGAAGTGCCCTGTCAATGCAAAGATATCGAAGGGAGGGAAGACATTTAGGCAATAGATTGCCCAAGTAGTAAGAATACGTAAATTTTTTCCCTAAGCACAGGGATAATAAGCACACAGAAGGCCATACATTTCAGGCAGGTATAAACATGCTATAGATTAATGTTACACAGCGATTTTATATAGGATAGAGTTTAATAGACTTCAGCTATTCAATTCATTGACACTAGTTGACTTGATAATTCCCAAGTTATTGGATGGGAAGTGGCCTACTTAGAAATCTGCTTTTTTAGATGGAAATTTCTGTCCACTATTCCCCTGTGATTGAGGGTTTATCTGTAGTGCTTGGGACTTCAATTTGACTGGGGACCATGGCATTCAACAATCCAATACTTTAACCACCCGCCGTATGACGGCAGCAAAATAGCTTCCCTGCATGAATGGATCTGTGTGTGTAAACACACAAATCTACGTTCTGGCAGGGGAGAGAAGACAGATTGTGTGTTCCTAGTATATAGGAACAGCGATCAGTCTCCTCCCCCAGGCAGTCCCATCCCCACTACAGTTAGAACACACTGAGGGAACATTTAACCCCTCGCCCCTAGGGTTAACCCCTTCCCTGCCAGTGACATTTATACAGTAAGCCGTGGCTATGTTTAGCTCTGATCACTGTATAAATGTCAGTAGTCCCAAAAAAAAAAAAAAAAGTGACAAAAATGTCTGATCTGTTCGCCGCAATACCGATAAAAAAGAAATAAAATAAAAAAAAAAAAAACGCAGATCTCCGCCATTACTAGTAAAAAAAAAAATAAAAAAAACAAAAAATTACAAAAAAAATAATTAACCACTTTCAGACCGGACCAATTTGCAGCCAAAGGACCAGGCCCCTTTTTGTGATTCGGCACTGCTTCGCTTTAACTGACAATTGCGCGGTCGTGCGACGTGGCTCCCAAACAAAATTGACGTCCTTTTTTTCCCACAAATAGAGCTTTCTTTGGTGGTATTTGATCGCCCCTGCGGTTTTTATTTTTTTTGCGCTATAAACAAAAATAGAGCGACAATTTTGAAAAAAATTCATTATTTTTTACTTTTTGCTATAATAAATATCCCCAAAAAATATATAAAAAAACTTTTTTTTTTCCTCAGTTTAGGCCGATACGTATTCTTCTACATATTTTTGGTAAAAAAAAAAAACGCAATAAGCGATTATTGATCGGTTTGCGCAGAAGTTATAGCGTTTACAAGATAGGGGATAGTTTTATAGCATTTTTATTAATAATTTTTTTTTTTATTAGTAATGGCGGAGATCTGCGATTTTTTTTTGTGACTGCGACATTATGACGGACACATCGGACATTTTTGACACATTTTTGGGACCATTGTAATTTTTACAGCAATTAATGCCATTTAAATGCATTGATTCCTGTATAAATGACAGTGAAGGGGTTAACCACAAGGGGGCAGTGTAAGGGTCAAGTATGCCTAGGGGTGTGTTTCTTACTGTGGGGGGGGCGTGGCTGTCAGCTAGTGAATGCTGATCTCTGCTCCAATCACAGGGAGCAGAGATCGGTGTCACTAGTTGCTAGGCAGAACGGGGAGATGCTGTTTATCTCAGCATCTCCCCGTTCAGCCTTCCCGTGAGACGATCGCGGGGGTCCCCGCGGCGATCGAGTCTGCAGGGACCGCGATCGGACTCGCGGGGGTCCCGACCGGCGCGCTCCCGATGGCACGGACAGGCAGAAAGGAGGGACTTATATATACGCCCTCCTGCCTGTACGTGCCATTCTGCCGACGTATATCGTCGTGCGCCGGTCGGCAAGTGGTTAAAATGCCATAAATCTATCCCCTATTTTGTAGACGCTATAACTTTTGTGCAAACCAATCAATATAAGCTTATTGTGTTTTTTTTAACCAAAAATATGTAGAAGAATATACAGTGCCTTGCAAAAGTATTCACCCGCTTGGCATTTTTCGTGTTTTTTTTGCCTCACAACCTGGAATTAACAGATTGTTTGAGGATTTGCATCATTTAATTTACAGAACATTTTTTTTTATTGTGAAGCAAACAAATAGGACAAAACAGAAAAAGTCAATGTGCATAACTATTCACCCCCCTAAAGTCAATACTTTGTAGAGCCACCTTTTGCGGCTATCACAGCTGCAAGTCGCTTTAGATAAGTCTCTATGACCTTGCCACATCTTACCACTGGGATTTTTGCCCATTCCTCCTTGCAAAACTGCTCCAGCTCCTTCAAGTTGGATGGTTTGCGCTTGTGAACAGCAATCTTTAAGTCTGACCACAGATTTTCTATTGGATTGAGGTCTGAGCTTTGACTAGGCCATTCCAAACACATTTACATGTTTCTACTTAAACCACTCAAGTGTTGCTTTAACAGTGTGTTTGGGGTCATTGTCCTGATGGAAGGTTGACCTCCACCCTAGCCTCAAATCACACACAGAGTGGTACATCTTTCCCTCAACTCTGACCAGTTTCCCAGTCCTGATTGCTGAAAAACATGGTGTTCTTTGGGTGATGTGTTGGGTTTGCACCAGACATAGCATTTTCTTTGATGGCCAAAAAGTTTGATTTTAGTTTCATCAGACCAGAGCACCTTCCTCCATACATTTTGGGAGTCTCCCACATGCCTTTTTGCAAACTCAAAACGTGCCATTGTTTTTTGCTGAAATGAATGGCTTTCTTCTGGCCACTCTGTCATAAAGCCCAGCTCTATGAAAACGTACAGCTTATTGTCATCCTATGTACAAATACTCCAGTCTCTGCTGTGGAACTCCGCAGCTCCTCCAGGGTTACCTTAGGTCTCTATGCTGCCTCTGATTAATGCTCTCCTTGCCCGGTCCGTGAGTTTTGGTGTGTGGCCGTCTCTTGGCAGGTTTGCTGTGTGCCATGTTCTTTCCGTTTGGTTATGATAGATTTGATCGTGCTCCTAGGGATCATCAAAGATTTTGATATTTTTTTTTATAACCCAACCCTGACTTGTACTTAACAACATTGTCCCTTACTTGTTTGGAGAGTTCCTTGGTCTTCATGGCAGTGTTTGGTTAGTGGTGCCTCTTGCTTAGGTGTTGCAGCCTCTGGGGCCTTTCAAAAAAGGTGTGTATATGTAATGACAGATCACGCAACACTTAGATTGCACACAGGTGGACATCATTTCACAAATTATGTGACTTCTGAAGGTAATTGGTTGCACCAGAGCTTTTTATGGGCTTCATAACAAAGGGGGTGAATACATCCACACATGCCAATTATTTTTTTATTTCTGAAAAATTATTATTAATAACGATTTATATAGCACCAACAGTTTACGCAGCGCTTTACAATTTTAATTTATGTATACTTTTTTTATACATATAATTTATGTATACAATTTTCTAATTTTACTTCACCAACTTAAGACTATTGTGTTCTGATCCATTACATATAATTAAAATAAAAAAAAAAAAAAAAAAACATTGAACTAAAGGCTGTAAAGTAACAAAATGGGTAAAAAGCCTAAGGGGTTGATTACTTTTGCAAGGCACTGTATATCGGCCTAAACTGGGGAAGAAGAAATTTTTTTTTGTTTTTTTAAATTTGGGGATATTTATTATAGCAAAAAGTAAAAAAATTTAGTTTTTTTTTCAAAATTGGTCGCTCTCTTTTTGTTTATAGCGCAAAAAATAAAAAACGCAGAGGTGATAAAATACCACCAAATGAAAGCTCTATTTGTGGGGAAAAAAGGACGTCAGTTTTGTTTGGGTACAGCTTCGGATGACCGTGCAATTGTCAGTTAAAGCGATGCAGTGCCATATCGCAAAAAATGGCTCGGTCAGCAAGGGGGGTAAATCCTTCCGGGGCTGAAGTGGTTAATAGGTTATATATTCTCCTCTAACAACGATCTTGGGGGTTTGATCTAGAAAATGCAGTTTCTGATGTGGAACTCTGACTAGGAGGCTCAAGGTTATCAGTATTAAATATCAAAGTACCAACCATTCCTTACATGCTATACTGCTATTATATACAGTTATTCAGGAGCAAGAGCATTTGGACTTGTGCAGCAAGTTTGTTTATACATAAGCATTCATGGAAAATGGGCAATACACATGCGTTTTAAAGAAAATGAGTACACCCCTCACATTTTTGTAAATATTTTATTATCTTTTCATGTGACAACACTGAAGAAATTACACTTTGCTACAATGTAAAGTAGTGAGTGTACAGCTTGTATAACAGTGTAAATTTGCTGTCCCCTCAAAATAACACACAGCCAATAACGTCTAAACCGCTGGCAACAAAGGGGAGTACACCCCTAAGTGAAAATGTCCAAATTGGGCCCAATTAGCCATTTTCTCTCCCTGATGTCATGTGACTCGTTAGTGAAACAAGGTCTCAAGTGTGAATGGGGAGCAGATGTGTTAAATTTGGTGTCATCACTCTGACTCTCTCATACTGGTCACTGGAAGTTCAACATGGCACCTTATGACAAAGAACTCTGAGGATCTGAAAAAAAAGAAGTGTTGCTTTACATAAAGATGGCTTAGGCCAGTGATGGCGAACCTTGGCACCCCAGATGTTTTGGAACTACATTTCCCTTGATGCTCATGCACTCTGCAGTGTAGTTGAGCATCATGGGAAATGTAGTTCCAAAACATCTGGGGTACCAAGGTTCGCCATCACTGGCCTAGGCTATAAGAAAATTGCCAAGACCCTGAAACTAAGCTGCAGCACTGTGGCCAAGACCATACAGAGGTTTAATAGGAAACTAGTGAGTCACATGACAACGGGGAGGGAAAATGGCTAATTGGGCCCAATTTGGACATTTTCACTTAGGGGTGTACTCACTTTTGTTGCCAGCGGTTTAGACATTAATGGCTGTGTGGAGTTATTTTGAGGGGACAGCAAATTTACACTGTTATACAAGCTGTACACTCACGACTTTACATTGTAGCAAAGTTTAATTTCTTCAGTGTTCTCACATAAAAAGATATAATAAAAGATTTACAAAAAATGTGAGGGGTGTACTCACTTTTGTGAGAAATTATATATATATATATATATATATATATATATATATCAGTCAGGAGTTATAAATGTAAGGTAATTACACTGTATATACTGTTGGTCCAATTCAGTTTAATTATGACTTTACTTTTTTTTTGGACACAAACAGAAGAAATAATATACTAAATGGGTAACATACTGCCTAAACCTCTTAAACTCATTTCCCTTTATAGGAATAATCATCTGCCAGAGGTTGCAAGTCTTTCCTGACAGACATTTCCCAGCACATCCTGTTTAAATAGGGGTCACAGATCACAGCAAAAACCTGATGGGTTCTATTGCTGGACTGGTGTTGCATTTTAAAAAGGTATTATTTTTACACTCCCAGCTTATGGAGTAAAAAAAAAAAAAAAAAAAAATGGCTAGAATGGTATTGTAACTGTAAAAATAACTTCTTATATACAATTTAAAGTTTTTGATGATACGCTATAAAATTCTAAAAGCCATCTAAATGCATAGCACCACAGTGGGCACTATAATCCAGTAAATTAAGGTAAAGATTTATTTCAGTCTGTGCTGGTCCAGGCAATGTTTCTTTTTGGCATCATACTACATTAAAGACCATGGAAAGATACTGCTCATATGAAACTTGTATCCAGCCATCTTGATCTGTATCGTAGCGGCGAAATACATCAGTCAGTCTCTGAAAAGGAAAAGATAAAAATAGTTATGGTCACATTTATGACAATCCCTCCAGAATATGCACTCAAAGCAGAACTAAACCCTCCTATAATTTTCAGCCAAGGAAGCGGCCATCTTAGCCTCGGTTTGATCTTCCATTGGCATGATGCTGCACATGCGATCAGTCATGACACCAGCCACTTGATGGTTTGACAGTTTGGTTGGGAGCACAAGTTAATGGGACAGTTACATTCCCTGCATGTGAAGTAATGTAAAGTTTTTGTGAAACTTAAATTGATGGGTTTAGTTCTGCTTTAACCACTTTCAGACCGGACCATTTTGCAGCCTAAAGACCAGAGGACTTTTTACAATTTGACACTGCACTGGTTTAACTGGTAATTGCGCGGTCATGCAATGTTGTACCCAAAACGAAATTTGCGTCCTTTTCTTCCCACAAATAGAGCTTTCTTTTGATGGTATTTGATTGCGTCTGCAATTTTAATTTTTTGCGATATAAATTAAAAAAGACCGAAATTTTTTTTTTAAAAAATGTATTATTTTCAAATTTTTAGAAAATAAACTCAATTTTAGTCATACATTTAAGCCAAAATGTATTCAGCCACATGTCTTTGGTAAAAAAAAAAATGTCAATAAGCATATATTTGCGCAAAAGTTATAGCGTCTACAAACAAGGTACATTTTCTGGAATTTACGCAGCTTTTAGTTTGACTGCCCATCTCATTTCCTGAGGTGCTAAAATGGCAGGGCAGTACAAACCCCCCCAAATGACCCTATTTTGGAAAGTAGACACCCTAAGGAAATTGCTAAGAGGCATGTTGAGCCCATTGAATATTTTATTTTTTGTCCCAAGTGATTGAATAATGACAAAAAAAATCACTTAAGTCACTAAATTATATATTGCTCTTACATGCCATGGTTATATGTGTAATTGCACCCCAAAATACATTTTGCTTCTACTCCTGAGTACGGGGATACCACGTGTGGGACTGAGAGCCTAGCCGCGTATGGGGCCCCGAAAACCAAGCACCACCTTCAGGATTTCTAAGGGCGTAAATTTTTGATTTCACTCCTCACTACCTATCACAGTTTCGAAGGCCATAAAATGCCAAGATAGCACAAAACCCCCCAAATGAACCCATTTTGGAAAGTAGACACCCCAAGCTATTTGCTGAGAGGCATGGTGAGTATTTTGCAGCTCTCATTTGTTTTTGATAATGAAGAAAGTTTCAAAACTTTGTGACAAAAAGCGAGATCTGCAAAATACTCACCACACATCTCAGCAGTCTACTTTTCAAAATGGGGTCATTTGGGGGGATTTCGTGCCATCTGGGCATTCCATGGCCTCCGAAACTGTAATAGGCAGTGAGGAGTCAAATCAAAAATTTACACCCTTCGAAATCCTGAAGGCGGTGCTTGGTTTTTGGGGTCCCGTACGCGGCTAGGCTCCCAAAAAGTCTCACACATGTGGTATCCCAGTATTCAGGAGAAGCAACAAAATGTATTTTGGGGTGTAATTTCACATATGCCCATGGCATGTTTGAGCAATATATCATTTAGTGACAACTTTGTGCAAAAAAAATAAAAAACTCCCACAACTTGTGTCAAAATATAAAAGATTCCATGGACTCGACATGCCTCTCAGCAAATAGCTTGGGGTGTCTACTTTCCAAAATAGGGTCATTTGGGGGGGGGGGGGGGGGGGGGTTGAACTGTCCTGGCATTTTATGCACAACATTTAGAAGCTTATGTCACACATCACCCACTCTTCTAACCACTTGAAGACAAAGCCCTTTCTGACACTTTGTTTACATGAAAAAATATATTTTTTTTGCAAGAAAATTACTTTGACCCCCCAAACATATATATTTTTTAAAAGCAAATGCCCTACAGATTAAAATGGTGGGCATTTCATTTTATTTTTTTCACTCATTATTTGAGCAGCGATTTTTCAAACGCATTTTTTGGGGAAAAAACACATTTTCAAAATTTTAATGCACTAAAACACACTATATTGCCCAAATGTTTGATGAAATAAAAAAGATGATCTTAGGCCGAGTACATGGATACCAAACACGACATGCTTTAAAATTGCGCAGAAACGTGCAGCGGCGACAAACTACATACATTTTTAAAAGCATTTAAATGCCTTTACAGGTTACCACTTTAGATTTACAGGGGAGGTATACTGCTAAAATTACTGCCCACGATCTGACCTTTGCGGTGATACCTCACATGCATGGAGCATGTTTACATATGACGCCAGACCAACGCTTGCGGTTGCCTTTGCGCGTGAGCACAGGGGTGCTTTTTTTTTTTATTCCTTATTTTGCTTTTTTTTTTTTTTTTTTTTAAACTGTTCCTTTCATTTATATATATTTTTTTTATCATTTTTATTGTTATCTAAGGGAATGTAAATATCCCCTATGACGACAATAGGTAGTGACAGGTACTCTTTTTTTGAAAAAATTGGAGTCTATTAGACCCTAAATCACTCCTCTGCCCTCAAAGCATCTGACCACACCAAGATCGGTGTGATAAAATGCTTTGCCAATGGAGCTGTATATATCCGGCGACATCCAAGTCATGAAATGCTCGTAGCTTCCAGTTTCTTAGGCCATAGAGATGATTGGAGCCGTTCTGGTCTCTGATCAGCTCTATGGTCAGCTGGCGGAACCACCGGCTGCATTTGCAGGTTCCTTGTTGGGACAGGAGAGCCAGAGAAAACCATGGAAGACGGTGGGAGGGGGCATTCCCTCCCACTGCTTGTAAAAGCAGTCTAGAGGCTAAGTAGCCGCTAGGATTGCTTTCAAATGAAAGCCGACCGCTGGCTGAAAATAATGATACCAAGATGATACCTAAACCCGCCGGCATCATTCTGGTATAACAAATCAAAGTCCAGCAACATACCAGTACGTTGCTGGTCCTTGTTTGGCATACATTGTAATCTTTTTTTTCCATGCAGCCTGTGGGCTGAACGAAAAAAAGAGATTGATCGGTGGGTATGCCCACCATTAGAATACCTCCCTTCATCCACCCACTTCTAATGAAGGGCATACATGCACCATTTTGTTTTTAACTGTGGTGGTGAAATCATCTCCGGCAGCTCTGGAGTCACGGCTTTATGTATCGTGGGAGCAAACGCTGTTGCTGTCAAGATAAATAAATCTGCGCTGCAACTGAATGGCGTACCTAAAAACAAAAAAATGGTTAACAATAAAACATTGCAGAATAGAATACAGTAAAAAAGAGCAGAACAAAAGAGAGAATAGAGAGAAAGAACAATAAAACGACAACTATTTTTTTTTTTTTACACTTTTTTTGTAACTGTTGTAATGGTTCCAGCGGTTTGGGTCTCAAAATGTGAGGGTATCTTGGGAGACCCTGTGAAAGTGTGCCTAGTCTGTTCAATGCTGTACCCTACGCTTAAACTCAACTAGTGTATGGTAGCGTTCAAAACATTCACCAATGCAAAGACCAGGATTCTCAGGACAGCGGGGACAATAATAATGGGTGTCACGCCTATATACACGCTTTCTGCAGACACAACATTTTCTTTGGGGGGGCTCGTTGGGTAGGGGTACTCGGGAGGGCATAAAGAAAATGCCTCTCATGCAGCCGGCTTACTGCATTTGGTTGGGGAAGGTGAGGTGGAGCACAGTCTGGATACAGAAGGGCTCTGACGATCTCTTCCTGGAATTTAAGGAAGGATCCAGTCTGGCCTGAAGCTCTGTATAGCACATGAGCGTTCAGCAAAGCCAATTGAAATAGACAGACACTTTTTTGTACCAGCATCTGACCTTACGGCGCCAACAACTGGTCATTGAGGTCCACCCCTCCCATATTTTGGTTATATTCGTGGACACAGAAGGATTTCTCCACAACACCAGTCGCCATAGTAATTTGGACCCTCGTGTCTCAGGGACTCATCAACGCAGAGAACTTGATGGGGAGTAAACAAGTCTGCAAAACGTTGGTTGAAGTGGTTTACGAGGGGCCGAATTTTGTAGAGCCGATCGTATGCAGGGTCTCCACGAGGACGACAGAGTTCATTGTTGTTGAAATGCATGAACCGCAAAATCTGCTCGTATCGTGCCCTAGCCATGGAAGCAGAGAACATGGGCATATGGTACATTGGCTCAGTGGACCAATATGAACGCAACGTACCCATTTTAACTATGCCCATGTCAAGGGAAAGGCCCAGAAAGATCTTAAATTCAGAGACCGTAATTGGTCTTCAATCTCTGGCAAGGGAGGACTGGGGATTAGCGGTGATGAATTGACCAGCGTACAAATTGCTTTGGTCGACACTAGATCTATAGAGATCTTCCGTGAAAAACAGCGAATAAAAATCAAGTGACGTAAAATCAACTGTTTCCACCTGAATGCCGGGTTGGCCAGTGAATGGGGGAAGTACGGGTGCTGCAGAAGTGGTGGGTTCCCAATTAGGATTGGCGAATGCAGCAGGAAGGGCACAACGGGCCTGTGTTCATCTTCTTCTTGGTGGCAGCGGCACACTACTTGTGCTTGCCACCTCACCAGCTTGAACTGCACTTATGGGACTCGCCACGTCACCACGTGATACTGAAGTGCTGGTTTGACTATGACCAGGGTATACTAGGCCGCTGGCGCTTGCTAGTTCACCAGAAGGAATAGCGGTGCTAGTACTTCTCTGCTCCATACGAGTCCTGCGGTTCTTGCACCTCAAAAACAGAAAAAGTTTGGGTCTGGTACGCCTGACCTTGGCAGGGACCACAACTCCGTTGTCAGAGCTATCCGTCATGGGGCCGCTGTCGTCTACAGGATCGTATTCTGAGCCTGAATCTGACAGATGAGTGACTTCCTCTTCAGTATCTGTCATGCTCAGAAACGTGTAGGCCTCTTCACTACTTTACCTTCAATTTGCCATTTTGGGCTCTAAATTTAGTGGTACAGTAGTGAGACTCACAGGTAGAAAAGCTCCTAGGCTGTTAGCGACTGTATCAAAAGGCTACTCTGCGAACGATGCAGTTATGTGTGTTTAGCGTTTTGTAAGTGACAGTGATCAATCGATACTGCACTTGGGTGGGCTGGGCTGGTCTGGGCAGAGGGGCTAAATGCAGGTGATAGCAGGTATCTGGGCTGATCCCGCTAACACTGCGTTTTTAGGAACCCTAAACTGCTGGGGACGCTAGTATAGATCTGATCAGATATCGATCCGGTTCAGATACTATACCACTAAGGGAGGTGTATGCTGCGTGCGTGGGTGTTAGCGGTACTGGCACTAACCTGACGCTGCCTGGGGCGACACAGACCCTATCTGACCCTAAAACCTCACTTGTATCACCCGCCGGGCGATCAGGGGGTTAAACATTTATTAGGTAATAAACGGCGGGTGCCCTGAAACTATAAAAAATAAAACTAACAAACCAGCATCACCCGTAACAGTTATACGGTGATCACTGGTTAACTAGGGGGCAATCAGGGGGTTAAAACCTTTAGTAGGTAGTATATGGGGGTCCCTGACACTATAAAACGCTGACGGCAAACCTAAATACCTACCTCCCTAACTAGCGTCACCTGTGACACTAATACAGTGATCAAAAAAACGATCGCTTAGTGTCACTGCTGATGGGGGGGTGATCCTTTATTAGGGGGGGGGGGCTCCTAGACCTAAAGGGGGCTAAATCTAACTGCCCTAACAGTTATTGCAGTCGCAATGCACCAATGCAGTAAACAGAAAAAAAAAACTGCTTTGGTGTCACTGTGACAGGGGGTGCAGGGGGGTGAAATGTGTGCCTAAAGTGTTCTACTGTAAGTGTAGTGTTGTGCATCTCACTTTGGACGAAAAGGCTCCACGAGGAGAGATGACATCACTTCTTCTACCGCTGTTTACATTACAGAGGCAGAGGAAGGGTTTCATTGGCCAGGAGCGATCGCGAGGGGGTGGCCATGAATGAGTGGCCTCCCCCTCATCTCTGATCGCTCCCGCAATGAAGCCGACCGCCGCAGGCACCAGGGGGGCGGACGGGCCCCCCGCCTGCGGGCAGGTAGGGACCTACAGTTACACCCATATGCCTGCCCGTGCCATTCTGCCGACATACATCGTCGTGCAGCGGTTGGCAAGTGCATAAGTACGACTACCAAGAACTTAAAGCCTATATAAACCTAAAAACAAACATTTTATACAATGCAGGTTACCAGTCCTTCAATGTGGTGGCTGCAAGTTTTAATTGCTTTTACCTAATAAACCTCCAAAATAAAGTTCCTGTCTTCGGGCGACAATGCTCACTTAGCATGCTTTGACACTCTAGCTTTTGATTTGGACTTTAGCCACTTGCTGCCCCAGAATGTACCTGCAAGTCTGAGGTCATAAGGTTTTTTTATTTATTTTTTTAGAGCCGGAGAGAGAGAGAGAGAGAGAGAGAGAGAGAGAGAGAGAGAGAGAGAGAGAGAGAGAGAGAGAGAGAGAGAGAGAGAGAGAGAGAGAGAGAGAGAGAGAGAGAGAGAGAGATAGAGAGACACAGATACATATATATATATATATATATATATATATAATTTATTAGGGGTGCTGAATATAAATCGTAGCATCGCGATTCAGCCATCCACGATTCTGTATGGATGCTATGACCGGCGCACCGCGCCCTGCCTCTCCTCACAGCAAGAGCAGCACTGTCCGCCTAGCCCCCTAATGTCATCCCCTGCCGTCTGGCCTCGCCGTGTTGCAGGGTGCTGCGGGAGACCTGAGCGAGTGAGCGTCCAGACTTCCAGAATAAAAAGTGCTTGTTCTCAGTCCTCCTCACTCTCAGACTGTCCTCGGGTACTTGGTAGGTACTAAGTAACTGCACTACATAAAAGAAGTGAATGTTTACATTAAATATCTGATGCACCAGTTAATTATGTGCAACTTATGACCGTAATATAACATATTGACAAACAATAAAGTGACTGTGCAAGAGTGCATGCGTGGCAGTGATGAGCAAAACCATACAAAAAAGGTATCAATTAAGTATTTGTGAATCGATCACCAAGACAAACCATAATTAACCCTCGTTTATAACTTTAGGTTACAGGTAAGCCTATATTAAGGCTTACCTGTAGCTAACAAGGATATCTCCTAAACCTGCACGGTTTAGGAGATATACCTGTATTTGCATGTGCCGACGTCATGTGGCACATGCGCACTTGCGACAACTGAAGCAACGGCGCTATATGCCGATGCTTCAGTTGTATTATGCCGATCTCGTGCGCATGCGTGGAGTGACGGCATCGCGGCTCTGGCAAATCACAGCGCCGGAGCCGCGATACCTGGAAGTCACTCCGGGAGAACATGTCGGCGGTCGGAGGGGGAGAAGAGGACCGATGCCGGGGCTTCGATCTCAGCTAAGTGATACATAATTAGCTAGTATGCTATGCATACTAGCTAATTATGCCTTTGTCTTGCAGGTTTTTTTTTTTTTTTTACGTTTTTTTTTTTAGAGGGTTTACTTCCTCTTTAATGAAATGTCATAGGTCTGGGGGACATTTGTAGCTTTGTGGAAGATATATTTGTGCACCGATTCAGGATGGACTTGTAAGTGCAAGATCTTTTAGATCTATTATAAATGTAATATAACTTTTATTATACCAGATCATGAATTATGGTTTGTTACAGTTACATAGTAGGTGAGGTTGAAAAAAAAAGACACAAGTCCAATCTATTTGTGTGATTACAGGTCAGGATTATATGTCTTAGTAAGTTTTTTTTATGATTTATGGTTTTGCTCATCACTGCTATGCATGCACAGTCACTTTATTGTTTAGGTCCATATGTTTTACAGTCCTAATTTGCACATAAATAACTGGTGCATCAGATATGGTCTGTTTAAACATTCACTTTTTTATTATTATAGTGTTCAGCACTGCACAGTGCAAACGTTGCTTTGTATACTGTGTGTTTTCCTTATGGCAATGTCAGGAGGAGTGGTCAAAAGGTTGTTTCTAATTTAGACCAATGGGTGGATTGTGCAGTGGCCGTGGATGGTACCAGAGCACACTTAGAGCCTCTGAAGTAAATTGCTCTATTAAAAGAAGTAAAGGAATCCCCCCCCCCCCCCCAATCATACTTAACTAGGTGGATGCAGCATGGGTCCGAAGCTGCATCTGTCCACGGCACCTCGGAACTGAGAACCGAGTGGTCAAACACCGCCTATCACTCGGTTTTTACATCTCCGTGAGCAGAGAGCTGTAGACTGTCAGTCACAGCTTTCTGCTCTTCTCCCTTCTTGCTCATTGGAACACTGGGCTGTGGAGGGGGCAGAGCGGCCGTCTCAGGCTCTCAGTGGCTCGCTGAGAGGCTGAGCCAGGTGTGTCAGTCCAGGCAACTGGACAATTCAGACTCTGTGGTCGAGATGACGCGATGCCCGGACGGACATTGGGGATGTCAGCAGAGAGCGGACTTGCGGAACACTGGTCACAGGAGTGCCAAACGAATTGCACTCCTGTGATGCATAGGAGAAGTACATCCCAACAAGCTTTGGCTATACTTTATCAACCTGTGCTAATATAAAGGAGCTTTATGTCTTCTCTCATATGGTTTAAACTAAAGCTGAACTCCAGGCGGGTAGAAAAACAACAATCATGCATTCATTAAAGCGGAGTTTCAGTCATTTGTGTGTTTATTAATAGGCAGCAGCTACAAAAACCGTAGCTGCTGCCTTTTATTAAACACACACTTACCTGTCCCACGGTCCAATGGGGCACGCATCCCAGCAGTTTACTTCCTCTCTCGGCGGTGTCGGCATCTCTACTATGGGCTGGGACAGCTTGCGGCTTCACAGCCGAGTGCCCACTGTGCATGCGCGAGTGGCGCTGCACTCCAATCCGTCCCAAAGTCTTCTAGGACTTGTCCTGTGTCCCAGAAGACTTTGGGAGGGGGGGAGATAACTTCCACTTCTGATCGCCTAAGGGGACCGGAACGGAAGTGGCTGTGGGTACCTGTCAAAAAAATCGGGTAAACGCTCCCCCCCATCCTCCCCAAAAACTCAGGAGCTGGGAGGAGGTCTTAAAGCGGAATTTCCACTTTTGGGTGGAACTCCGCTTTAACCACTTCCATACCGGGCCTATTCTAGCTCTCTTCCTAAATATAAAAATCTATTTTTTGCTAGAAAATGACTTTGAACCCCCAAACATTATATCGTTTTTTTTTTAGCAGAGACCCTAGGGAATAAAATGGCGGTTGTTGCAACATTTGAAAAACAGTTTCATGAATAAAAACGCCATAGGTACTTAAAAATCTCCATAGGCGAAGCTTTAACATTTTTTACGGGGTTACCAGTTTAGAGTTACAGAGGAGGTCCTGGGCTAGAATTGTTGCGGCAATACTTCACATGTGTGGTTTGAAACGTTTACATATGTGGGAAAGACATATGTATGCGTTCGCATTTTACACTTTCCCTTTAAGTTCCCTTTTTAGTCCACATTTGTGTAATTTAATCTCTGTATAAATACAGCTGTTCTGTGAAGCCAGAGGTTTAAACCTTAGTGAACAAACAGCATCATGAAGGCCAAGGAACACACCAGACATGTCAGGGATAAAGTTGTGGAGGTAAAGCCTTTGCCTCTCGGATGGAAAATTGGGGTACATTCAGTAAACAGCCAATGGTCTTGTACACATTATGCCAATATAAAATAACCAACTTCCCAATGGGGGATCATCTAAACCCAATGCGAGTAAGTCCACATAAAGACAGCATGTGGTAGTCAAGGAATATTTTCCAAAGAGTCTTATGTGTAACGATATGAAATCCAAAATTTAGTGACTGTAAGGAATCCACCAAATGCACCGTGATCCACCACCACTCTAAAAATGTGCTTACCAGAGGGCAAGCTTAGATAAGCCTGTGATATAGTGATATCGGGACATGCCTGGACCATCAGAACTCGACACCACTCCAAATCTCCACACACATGATAGACCAGGGACCAGAATTTCTGTAGTATTTCCCCTTCATGATCATGACTAGCAGAAGATAAATGAAAGTAAAATACGCCGGCCGGCTAGCAATCCACCCGCTCTCAATGCGGAACGTGATGACGTCAGTGCGTCAGCCTCCTCAACGTTCCGCATTGAGAGCGGGTGGATTGCTAGCCGGCCGGCGTATTTTACTTTCATTTATCTTCTGCTAGTGCACATTTTCCTTTGTGTAAGTAGGATTTTTTTATTTTTGCTTTAATAAATTTGTTATCTGGTATCACACTATGGGTGCATCCCTTGTCTTCATATATTTACATGCTGCTTGCTGAGCGATTCCTGGCTTTATATCCCTGGAGAGTTTGCATGCTAAGGCTGATCTGAAGGGGAAATACTACAGAAATTCTGGTCCCTGGTCTATCATGTGTGTGGAGATTTGGAGTGGTGTCGAGTTCTGATGGTCCAGGCATGTCCCGATATCACTATATCACAGGCTTATCTAAGCTTGCCCTCTGGTAAGCACATTTTTAGAGTGGTGGTATTAGAAGATAATGATATTAGAAAAAAAAAAACCCCATCATCCCCATAAACAGTAAGATCACGTATGGGCTATTATAGGCATTTGTGTGGATGTATATTATGGTCACGCATGTACCACATAGCACTGTTGCTGAAAGACCTTGTGTTTATGTGTGAACAGGGGACAACGGTGGTGGGTGTCACCTGAGGGCGTGGTAGGGAGGAGCCGGAGTTGCACGGCCACACATGCACACGCACACATATATAGGAGAGTCTCTGGGGGAAAGACCATTGCCCGTTTTAGGCTCTGAGGAAAAGGGTTCTCCCCAGAAACGCGTCAGCCATTGTTTGATGAATCGTCTGATCCACTCAACACCAAGTACAGGCTTGTGGAAGTTCCTAGCAGTGGACGCACTTTACTGTTTATGCCTTCTATCAATACTCGTTTGGGAGTATAAATTTTGCCGTTTTATATTCTAATAAAGCTTTTTTAGTGGTAATGCACAAGGTCGGTGCGCCCTCCTGTTTTTCTTTTTTCTCTTTCCACTCACCATCACCTTTTAGGTTGGCACTTACAATAAAGACAAATATGATGATGGGACTGAACGGTGGCTACCACATATTGTAAAAAGATTGAAAAAATTCCTACCAACATTGTTTGGTATTGTTTCAAAAAAACCCGCCTAACCTGTATCCAAAAAAAAATATATTATATATATATAAAGGGAGGTATGTACTTAGTTATAATCCGCTCTAGTCAAGGCACATGAGCCTACAGCTCCAACTCAGGAAGTAATTGACAACAGCTCCCATGGCCTGTCTGTTCTCAGCACTCCTTCCTCTCCCCTGCAGCAGCTGCTTACTGACACAGGGGAGCTGAAGCCACCAAATCACATGACCGAATCAGATTAAAAATAAGTGCACACATCTGTTTTATACATGCCAATTAGAGGAGGGGACGAGGTAACATTTCAAAGAATAGTTAAGCTGGCCATACATGGATCGCAAGGACCGGCCAAATTTCAATCCATGTATGGGCGCTGTAGTTGTACAGAAGCTGATCTACCGACATTTCAACAAAACTCACCTGCAGGACAGTGCAGCACTGAATGAAATCATCAAAGGCAACTTGACCTCTTTTCTGCCTGTCAAATTTGCGAATGAGAATATCATAAAATTGGTCCGTTAAGCGATAACCTGTTCAAGAGAACATACAGAAAAAAATTCATTAGATTAAATAGACACAAAGCACCACTGTTTGTAAGGTTTTCCGCATTATGCAGATACTTCTATATGGTTTTAATAAACAACAACTCCAGGTACACTTACTAGGTCTATTTATAAAGGACTTACTGAAAAAAAAGGTTCCCGATAAGTCTTTTAGTTCTATTAGCCCAAGTATCATTGGGCAACATCTGCCTTTTGTACCACAGTCAGATTTAGGCCCCATGTACACGAGACACCGGTGCAAACTCTGCTGAACGCATGTTTCTAAACGCTGAAACGCCCGTTTTGCCGCAATTGCATGCCGCGATTAGTGGCGTTTTACCACGTTTTCGCCTAGAAGCGTTTATAAGATAGCCTCATAAGACCCCCCCCCCCCCCCCAAGTTTAAAAAACTGTATTAACTATTTCAGCCATTTTGGGAGACCAGAGTGGGTAGCAGCAGCTGTGAGACCAGCAGTGTACTTGTATTTAGCATGTCACTTGCCACAAGTTGGGGATTGTCCACTTGCCAAGTCACCTGCCACAAGTTGTGGATTGTCATTTGCCACAAGTTGTGGATTGTCCACTTGCCACGTCACCTGCCACAAGTTGTGGATTGTCCACTTGCCACGTCACCTGCCACAAGTTGTGGATTGTCCACTTGCCACGTCACCTGCCACACGTTGTGGATTGTCCACTTGCCATGTCACTTGCCACATCACCTGTCACAAGTTGTGGATTGTCCACTTGCCACATCACCTGCCACAAGTTGTGGATTGTCATTTGCCACGTCACCTGCCACAAGTTGTGGATTGTTCACTTGCCACAAGTTGCTTGTGCAAATCTAACATATGGGTCAAATTCCAATTATCCTTGGCATTTGCCATGTCACCTGCCACAAGTTGGATTGTCCACTTGCCACAAGTTGTGGATTGTCCACTTGCCATGTCACCTGCCACAGGTTGTGGATTGTTCACTTGCCACGTCACCTGCCACAGTTGCTTGTGCAAATCTAACATATGGGTCAAATTCCAATTATACTTCGGATAACAGCAATGCTAGTGGTGTATTGGATCAAGGGCTCATTAGGGTATATAAATGGTCTATGAATCATTGCAAGCAATTACAATTGTTTAAAATATATTTATGTTTTTTCATCATTTGCCATCATTTTTGAGATTTTTAATGTAAAAAAATAGGGCACCTTTAAAAATGCTTATAAAAGAAAATGCGGCTAAACGCGGTAACCAGTGTTTTGCCGCGTTTGGCGTCTGAACCCATTTTTTTGCCTAAAAACGCCAAAAAAACGAGACTGTGTACATGGACACATAGGATAACATTGAATGAGTTCAGGGGCAGTTGAAAAAAGTGTCCAACTGCCTCTGAATGCGCATTTAACAGCGTCTTGTGTGCATGAGTCTATTTATATATAGGAGGAATGTGCACCATGTTAATGTTGCAACTGTTGAACAGTCATTGAATGTTATAAAAAAACAATTTAAAAAATAAAATAAAATAAAAAGTATGGATTTATTTTCTTTGCTTACATCTTAGGCCCCTTTCACACAGGCGGACCGTACATGCATCCCTATGGGATAGCGGGTGTCAGCGGATGAACATCCGCTGACACCCGATATCGTCCGTCTCCGCTATGGTCCGATTCTGCAGACAGAGGAAAATCCCATTTGTCTATCCGTCTGCAGAGCGGATCGGATGAACACGGACAGGCGGTCCGTGTTCATCCGATCCCCCATAGAGGAGAGCGGAAATCTTAGTGTGCAGGAACCGCCCTGTCATCTGCCGGCTCAGCGGAATCAGCGGAGCGTCACCCGCTGAGAAGCAGATGTTTACGGGGCAGATCATTACGGATCCGCTCTGTCTGAAAGAGCCCTTATTTGAGCTGCTGATATCTATAAATCCTTCCAGCCCTCTCAGAAGTGCCCCCATTCTGTTAAAATTAAGCTAAATACCTGTAGGAGGGTCTACACTTTCATACAGTGTAATACCAACAATGGTCTGGCTCTGGATCCACCCACTTTCCTGTAATTTTGCTTGATGTTGGCTCTCTGCTCGTTTGAGACTTTAGAGTATAGCTGCTCCCTCCTCCCCCTCCCTTCTCCTCCCTCTGCAGCATGTTCCCTTTGTCAGACAAATCCAGCAAAGATAAGAGCACTTCAGTCAGTGACTAAGGTAGGGCAAGTCACTGATAGTAATATGTAGAGGAGATTTACATACACAGCACTATCTACCAGAGTGAAAACAAAATATTTGTAAAGCAGAATACACATATGGATGTGACAGCACACAGGCATTCCATGCATTACTGGTATAGTAAAATGAAATAAAAAAAACAGAGTTAACATTGTGAATGAATCCTTTTATTGACTATCTGGATTTTTATAGGAGACAATGAAACCTTCCATTCACATCTACTTGTATTTTCATACTGAAGCACAGAGCTCCTCAGACATGGACAGAGCTTTGCTCCCCCATAATTGGTGTATTACCTAGTACCCCTATAGCAGTCATGTTCCCTTCATTGTAAATAGAGTATTACAGGATCACATACTGTACAGTGCCATCACATGCCGTACGGTGATGGGGATGATGGGACTGTATAGGAGTACAGGGGATGGGGATGACAGGACTGTATATCACTGCATGTGATGGCACAGGATTACAGGGGATGGGGGATAGGGATGGGATCAGTGACAGAGGGGTGGTGAGGGGATGACAGTGACAGGAGGGATGATATGTACAATAGAAAGGAGACTCTGGGGACATATCGGGTCACTTTAGATGTGGGGGAGTTGTCAGTCTCCTCTCCTATGTACTGTACACATACCATTCTATACACATAGCACTGTGTTCATTTCAGGGAACAGACACAGGGCACAGGTCACTATGCTCCTCACTATGTCTCCTCTTTTGATATAACATAGTGCTATGTGTAGAGATTACCTGTGTTCATAGAAGTTCGGTGACAATTCCCCCCATCGGCTGGAGGAGACGCTGACATGAACTTTGAATGAATCACTGACGGGAGGGGAGGGGATTCAGAGGACACAGGAACATCAAAGCCCAGGGGAGAGGAGAGCTTGCAGATAACAGCCAGGGAAAGGTGAGGATTTCCCTGTTTGTATCACACCGCCTCTCTGCTTCCGGGTTTTAGCTGGGGACACGCTGCCATGGAAACAGAGGCACGTGACGAACATGCTCGGTCTAGATAGCAGCCTGGGTGTGCGCCTCTTCACCAAACACCCACATGTTCTCCAAAAGGGAGGGAGAAAAAGAGGGGCTGGATTGTAAAGCTGTATCCACCCCCTGGAAACTTTTGAACTGAGAGAGAACCGTTAGAGGCCGATTCTGGACACTTCAAAAGACTATTCTGCAAAAACTAAAGGACTAGGGAAAGAAAAGAAATGCAATGCAGGTATGAGGGTAGCATGTACTACCTATTTTTTGCATTCCCATACTTCTTTAAAGACAACTGGTAGGTTTGCAAGCCTGAGATCCCCATAATGCTGGTTAAGCTGTTTTTTTGTTTCAAGACTAGGACTCCCAACTGAAAATTGAAGGAGCATCCAATAAAATGACACACCCGTTAGCCATCTGGGACACCACTAAAAATACTTTGGTAAGCTTCTTTCACCACACCTGCCTGTGCTACCACTTTTGGGTAACCAGTTCTTACCTCCTGGCCCAGAATCACCCACAGGCTTCCACTGGTGTAACTTTCACAAATTAAAAATAATTGGATTTTTCCTACATTTTACCTGTAAAATCCTTTTCTTGGAGTACATCACAGGACACAGCCGGTTATATTCAAAACGATTTGGGTTATACACCACCTATAGGTGAATGGACACTGGCAGATCATACAGGAAGTCCTCCCCTATATAACCCATCCTATACAGGAAGTACTTCAGTTTTGTAGCAAGCAATAAAGTCCCAAAAAGAGGGGAGGGACCTCTGTGTCCTGTGTTGTACGCCAAGAAAAAACGGAAAATTGTATACTTACCTTTCCGTAATTTTCCTTTCCTGTCGCATCTTCATGGCAGCATACACTCTGGGTTGTGACTCCGCCTCCACAACCTGATAGGACCACATAACTATAAGATGAAGATACGGCCCCCGCCCCTGTATTCTCTGTGTATATGAATCACCTTTAAAAATGGGTGGGATATTGTATGCTGCCATGAAGATGCGACAGGAAAGGAAAATTACGGAAAGGTAAGTATACAATTTTCCGTTTTCCTGTCGCATCATGGCAGCATACACTCTGGGGAGTAACTCGCAGACAGGGTGGGTAATGCATCAATAGTAGATTTTATTCACAGGGAGTGGCAGAGTTGGCCTGCATAATAGACCTTCCAAAATTTACAGAAGACAGGCGGGCAGAGTCTACTTTATAGTTGGAAATAAAGGTATTCCTGGAGGACCAGGTGGCCGCCCTGCAGATGGTTTCGGCTGAGACCCTACAATAGGCTGCCCATGAGGTCGCCACTGCCCTGGTGGAATGTGCCTTGAGCCCGTCCGGAATCTGCGTGTTGCTTAACGAGTAGGCTTTCTTAATCGTCTTCACCAGCCATGAGGCAATGGTGCGGGCCGATGCTGATTGACCTCTCCTGAAACCGTGAGGGATGATTAGGAGGCTTTCTGACTTCCTAATGGGCTCTGAGGCCAATAGGTATTTGAGGATGTTACTCCTGACATCCAGGGGGTGCGGATCGCCCTGGTTTGTAGTGAGCGCCGGCAGATAGATCTCCTGGTTAAAATGAAATGAGGGTGACACTTTGGGGATGAAGCGGTCTGAGGGTTTTAGTAATACCCTGTCCGGGTAAACGACCAGATATGGATCCCTGGCCAGTAGGGCTTGCATTTCTGAGACCCTTTTTGCCGAGGTTATGGCAATCAAGAACGTCACCTTCAGCGTCAGGTCCCAGAGGGAGATGCCTTCTAGAGGAAAGAAGGGCTCTTTAGATAGGGCCTCCAGAACGACCGACAGATCCCAGGCCGGGAACAAAGGTTTTCTGGGAGGCCTCAGCTTGAGACAGGGCCTCTGGAATTGAATGATAAGAGGGTCGTGAGCCCACCTAGTCCCGGTCAGGGCGGACAGGGCTGACACCTGCACCTTGAGGGTGCTGGAGCCGAGACCTTTGTCCAGACCTGCCTGCAGAAACTCTAGTATCTGAGGAGTTGATATAGAGGATAGGTTCCACCCCTGCTGTTGGGCGAAGGAAGTGAACTTATCCCAAACCCGCCGGTAGGTGGTATTTGTGGTGGGCTTCCTGGCCTGGAGAAGTGTGTCCACCACCCTCGCGGAGCAGCCCTGCTCTAGATATCTAGACCTTTCAGTCTCCAAGCCATTAGGTGCAGCCTCTCCGGGCTCGGGTGGAGCAGTTGGCCTTGGGAGAGCAGGTCGGCTGACTGTGGGAGGGGAAGCGGGTCTGCTGTGCTTAGCTGTAGGAGGGTGGTAAACCACGGCCTCCTGGGCCAGAAGGGAATCACAGCTACTACCAGGGCTGATGACCTCTTGAGTCTCAGCAGAAACCTCGTTATCAAGGGGGTCGGGGGGAAGATGTACCCGAGGTGAAAGTCCCAGGGGTGGTGGAGACAGTCTGTCCCTTCTGCTGAGGGGAAGGGGACTCGTGACAGGAATCTCTGGCATCTCGTGTTCTCCGGGGTCGCTGCCAGGTCTATGTCCGGGGGACCCCATGTTCTGGAGATCAGGGCGAAGGCCTGCGGACTCAGGGACCATTCGTTGTTGGAGAGAAATCTCCTGCTGAGGGAATCGGCCAGGAGATTCTCGGTACCTGGGATGTAGGCCGCTCTGAGGTCTAGGAGGTTCCGCTGTGCCCATTCCATAACGGGGAGAACCTCCAGCATCATGGAGGAGCTCTTGGTGCCTCCCTGGCGGTTGATATATGCGACCGCAACTTTGTTGTCCAACCTCAGGAGGACCTGTTTGCCCCTTAGGAGAGGGGCGAAGGCCAGGAGGGCCTGAAAGGCCGCCCTCATTTCCAGAACATTGGAAACGGTGTCCCGAACCTCGAATGGCCAGCGGCCCTGGACTGCATGGTGTAAGTAGTGGGCTCCCCATCCCTCTAAACTGGCGTCCGTGGTGACCACCTCCTGAGGGGGGAGGACAATGTGCCTGCACCTGTCCAAGTTGCTGGGCCGAGTCCACCATCCCAAGGACTGCTTGACCTCCTGAGAGATGTGGATGGGCTGAGACATGGACAAGCCGTTCCATTGGTGCAGGAACGAGATTTGTAGAGGCCTCGAGTTCCATTGGGCCCATTGTATCATTGGAATGGTGGCCGATAGGGAGCCTAGGAGGCTGAGGCACCCTCTGGCTGGTAGGGATGCAGCTTGGATGGCTCTCCTGATTTTCTGGGTCAGAGGGGGAACCTTCTCTGGAGGCAACTCTATCGTGTTCGACCGAGTGTCTAATACAGCCCCCAGGAAGACCATCCTCTGAGAGGGCTCGGGGTTGCTCTTCACCCAATTTATGAGCCACCCTAGATCCTGAAGAGTGGAAATTAGGATTTCCCGATGCTGGATAAGGGATTCCTGGCTGTGAGAGAGGAGGAGAATGTCGTCCAGATAGTGGTGGACCCTCAGACCCCTCTCTCTCAGGGCCGCCACTACCGGGAGGAGGACCTTTGTGAAGGTTCTGGGAGCCGTAGAGATCCCGAACGGGAGGCACCGGAATTGAAAGTGCCGCTGGTTTATTGAGAACCGGAGGAATCTTCGGAATAAGGTATGGATTGGGACGTGAAGGTATGCGTCCTGGAGGTCCACGGACAGCATCCAATCCTCTCGGTTTATGGCCTGCAGGATGGATTGCAGGCTTTCCATTTTGAAAGACTCCACCCGGATGGAGAGGTTGAGCAGTTTGAGGTCTAGTACAGGGCGCAGGTCCCCTGACTTTTTCCTGACCAGGAATAGAGGGGAGTAAAACCCCCGACCTCTTTGGGATAGGGGCACCTCCATTATCGCCTCCTTTAGGAGCAACTCCTGGATGTAGTCCATTAGCAACGCCCTTTTTTCCCGCGAGGCTGGGAGCTTGGTTGGACAGAAGTGGTCCCCCGGGGGGCATCCCCGGAATGACCACCTGTGCCCGAAACGGATGGTAGCTACCGTCCAGGGGTCCCTGATGACATCCGCCCAAGCCAGCTGAAATTTTGAGAGCCTGGCCCCCACTACAGCTGGCTGGACGGACGCACCTTCAAAAGGACTTCTGGTGGGTAGACGCAGAAGTCTTAAGCCCCATACACACGGTCGGACTTTTTCATGGATTCTGTCCGATCGGACAATGTTGTTGAAAAATCAGACCGTGTGTATGCACCATCGGACAGTGTACGTCGGATTGTCCGACGGACAAAGTCTTATCTCCTGCTGGAAAGATTTGCCGACAACACGGTCCGATCACACCAAATCCGATCGTGTGTACGGTTGTCCGACCGGACAAAGTGCTACGCATGCTCAGATCACATTACAAGACCAAAGCTATTGGCTACTAGCCTCTACGTAGTCCCGTCGTAGGCAACAATCGTCACCGCGTTAGAATGATCGGATTTTCCGACAACTTTGTCTGACCGTGTGTACGCAAAACCAACATCAGACAAAGTATGACGGACATGGTCCGACGGACCTGGTCCGCGGATTGTCCGACCGTGTGTATGGGGCTTTAGGCTTTTGAAACTTGGAGAAGGTGTGTTGGAGATTTTGAATATTTAAAATGGAATTGGATTGCCATGCCCCAATCGGATGTGTAAATGTGTGCATGTATATATATATATGTGTGTATATATATTCATATTTATGACAGGCAAGCTAGACTTTTTCCATAGATTGACTGTGCCCAGGTGTTAATTGAATATCCTTTGTTCTCTTACAATAGATGGCTCCTTATCCCCAGGGGTCATTAACAGGAATGTTGACTTTAGACACGGAGTTAGCCCAAACAAAGTAACCAATCCGGATACAATGCACTTCTGAACCAATGAGGTGTTTGATAGGAGTGGGTTACTCTAACAACATAAAACCAATAGTTTTAGGGATACGAGTCTTTTTTTGCCTGATGATTTTGGAGATGTAGCTGCCGGGGTAATGTACTCTCTCTCTTTCTCCCCCCCCCCCCCCCCCCCCTTCTCTCTCTGTATCTCTAATCTTTACTCTTTCTCCTAGGACTTTTTATATGTTTTGATAACCTTGTTGATCAGTGTATACCTGGTGTGAACCATGTGACCTTAAATATCTCTTAAAGCCTAGATAACCCTGTACATGTACCAACACCTAAGTTTATGATAAGTTCTAAATTATTCTGACTTTTCTTTCCTGTATTAATAAATGTGATTGTTTAACTTTTCGCACTGTTATCGTACGTTTATATCCGTATACAGACAAAGGTTTAATCATTTTAATTGCGTTATTCACTTTATCATTTTTGTATCTATAATGATTTTAACTAAGCTAGAAATTCAGCTCTAACAGATGGTGCCCCTGTGTGAGGAAGTTTAATGTTTGGGGTGAATGCGATTTCTTGTATGGAAGACAAAGCTGGGTTTGTCTCCTATGTGAATACCCAGACTAAAAAAAATTATCAGAACTTTACTGTTTACCTTTTGTCTGCAATAATACTGTGATGAGACTGATTTTGAATAATGGGTATATAAGTGAAATAAATTGTACGTGTGAATAGAAGGGCTCCATTTGAAATCTTGGAGACAGTGGAAAAGGATATGCGCCTTTGGCAAAAAAAAAAAAAAGAGCAATTTCAGTTGACCATTTGAATGAGATTGGGAAAAAAAAAAAAAAAAAAAAGGTTTGGTTTTTAAGTCGAAAAACCTGTTTCTTAGCCAGTAGACCATGTATTGTTGGGACACAATAGAAGTTGTCACACCCTAGGAGGGGGGGGGGGGGGGGGGGGGGCCTCAGGCTTCTCCCTTAATTTTTATTAGTCCACATGTTGGACCTCTGTTGTTCTCTATGCGATCATATTTGAACTCGGATTCACTATTATGTATTTCTGATATTATTAATAGTATTTCTGTTATTAGTATTTGTACTTTGGATCATACATATATTACACTTGTCACAAAGTGTACATAATTTAGATAGCTTCAAAAGTTTCTTTAAATCATACACTAAGGCAGTTTAAATGTATTAGCCTACACAATAGGAGTGTTTATTGATTTCTATTATTCCAGCGCAGCCAGTTTTTCTTTTTCTTGTGTTTTTGTGTGTATCTCACATAAGGTTGCAGCAGGAATCCATTATATATATATATTTTTTTTTTTTTTTCTTCACAAAAGACATAAAATAATGTTTTCACATTAACTACTTAAATAGTATATGTGTTAATTTTTCACTAGTTTAGACAGCGCTGTTACTCCAACAATTATGTTTCGTTGAATATGCCTATATTTTAGGATAGACCCTAATTGTGTTTGTCTAGGGATAAGTGGTAATATTGGTGTCTCAAGTGTATGGTCAGTGTTTGTAGGGAGGAAAAAAAAAAAAAAAAAAAAAAAAAGTTTGTGTGTTGGTTTTCATTTGTTAATGTCGGCCATTTTTCTGTAGTCCGGATCTCATCCACCATTTTGCCGTTGACCGATTTGCGATTACTGCAACTGCTTTTTTTTTGTTTCTGATAATTTTAGCCCCGAGCTGAATCTTGTACTGAATTAATGGCGCCATTTTTCACCATGGACCAGGTCTTGATTTTCGTTTGGCCCGGCTGCCATTTTGTGTCCGCTGTGTTTGGATGGAATTGCTATTTGTGTTTATAGAGGCGCACTTTTAAAACGGCGTGTGTTGTGTTTGATTGTTTGTGGCCTACAGTGGAAGGGAAGGGCTTTGATTGACCTTTTTCAGCCGTCTTTTTTGCAGGAGTCTTGTTGCACTGTTGTGTGGTATTCTGGTTTTAAAACTGGTGGTTTGATTTCCCAGGGGATATGTGAGTCAAGGGGGTTAATTGCAACATGGGGGTTAATTCCACCCACTCCAGGAAAAAAGTTTTTTTATTTGCTGATGCTAGCCATAGATTTTTTCGAATGTCTTGATAGACAAAATATGACGCTATTCAAGACTCCCCCTCCCCCTCCCTGTTCAGGTGTGCAACAGGAAGTTGATGGGAGGGGCCTGGGGTCTCTTGAAGTAGGACAAAATCTTTTTGATTTTTTTAAAGTAAAATAAGGTTTATATTGTAATACTGTTTTGGGGAGGCATTCAAATTAATTGTAATATCAAGGTACAGAGAGAAGCCATAATATTTGTTTTGAATAGTGGAGGATTTCATGGTGTTTTGTAGTTTGTCTGACAACACATTTAACCGGTAGTAGAGTAAATGTGAGGATTAGTACGCTAGCATACTAGTAGGCCGTGTATAATAATCGGAAAACGCTGGGTGCCAGTACTGTAAAAATGAGTCGCTAAGCAGTACTGATCTGATTAGTGCATGGGTGCCCTGGATGAGGCCCCAAACCAGTCAGACAGCTGCCTTACACATGAGATCTGGGTTTGGGGCTCCGGACATGAGACCCCTTAAAGCTGTGGAGGGTATTTTTGATGTCTGGTGGTACGAGACCCCAGAATAAAAAATATTTTGGAAGTAGTTCAGTTGTGGCTTCAGAAATCTGTAATAATGAGTGGGATGATGGATGTGTAGTACATGCTTTTGTGATTCTCAGAGGAGGAACTGTGCTTAAAATCCAGATGCCCATTCCAGAACTTGGTGTGGCTGGTCCATACAATATTCTGAGATGTTCTCATGTCTGTCCCATTGTATGTAGTTTTTTTGCTAAGAGTGAAGGCAGAATTCCATCTGGTTGGTTTTAATTAAAATTTTTGATTTAGGAACTATGAAATATCTCCCCCACATTTGTATCAAAATGTTTGTCTAAAGTTTTAGTTGTGTCATGTTCTATGTGGTAACAAGAATAAGTCTGAACCTACCGCGACAGTCGTGTTGTGGGTGTTGTATTTTAGTAAAAAAAAAAGTATTATCGGTTATGAGGAATGTCATTGACAATTTACGAATGTTGTATTGTTTATGAATGACACATTAATAGCTTGTGTGTATAAGTATCTTTTCAGGTCCAAGGAGTTTCTGAGGCTCTGCACCTTTCTAAATCCTGTATGTTTTCCTCCACTTTGTAAAGATGAGGAAAAGGGGGGGAAGAGGATGGGCTGAGTGACAATTTTCCAAACCAATGATACTAACCACCCTAATTCTAGCCAAGTTTGTGACAGGTGACAGGTGACAAGTGACTCGGACGTTACAGAGAAGATTGATGAACAAAACAAGGAAGAGAAGTATCTTTATTTATATTTTTAAAGTGTATTTTCCAACCAGCTAAGAAAGTGAACAGGACACATGGTTGGGTCTACTCTGAGTCTCCACGGAGCTCTAGTGATGACAGCGGTGTATGATATTTAGGCATATTGGATGAGGAGTTGTGACAAACTAGTAAAGACTCTAAACAGACATTTCTAAATGGAATTTATCGATACATTTCAAGAGGGTAATTTGGGGAGCAGATAGTCACTACTGTATGGGGTTCAGTTTTACTGTAGAGCTGTGGAAGCTATAGTTTACATTTGTGATTGTTGTTTTTTTGTACAATAGAGGGCTCATTTTGTCTTTTAATCCCATTGTGTTATGGGCCGATTGATCAATTGTGAAGGTAGTAGTCGATTGATTTTATGGTGGAGAGTTGTTTCAGCCCTAGTATGAATCTTTCTCTTTATAAACTGCTAACTGTGAATCGTAAGTTTTGTAATTAGATCTGTAAACACTGGCGATGTTGTAACTACTATAAATCATGTTGCAATTAGGTGTGCATCAGATAACTACCTCCTTTAATAATACGCATAGGGTCCGGATTATCCAAGTTTGTGCTAAACATTCTTGAGATAACAGAAGTAATAAACTTTTGTTAAGCATTTCTTTTGGAATATTTCTGAAAAGTCCACGGAAGGGATTGGACTATTATTTGGTTCAGGAAGTCTCTAGGCTAATTTTTTGAAGGACTATAGCCGGGCAGAGAATATTGCTCTGGCAAGTAGTGAAAAAAAGGCAGCAACGTTGATAGGGGAGGGGCCTATCTACCCACTTCTTGTCCAGAGGGTCGCTACCTCTGAAGTAGGCAACCTCTAAAGAGGTTGGGGGATCAGTTCAAGGTCCATTGTCCGTAAAGGATGGGTAATCGAATCGCTTGAAAGAGGGTGTCTAACCGTGGGGAACCATACCACTTGACCCCGAAGGAAGAAATGATAGATAAATATGGGCCTTGGACTGTGAAATATGCAAGAGTGGGATTGCTGGACTGACAGAATTTATTCTAAAAAAGGTACTTTTAAACCAAAAGCTTAGGAAGCCCGGTGGTACAATAAAGAGATGCATGGAACGCATGGATGGTAGAATCAATGCATAGAACTGATGATGTGAATATTTTTATGGTGGGAGGTAAGGAGAAAGCGCACCAAATGCTGAGAAGTAGGGACAAACAGGGCCAATAGAACCACATCCCCAGAGTAGTGGCGGTGATGATCAGGGGAACAGCCTCCACACCTAAGGTATGTACCAATAATGCTACTAATCCAGTTGTCACCAACAATGTTTCATTCCTGGTGTTTTTGCAAGGATAAATCCCTGGAAGGTGGGCGTTTTTATTATAGAAAATATGAAATATGTGTGATGTCTAGAGGTCATCTTTGACCCAGCTAATCGTGCGAGGGTGTGGAATATGCCATATATATTTTGTGTCCTGTGTCTGTCGCAGCTGCTGACAGCCAACCCAAATGACCCCCCCTTGTTTCCGACCAGATCTGTGAGTATGCAAAAAGAACTGTATTGACATGCAAATGACCTGAGATCTGTACTAATGAATTGAAAGATGCATCTACTAAAATGTTTGTTTTCCAGAAGACAGTTCGGCAAGAGATTTTCTGGTGAAGTATGATTTGTTGAAAAAGGAAAAAAAAAAAAAAAAAAAAAAAAAACGTTTTATTGCTAGTTGCTAATTTTTTTCTCCCTCACCATGGTGAATATTTTTTTTTTTTGGGGAATTATTGGTATACCATAAAACAAAAATCCACGTGGTATTAATATGTATTAAGTAATACATATTAATAATAAGTTGAGCTCAACAATGTTTGCTATTATAAAATCAGGTGCACTGTTTATGTAATGTAAATGTATATTTGTTTCATATGCTAATGTCTTGTTACAAATACATAACCATTATTTTTTTTTTCAGGCGAAAAATTGAATGTTTATTACTAAATTTTATTGGTGTTTTTCAGATGATAATTGGGTTTCACGGCTTTCAGAACCAGAAGGAAATCGTAGACAATTTTTTTTATTTTCCCTGGGTTCAGCACCATTATGTGGTTTATGCTTCTAGTGGTCAGCCCATTCAGCTGTGTTTTGGACTACCTAAATTTATCTGCAGAGGTGAAGTACGAGGGCCTGCCGGATTGCATACAAGTTGAAAGTGTATAGGTCTGGCCTCGTATTGTATAGTTTTGGTTGAGTCTGGAGAAAAAGTTGTGCAGGATGTATAGGCATGTCGTATTCTCCTCAGTTAATCTGTGTCATGCAGGCCAGGAAGCCCAGTGCCCCAGTGACGCTATGCCCCTGTCATTCATGTGAGTCCTGTCTGAATAGTATAGGGAGTTAATTTTGTATGGGTGAAGGATAACATGGTCTGATTACCGAATTGATAAAGGAGGGAGAAGGTGTGCAGCCTCTATAAAGAATCGAGTGTACCTGTTGGCAGGTGGTTTTCAATACGGGTTTTCAGACTATTTCCCATACTTAGGATAAAGAGAGGCTTAATGGAGACGGCCGTTGGAGCTGGAGGGGGGGGCACCGGGTAGGTGAGGGTAGTATCCAGGTTGCCTATGAATCACAATAGATTGGTATATGACTCAGTTCCAGGATCATCAAAATCTAACTTGCACTGGTCTCATCCCTAATGACAGGGATGGAGCATTGTGCAGATATCTCGGTCAATCTGGGTACTAGCCTTTAACAGACTCTACTGGGTTACACCCTGCAGTCCATCTTGTTCTGATGGTTTGAGTCCGGACAGCCTCAGATGACTGGTACGAATGAGTGCTGGAGAAAGGAAGGTGTTGTGCTATGGGAAAAGGCAACAATGCTGGCACAGGAGGGGTAGTGTCCCAACTGGTCCTAAACAAAGTTACCAGGGTACTGGTGCTGGTATCACGTGTCTAATGATGCACTGTTTTCAGCATCAGGTTAAAAATGGTAATCAGCAGGGTACACTACCTCGGGGAGTCTATTGTACATCTCCTCTTGCCCTTGGCATGGATATAGCAGGAACCCCGGGTTGTACCCCAATCACCCCTGAAGGAAGGTTTTATGGAAAATCTGACCTCCCCTTACACCTACTGAAACTTCTGTTGGGGTTCGGGGAGAAAGAAGTTAAAAAGTTGGTAGTTGGGTGGTTTAAGGACAACAGTCTGTGCAGGGCGTGAATAGAAGGGCCCTACTCAGGGGTTTATGATCTAAGGAGAGGAGGGTGGTGCAAAATAATAGCTGTTGGGAATTATCTGATATGGAGCTGGCTGAGGTAACATTAAAAGAGTTTCTAGGGATCACCTAGTGGTGGTCAGGGTAGGGGCTGGCTGGACATATTGGGGTGGAGGAGTTCCAGAGCGGTCCTAATGTTAAACATGGGAGGAGTGAAGTGGACGATTTGGGTGATCTCAAGATCAAAAGAGGTCAATCCAGATATCTCTAAGGTTGAGTTTCTTAGTGGGAAAAGTTAATTCAGGTACAGTCTTAGGGCCACAGCTTTAGTAAACTCCACCCTGTTGCCGTCCTAATTTGGGTAACTATTAGAGACCAACGTAGGGGATTGTGTGCATTTAAAAGAGGACCCTAGAACTATATTTTTTCTTTTTGTTCTTTGCTGTTCTGGGGATAAGCCTTTTCAATTTATAGTAATAATATGCGGTCAGGTTTTACCTAAATTCCAAAAAAGGTTTTAATCATTTTTATTTTTTTTTTTATTTCTTTCCTCCCTCTCATTGTTAACATCTGTGTACCTGACCTGGGAGAAAATACTGCTAATTGCTAGTATGGGAGAAAATTTTTTTTTTAGAAACTATATTTTTATTTTTTATTATTATGATTTTTTTGGTGCTATTTTTTATTTTTCTTTATTTTTTTATTTTTATTTTTATTTTATTTTTCCCAACCATTATATTTGTTTTTGTCTAACCCAGATTCCGTGCTCTTTAACCGTCGTGGTTGGAGTAGCATTAAATCTGTAGGTTTTTTTTCTTCCCTTTCCATTATTAATTCCACCATTTTCGTTCATCTTCATTACTCACCTCTCTTCCGTTTCTTTTGCTTCATTCTAAATTTTTCTCTGGGTTTTCATCATCCATCTTCTCAAGACAATGTATCTGTTTAAAAGGATTTTCCCTGTCCGCCAGTAGTGTACCATACTTTGAACCAAAAGTATCCCTGGACATCCCGTGTTTTTATGTCTTAATGTAATGCTACCCCCCTTAGTCTACCTACTGCTTTAACCTGAGCCCCGTGAGCAAGTGTGGTGGACCCCGGGACCTGACAATGACAGGCAGTGTTGACTATCCCTACCATCAAGGGCCATGGATAATACTGTCTGTTGCTTGGACTCCGTTCCCTGTGGGGAGCCCACTTTACTCATCCCCATTGCACCCCTTATAAGTATTAAGTCTTGATGACCGTTGCTCCTGTCTGGCATTCCTCCAATATCTGTACACTGACATTCTCCTTTTTTGTTTGTTTTATGTATTCATGCACAACGGTCTGGAGGCCCGCCCAACCACCACCTGAAGACAATCAAGTCATCTCTTGAGACAAATGTGACAAGTAAGACTACCCTGAACTGTTCTTCACCATGCTGAAAAGTGCTGTCTCGCGGTCCGATCCAAGCGGAGAAACCACTACACGGTCTCACCAAGTTACAGGACTAGATATGCCAGGATCCCGCCATCAATGTTGGAGTTCCGCTCTTCCAAGGCAGAGGGGCGATGAAACATTGCAGTACAGACACTCATGGTTTAGATGTGATGTCTCAAGGCACCAGGATTTCTTTCCTGTCTTAAGCCTACCTTGAGGAGTTCTGGCGTGTTCAAGAAAGGAAGAGGAGGCCGTGGTGGTGGTGGGGAAGGGTTGGGACTTCTGGGCTGTTGTGGGGGGGTACAAAATCATTGAAGGACTACTTAAGTTCAAGAATGAACTTCAGGGGAACTGTGTTGGAGATTTTGAATATTTAAAATGGAATTGGATTGCCATGCCCCAATCGGATGTGTAAATGTGTGCATGTATATATATGTGTATATATATTCATATTTATGACAGGCAAGCTAGACTTTTTCCATAGATTGACTGTGCCCAGGTGTTAATTGAATATCCTTTGTTCTCTTACAATAGATGGCTCCTTATCCCCAGGGGTCATTAACAGGAATGTTGACTTTAGACACGGAGTTAGCCCAAACAAAGTAACCAATCCGGATACAATGCACTTCTGAACCAATGAGGTGTTTGATAGGAGTGGGTTACTCTAACAACATAAAACCAATAGTTTTAGGGATACGAGTCTTTTTTTGCCTGATGATTTTGGAGATGTAGCTGCCGGGGTAATGTACTCTCTCTCTCTCTCTCCCCCCCCCCCTTCTCTCTCTGTATCTCTAATCTTTACTCTTTCTCCTAGGACTTTTTATATGTTTTGATAACCTTGTTGATCAGTGTATACCTGGTGTGAACCATGTGACCTTAAATATCTCTTAAAGCCTAGATAACCCTGTACATGTACCAACACCTAAGTTTATGATAAGTTCTAAATTATTCTGACTTTTCTTTCCTGTATTAATAAATGTGATTGTTTAACTTTTCGCACTGTTATCGTACGTTTATATCCGTATACAGACAAAGGTTTAATCATTTTAATTGCGTTATTCACTTTATCATTTTTGTATCTATAATGATTTTAACTAAGCTAGAAATTCAGCTCTAACAAAGGTCGCCTGGGGGTTCCTCCAGTTTCTCCGGTATTCCCTGCCTGGTCTGTAGGCCTTAGCATCCCTATACTTGTCTGGCAGGTTGCGCCTAAAAGTAGGGGGCCTCTGCTGCCTCGGCTTCCTGTCTGAGGGAATAAGTCCAGACTTGCCACCGGTCACTTTCGTGATCACTGAATCCAGCTTTGCTCCAAAGAGGTTCTCGCCGTCGAAGGGGATACGGCACCAGTTTGATTTGGAGGCCGGGTCCGCTGCCCAAGGTTTCAGCCAGAGCGCACGTCAGGCCATTACCGAGGCCAGCATGGCCCTCGATGTGGACCTTATGGTGTCCACTGAGGCCTCTGCCACGAAATCCCCTGCGAGACTAAGTTCTTGCAGGGCTCTGACTATTTTGTCCTGGTCTGCGCCTTCCGTAACGAGTTTCTCCGTGGAGGCTGACCAGCTGGAGATGGCCTTGCCAACGACGGCCAGTGCCACGGCTGGCCTACAAGCGCCTCCTGCTGCTAGGTAGGCCCTCTTGAGGTCTGTGTCTATTTTTCTGTCTAAGACATCCCTAAAGGTTACCACGTCCTCAATAGGGAGGGTCATGTGCCTGGCCAGGCGCATAAGGGATGCGTCCACTACCGGAGGGGTAACCAGGGGCTTAGCCTTAGGTTCTTTTAGTGGGTAGAGCTTAGAGAGCCTATTATTCAGGCTCAGGTTTCTTATCAGGCTTCTGCCACTACTCCTTAATCAGGTCATCCAATTCCTCGATGAAGGGGAAGGCCTCTAGATCCCTCTTAAGATTGGGGAAATATTTTTTCCGCTTCTGGGGGGCTTCCTGGGGTTCTTCCCAATTGATTGCCCCCTTGACGGACTTCACAAAAGGCTCAATAAGGGAGAAGTCAAAGCCAGCGGCGGCCTCCAGCTCCTCTTCCTCAGACTGGGAGTCTAGCTCTCTAGATGTACTGGGGGGGGGGGGGGGGCTGGAGAGGTGCCTCTAAGGGACATTTCTGCGTCTGGGGTGGACTGCGGGCCTGCAGCCGCAAGCTCCCTTGGCTCCTGATCTTTTTCCTTGGTGGCCTCCTCGAAGCACCTGCGACAGGCGAGCTTGTCCGGGAGGGCGATGGCCCCGCATATCCAGCAGGCGTTGGCAGCCGGTTGAGGAGGGGGGGCTGGAGAGTGACGTCTACGCGGTGACCTTCTGCGGTGGTAGTGGCTATGGGAGCAGGATCTGGAGCGACTCCTGTGGCTTCTTCTATGGCCTGAGCGGCTCCTTCTCCTGCTGCGGCTTGAGTGGCTCCTTCCACGAAAGGTCTCCCTGCGTCCAGACTTGGATGACCTTGAGGACCTGGCGGGGCTAACCGTTTAGGCAGCGTTAGTGGGTCCAGCACTCTTTTTCGATCTTCTCTACTTACCCAATCCTTCCCTCTTACCTATCACGTTGATGGTGATCTGCTGAGGCAGTGGTCTCCATAGGGATAGAAAGGCAGCCTAGCAACGATAAGAATAGGCATAGTAAAGGGAGGAAAAGGGAGCAGAGAAGCAAAAGGAGAAGAAAAGAGAGCAGCATTGCAGAGTGCACAGGGAGGGAGAGAGGGAGGAAGCAAAACAAGTACTCACCTATTGGGGGTGAGCTGGAATAGTACTGGGATGCAGCTGGGTTGGTTCCTGCAGGAAAAAACATCCAGGGAATGGGAAAGGGGATTTTTCCCTTTTGAATTTGGCGCCGGGAGCGCCGTGCCGCTCGCGCATGCGCAGTAGCGCCACGCGGCCGTCGGCACCATCTTGGATGCTGGAAAAGGGATACAGGGCACCCAAACGGTCGTACTGCGCATGTGCGGAGGCGCCAGGACGCTCGGCGCCGCTTGTCAGGGTATGTACAGTGCACAGGGGGAAAAGGGGAACAGGGGAACTACAGGGCCCAGGATAACCCCAAAATCAGCGGCCAAAGAATGCCCAGCACAAATAAGGAGCAAGTGACATCAAAGAGGAGACCACTGCCAGGTACAAAGCCTGTTTAAGGCTTTTAGACATATAAGGAAAACCACATACCTTTAAGCCTGTTTAAGGCTTTGCTTCCTAAGGCAGTCGTGGCAGTGCTTTTTGAAAACCTGTTTAAGGCTTTATTACAGCAGGCAGGCGCAGCAATACCCCTGAGATCACCAGAGTGGGGTTCCTTCCATTTAGCTTCGTTTAGAGCCTGTACCGGCAAGGACTTCCAAACCAGGAGAGGCTAGAACCTGGCTTGGGCGAAGCGGTAAGAGGGCGATGATCCGTGCGGTCCCAACAGGTGAGGAAAAATTTGAGAATACAGGGGCGGGGGCCGTATCTTCATCTTATAGTTATGTGGTCCTATCAGGTTGTGGAGGCGGAGTCACAACCCAGAGTGTATGCTGCCATGATGCGACAGGAAATGATTTTACAGGTAAGATGTAGGAAAAATAAAAAATGTTTTTATCTTACATCACAAGACACAGAGCCGGTTATATTCATAACTATTTAGGATGTCCTAAAGCAATGCCCTTGAGGGGAGGGAGACACCATCACATAAAGCTGCCACCAGAGTGTCAGGGCTGGGCCCTCAGCAGCTCTCTTCTGTGTGCTCAGGCTGCTCAGCTGTTGGACAATTGTCAGTACGCATGGTTTCCACAATGGCTCACCTGGTGGTCATTTCCTGCTAGTCAGTACCACCTACAGCCAGCCGCTTCTGGCCATTTAAACTGCCTTGCTCATTCCTTTCATGCCTTCGCCAACATATCTGGAGATTCTCTGCTGTGTTCCTGTGAAAGACTTTACCCGGCTGACGTCCCTTCTGGTTCCTGATCCTGTTCTTCTGCCTCTGACTACGCTGATCTCTGGTTTCCCGATTACTGGCTTGTCTGACTACCTGCATTGGCTTCCGATTCTGGCTTATGTTTTGATTAAGTTTACTGATCTGTACCATTAAATTAAAAGGTGTGATTTTTAATGCATTTTCTATCTCAGTTTGATTGATTCATGATTCCTGACAGACAAAAGGCCATGAATTCAGAAGATGCAGGCAATCCGAGTGGTAATATTTTTTCCAGATAGAACAATTATCATTTCTATTGCCGGTTTTTCAATGGACCCAGACAAACCATGTGCAGTTCTAAAGTGACCTTGATCCATAGGACTACGTTCACTACAAACGTTTTCTTGGCTTTGTCAATTATTAAATCGGAAATGTATTCGTAATTTCTCTTCTCTGGTCAAACCCCCAGGAAGGACAGTAATCCACAGAATTGGCCTCTGCAGTCCCTTAAAACCTTTGAGTCACTCAAAGCTGCCTTTATTTCAGCTCCTGTGTTGGCACATCCTGATCCTACGTTACTCTTCATTCTTGAGGTTGATGAGTCTGAGACTGAAGAAGGTGCCCTTCTGTCTCAACGTCCTACCTCAGAGAGATATGCATCCTCGTGGCTACTTTTCTAAAAAAAATTGTCTCCTGCAGAATGCAATTACGAGATTGGGGACAGAGAATTGTTAGCTATCATTTTAGCTCTTAAGGAATGGAGGCATTTTTTTTGAGGGTACCACTGTGTCGGTCCACATTTTAACTGACCACAAGAACCTCAACATTCTTGTCTGAGGCGCGATGGGCTCTTTTTCAGTCAAGCTTCAATTATAGTCTCATTCTTACCCGGTACTAAGAATGTAAGGGCTGATGCATTGTCGCAATAGTTTTCCTCCAAGATGGAGTCGGTTCCTACTCCTGCGATAGCTCCTGATCGCATTCTAGCCACTATTCGCACTAGTATTCTTGCTGCTCCGATCCATTCTCCTCCTGAGAAAACTTGCGACCACTGCTTTGTCCCTGAGAATCTCCACATGGCTTTGCTCCAGACTTGCCTTTCTCCTAAGGCAGCTGGTCACCCAGGGAAGAATCAACTCATCTGGTCTACTTCTCAACAATTCTGGTGGCCTAGTCTCTGCACTGATGTAACCGCCTCCGTAGCCGCCTGTTCCATGTGTGATCAGAGTAAAAACACCACGACACCTTCCAGTGGGCCTCCTACAACCCATACCCAATGGCGAGCCATTGGACCCACTTGTCTATGGATTTTATTGTTGCGTTAACCAACTCCCAGGGCAACACAGTTATTCTTATGGTGGTTGACCGGATCTCGAAGATGTCACACTGTATTCCACTTAAGTTGCCCATCTAAAGAGCTAGAATCCATTTTTCCTCAGGAGATCTTTCAGTTACATGGGCTACTCAAGGTTATCATCTCGGACAGGGATAGCCAGTTTGTGCCCATGTTTTGGGGAGACTTTTGTGCACAGTTGGGAATTCAGCTTTCCCTTTCCTCTGCATATCACCTGCAATCCAATGGGGCTGCAGAACAAGCCAACCAAACCTTGGAACAGTTTCTATGTTGCTATATTTCTGACCACCATAACAACTGGTCAGACCTCCTCTTACCTTGGGCGGAGTTTGCTCACAATAAGGTTGTAAATGCCCCTTCCTGATTGTCTCCAATTATGAGTTCCAGCCATCCATGTTCCTGACACATTTGTTCCTCAAAGAATTCTTGCCTTAGGAGTTGCATCTCCATGATCTTTATTCCACTTGGGTGCAAGTCCAAGAGTCCTTGTGACTTGCCAGTGATAGGTACAGACTCCATGCTGACCACCGACGCCTACCTGCCCCTTCCTATCAAGTTGGGGAGAGGGTCTGGCTGTCATCTCGTAACCTCTGACTCAGTGTTCCCTCACTGAAACTGGCACTGTGGTATATTTGGCCATTCCTAATTCTCTGTAGGATGAACACAGTGGCCTACGCTTTAGCCCTTCTTTCCAACATGCGTATTTCTAATGTATTCCAGGTTTCATTATCAAAACCTTTGGCGTGCAACCGCTTCACCACCTTGGTACCACATCTTCGCCCAATTCAGGTTGAGAATCATGAGGAGTATGAGATACAATCTATCATGGACTCCCGTAGGTACCGTGGGTGCATACAGTACCTTGTTCTTTGGAAAGGGTACGGTCCGGAGGAGCGCTCTTGGGTCTCATCCTTGGACTTACATGCTCCTGTCCTTCTCCGTGTTTTCCATAGATGGTTTCCCCTCAAACCTGGTGCCCCTCCGAGGGGGGGGGGGTCATTGAGGAGGGAGTACTGTCTGGGCTGGACTCTCAGCAGCTCTCTTCTGTGCACAGGCTGCTCAGCTGTTGGATAATTGTCAGCACTCATGGTTTCGGCAGTGGCTCACCTGGTGATCATTTCCTGCTCATCTGTCCCATCTACAGCCATCTACAGCCAGCCCCTTCTGTCTATTTAAACTGCCTTGTTCATTCGCTGATCTCTGGTTTCCCGATTACTGGCTTGTCTGACTACCTGCATTGGCTTCCGATCCTGGCTTGTGTTTTGGCTATGTTTACTGATCTGTACCATTTTTAACATTACATTAAAAGGTGCGATTTTTACTGCATTTTCTATCTTAGTCTGATTCATGGTTCCTGACACACAGAAAGACCTACTCTGCTGTTTTTAATACGCTGAGGTCAAAGGAAGCTGTTTTTAATACGCTGAGGTCAAAGGAAGCATCTCCCACGGTTTTGACATGCACCTGGTAAAAACACTGAATGCATAAACCAAAAGACCAAGTAGTGGCCTTGCAAACCTGAGCCACTGACGCCCGATAGCTCAAGATGCACCCACACACCTGGTAGAGCAGCTCTCCCCAGCAAGGGTGGGATTTTGCATTTAAACTATAGGCTTGAATGATTAACTGCCGGATCCTATGATAAATAGTTGGCCTAGATGCCAGCAGCCTTTCCAGAGCTCTTTTTGGAGCACAAACCAAGGATTCCAGCCTGTGCTGGCAATTCAAGAAAATCCTAACCACCTGAACTATATCCAGAGTACGCAGTAATCCTTTCCCAGCCAATTGTGAACTAGGAAAAAAGGCAAGACACGGCCCCAATTCCAGTGAAAGCTAGAAAACCACTCTAGGCAAGAAGATGGATGAGGACCTTCAGGCCACGTGGTATTTCTTCAAAATGGCCATCCTTCTACTTCCTACATACAGGAATAGGCAAGGGGGTCTCTGGCTGAGTGGAGCTCCACATTTGACAGGAAGCCTGTGACCTCCACTCTACTTTTTTTGTTTAATGGACTTTAATGCAACAAACATTCAATAGACATAAGAAACATGTCACCTCTACGTGTTGTTTATAGTTACAGCTGCATTTCTCGATGGTATCTGGCTGCAGACTGGAGGTCCACTCTCCACAGGGAACATGTGACCTCCACAGTTTTCTTTTAAAAAAACTTTTACCCTTTGACTGCCAGACAATTTTTTTTTGCACTTTCTACAGGTTTTAAAAATAGTTTTAGGCCTGAAAACTGTACAAAACCCCTAAAATATATATTTTCTGAAAGCGAACACCCTAGAGAATAAAATAGCAGTAATTCATTTTTTTTTAACTAGCACGATATTACCGTAAAGGTCTAGGAAATGCAACATTTTAGTAAAAAATACACTAAAAAAGGTGAATTTTAGGGCAAAGAAATGCAATAAAATTACCCAATTTTTGGTCAAATACAAAAGAGGAGGTCGCACCGTGTAAAATAGATACCCAACATGTCAAACCTATATTCTCCATAGGCGACGCTTCAAAGGCCCCCCTATAGGTCATCAGTTTAGCGTTATGGAGGAGGTCTGGTGCTAGAATTATTGACCTCACCCCAGCATGGGCAGCGATATGCAACGTGTATTGCACTTCATATGTTTCAAGCACAGGCGTCCCTGATGCAATAGGTTAATGCGCTTGGGTGTAACTTTTTTTATTTTTTGCTCAACTTCTTTCATCACATAGGACAGGGCTTGACAAATTTGCCTTGAATTTTGGAGCCAAGTTAGGAGACAGTTTTTTTTAAACTAACAAATCTTACAGGTAGAACATGTAACATATTCCCAAAGGTGAGATTGCCATTTAACCCTTTCACTGCCAGAGCTGGTTTTGCAGGTTTTTATGCACGTTATCACTGTAGGCCTGAAGATTACATAAAACCCCCAAACACACATTATATATATATATATATATATATATATATATATATATATATATATATATATAGTGACAAAATAAATTATAAATATATACACCAAATAATTACCCTAGTAAACATTAATTCACAGTGATATATAGATACGTAATAATGAATTGATATTAATAAAATCATTAAAGAAAAAAGTCCAGTGGTTAAGGTGAAATTGATAACTTAAATAATTCTTGTGTGCAAAAAACACACCACCGATGCTAGTGAACCTCCACCACACAACCTATGCGCTTACCATAAGGCAAGCGGTGTAAAGCCTGTAGTATCAAACCAGCATCCAGACATCAGATCGCAAATAGCAGGAGTTCACTGTGAGTATACTGAGAGAAAACCAGGGGATCCCAGCTCAATAGGCAGTCCAGCAGGCAGCAATCACGGTCTCAGTGAAAAAAGAAAGCTCACCATAGTGTGAATCCATAAAAGAAACAATTTATTTGTACCAAAAATTGTGCACTTACATTTAAAACACGTTAAACAGCTCGTAAGAAAGATATGCCGGCCGGCTTGCAGACACCCGTCCTAGACAGCGATGACGTCAGCACGCCTCCCTCCCGACGTACGTTTCGTCAAAGAGTGACTTAGTCATGGGGAACAGGCGACGTACTGACTCATCGCCATAAATACAAACGAAAGACAACCAAACCTTGTTTTGGATTTACAAACATCCAAGCCTCATTGTGAACCATGGGTGGCCGGATGGAATCGAATGATTCGACACTTGGACGAATCTGGTGATAAATATAACCTACATCCCCACGGACAAGATAAATTAGTAATTTGAAAAAACAATCTGAATATTATTACCATTAAAAATAAATATTAGAGGACAGAAACATAAAAAAGGAGAACATAAAAAACGTAAAGCATTAAGGCTTGAAACATCTTATGTGCACACAAAAGGTGATTATCTGTATGCACAACCATAAACATGGTGGAGACAAACACACCAGTGTCACCTAGTGGGAAAAAAGGGATATTACCACCCTCAGCCAATTGATATGATAATCAGTAAGTTTACCTGGGTAATAAATTACCTCCAAATGGAAAAAATAAAAATAAAGAAAAAAACGATATATCACATCTGATTATATTAAAACAGGAAAATCATTATGGGGCCATAAAGATGACCCAAAACCTCATATGAAGTAATATAAAAACATACCAAAAAAAAAAACAATAGTCGTCAAAACGAATCTACGGGGAACGTGGTAATAGGTGGAAAACACCACATAAAAGTAAAATTGAACTTTAGATTAAGTTAGTATAGCCACTCAGGGTACACAACGAGTTCACAAAATATTTAAAATCAAAAATTTGAAAATTTAAGAATCATCAATAAAAGCATCAATATCTACGTTCAACCCAAAAGGGGTATAGCATTTTATTTTGCGAATCCAGGCCATCTCAAGTGTCAAGATACCTCCAATGGGAAATATACCCATCTATCCCAAGGAAAATAGTCTTGGCCGGGTTCTTGTTGTGAACTTCCAAGTAGTGTCTGGAGACTGGATGTTTAGGAAAACCCTAAATGATATTTGTCACATGCTCATTAAGCCTGACTGAGAGGGCCCTCTTGGTCCTGCCCACATATCGTAGCCCACATGGGCACTGGAGCAGGTACACAACCCCCTCAATAGAGCATGTGACAGAAGGTTTAATATCAAATTCTCTCAGAGTGCTAGAAGATGTAAATTTATGAGTTCTTCTATGCTGGCATCCACTCAATGAACATACCCTGCACCTCCTGCATTAATAGAACCCAGTAAGGTTCTCGAAAAAAAACCTTTCTAATGGGAGGGGGATCAAAAATATTGGGTGCTAGTCTACCCCTCAAAGAAGAAGAAGCACCTTTGAAGATAACTTGGGATTTAGCAAGGACAGTACTCAAAACTGGATCATTGGTCAATATGTGCCAGTGTTTACTAATAAGTTTGCCAATATTCCTATGTTGAATAGAATATGTTGTAATAAAAGCATAGAAGGTCTCCTATCAGTAATGGGTGGCCTCTCTCTCTCTCTCTCTCTCTCTCTCTCTCTCTCTCCACAAGTCCTTCCCATCAATTGCAGACACTTCTTCTAAGGTTCTACCAAGAGAGACTTCAGAGTGTCCTTTTTTCAAAGAATCTTTTAGTTTGTGTTAAATAAGGGGCTCAAATTTGCACCTCCCTGTGGGCTGACTAAATTCCAGACCTACATGGACGTTCACAAATTTATACGGAGGTCGAGAATCAAAAGACATTTTATTTCTAACCCTATACAATCTAATAGAACTGTATCTACGGATTTTCAACATTTAGGGCTTTCCAATGCTTCATTATTTAATCCCCCTGGTGCTGTGGCCCCTTCTTTGAAAATTTTCAAGGATGTACCATATTTATCTTTTCCAAAGATTTTTATTGAAATTTTTTTTTCAGAAACAGAAACTCAGAATGTAATTCCAGTACATGTATCTGTATCACATAAGAACATCAGTAACATCAGAAACAAACAATAAGTAATGCGGTATATAGTTCAACAATGCAAATAGAAATAAAAAGGATAATATAAAGAGACATATTAACTGTATGAGTGTGGGTGCAGCCGCAACCTAGGGTATCAAAAGAATGTATATAGATAGGCTTCCGTTGCATATCTAAACAGGGAGTTGTATTCGAGGTGTTAAAACAACGTAGGGAAACATATTAAAGTTTAGCATAAAGTAAAAAGAGCAATAAACTTTCGAGATAGTGTAGTTGAGAGCATTGATTTCAACTATTGAATGAAGTGACTCATATTGATAGCAGGTGGAAGTATGTGGATAGGCAAGAGTCAGTGTGGATCGCATGAGGAACTTCAATCGTCATGCTAGGGAACATTCTTATTCAAGTGTAGATTACAAGCACAAAACGATAAGGACTGGTATGTCCAAGAAGAAGCAACTAATTGTGAGGGAAAGTATCGAGTCAAAGGGACGGAGAGTGAGCGATAAGGAAGGGAAGGGGAATAAAGAGAAAAGAAATAGGTAAGGGGGGGAGGGGGATGTACCATATTTAATCGGCGTATAACACGCACTTTTTCCCCCTTAAAATCAGGGGAAAATCGTGGGTGCATGTTATACGCCGATCCCCGCTGATTTTTAAGAAGGGAGCCTCGTGTACTTTCGGCTAGTCTCGACTCCTCTCGCAGTCCCGCCCACCTCCACTGATAGCGACAACATAAAGAAATCCGAGTTCGGTGAGCTTTCTTTTTTCATTGAGACCGTGATTGCTGCCTGCTGGACTGCCTATTGAGCTGGGATCCCCTGATTTGCTCTCAGTATACTCACAGTGAACTCCTGCTATTTGCAATCTGATGTCTGGATGCTGGTTTGATACTACAGGCTTTACACCGCTTGCCTTCTGGTAAGCGCATAGGTTGTGTGGTGGATGTTCACTAGCATCGGTGGTGTGTTTTTGTAACAGAAGAATTATTTAAAGTTCCCAATTTCACCTCACTGGACTTTTTTCTTCAACGATTTTATTAATATCAATTCATCATTATTACGTATTGCACGTGTCTATACATCACTGTGAATTAATGTTTACTAGGGTGATTATTTGGTGTATATATTTATAATTAATTTTGTCACTATATATATTTAGTTTAATTTTGTGCGCAGCTTTCTTTCCAATTTTCCTGATTTCAGTGGTTGTATATATCCTACAATTATAAGCGGCAGCCTGTTTTCAATTTTATTTTAGTTTTTTAGGTTTAGCGCAGTATACAATTCTTTTCTTTCTATCTTGGTATATAAAAAGGGGGGGGGTTGACTGGCAGTAGTTGGGGGGTAGGGGGTCTATCAGTGGGGAGCAGGGTGGTAGGTCAGTAGGGAGCTGGAGGGGAGAGTAGTGGAGGGTGTGGGGGTCTGTCAGCGGGGGCAGGGGTCTATCAGTGGCACCCCTCCCTCCACTGACAGACCAACTCACTCAAATACCACCCCTCCCCCACTGACAGACCCCCACAATGGGTACCTGGCTTTAGTGGAGCCCAGAGGAGACATGCAGCGTCTTTTAGACCCTGCATGTCTCATTAACCACTTCAGCCCCCGAAAGTTTTACCCCCTTCCTGACCAGAGCACTTTTTGCAATTTGGCCCTACACTGCTTTATCTGGTAATTGTGCAGTCATGCAGTCAACGATATACCCAAAAAAATGTGCATCTTCCCCCCCCCCCCCCACAAATAGCGCTTGCTTTTGGTGGCATCACCACTGGGACTGAAAATTTTGAAAAGAAATTAAATAGTTTCTACTTTTTGTTATAAAAAATAACCAACAAATTACATTTTTGTCATACATTTAGGCCAAAATGTATTTAGCCACATGTCTTTGGTAAAAAAAAAAAAAAAAATGCAATAAGCGTATATTTATTGGCTTCCGCAAAAGTTATAGCGTCTACAAACTATAGTATATTTACAGGAAATTATGCAGCAAGCATTCCCTTTCTGACTGCATCTCATTGCTTGAGGTGAAAAAATGGCAGTACAAACTACCCCATTTGGAAAGTAGGCACCCCAATGAATTTGCTGAGAGGCATGTTGAGCCCATTGAATATTTCATTTGTCGCAAGTGGATTAAAAAAAATTACAAAAAAAGTTGTCACCGAAATGATATCTTGCTCACACATGCCATGGGTATATGTGGAATTACACCCAAAAATACATTCTCGTGCTTCTCTTGAGTACAGGGATACCACATGTGAGGACTTGGGAGCCTAGCCGCGTACGGGTGCCGAAAACCAATCACCGCCGTCAGGATTTCAAAGCGCGTAAATTGCTCATTTCACTGCCTCACTATCTAATAGTTTTGGCGGTCTTGAAATGTCAAGATGGCACCAAACCCCCCCAAATAATCCCTTTTCGAAAAGTAGACCCCAAGGAATTGGCCAAGAGGTATGGTGAGTATTTTGCAGCTCTCATTTGTTTTGGAAAATGAAGGGGAAAAAAAAAAAAGGAAAAATAAAAATATATTTTTTATTTTTTCAATTTTCGAAACTGACAAAAAGCGAGAGCTGGAAAATACTCAACATGCCTCTCAGCAAATAGTTTGGGGTGTCTACTTTCTGAAAAGGGGTAATTTGGGGGTATTTTATGGCATCCGAAACTAATAGGTAGAAGGGAGGTGAAATGAGCCCTTAGAAAGCCTGAATGCAGTGATTGGTTTTTGGGGTCCTGTACACGGCTAGACTGCCAAAAAGTCTCACATGTGGTATCCCCATACTCAGAAGCAGCAGAATGTATTTTGGGGTGGAATTCCACATATACCTATGGCATTTTTGAGCAAAATATAATTTAAGTGACAGCTTTGTGTAAAAAAAAAAAAAAAAAAAAAAAAAAATTTTTTACATTTTTCCTGAAACTTGTGGCAACACATAAAAATATTCCATGAACTCAACATGCCTCTCAGCAAATAGCTTGGGGCATCTTCTTTCCAAAAAGGGTTCATTTTGGGGGTTGTTTGAACTGTCCTGGCAAACACCAAGCCTTTGCTGACACTTTGTTTACATGAAAAAAATATGTTTTCTTCTTTAAAATACTTTAAAACCACAAACCGTATATATTTTTTTTTAAAGCAGAGGAGAATAAAATGGTGGGTGTTGCAAATCTCCCCCCCAGCAATTTTTCAAATGGAATTTTAGGGGGGAAAAAACAAAAACAAAAAATAAATAAAAAAAGACGCCACTGGATAGGCGTACGGTCTATTAGACTCTTGATCTCTCCTCTAACCCTTAAAGCATCTGACCACACTAAGATTGGTGTGAGAAGATGCTTTCCCAATTTAAAAATGGCACTGTTTATATCCGGTGAAACCAAAGTTATGAAATACTCATAGCTTCCGGTTTCTTAGGCCATAGAGATGATTGGAGCCGTTCTCGTCTTCGATCGGCTCTATGGTCAGCTGGCGGAACCACCGGCTTCATTCTTGGGTTCCCCGGTGGAACAGGAGAGCCTGAGAAAACCATAGACATGGCCCCTTCCACTACTTGTAAAAGCAGTGCATCGGCTAATTAGCCGCTAGGATTGCTTTTACATGAAAGCCGACCGCCGGCTGAAAAAGAACTATACCAATACAGAGAAGTACCTCTGTATCCACAACACCAGTTGCCATTAGTTTGGACAGTCGTATATGCGTGAATAGAAGACAAAAACGTTCCGTTTGTCCTTCCACCTCACTGCAAGCAATTCAATACACCTCAAGCAGGCTCTCTCCCCCTAAGTGGGAGATTTACAAGCCGTTGGGGGAAGCCCCGGGGATTAGATTTTCTAAAAAAAGTGTAATGTGTAAAAAAATGTACACCGCTCCTCCACTACTCCTGCCCATTGAAATGAATGGGCACCACTGTCGAAGCGCCTGCAAAGTGCTTCGGCAGGGTTGCCAGACGGGTGCATTTAACCCCTTCCTCGGCCGCTAGCTGGGTTATACGCGCCCCGCTAGCAACTGAATAGCGTCGCTAAAATGACAGTAAAGCACCGCTAAAACTAGCAGCGTTTTACCATCAACGCCTGCCCGCTCCAGTGTGAAATCAGCGATTCAGTAATAAGTGATTCAGAAAATTTCTTACATTTTATTAAACAAAACAAAACCTCCAATCAGTTCACTTGTATGTATTTAGATAACAAAAAAAAACGATATCTTAAATATTAAATACACAAAAACAGGTAATCAAAACTTTTGGACGAAAAAAAATGGGCTAACTTTGCTGTTTTTTAGTTTTTTTAATTCATTAGTGTATTTTTTCCCAAAAAATTGTGTTTGAATGACTGCTGCGCAAATACCGTATGACATAAAATATTACAACAACCGCTATTTTATTCCCTAGGGTCTCTGTTAAAAATATATATATAATTTTTGGGGGTTCTAAGTGATTTTCTAGCAGAAAATACAGGATTTTTAAATATTTTGTAAGCAACAAGTGTCAGAAAAGATTTAGGCTTTAAATGGTTAAACTGAGAACTTCTCCACACAGGTTGAGTTCATTGATGAGAAGAAACATTGTATCTTTTTCTCACACTTGGCAGGCTGCCCAGACAAGTCGCTCCAGGGAAAACTTCAGGCAATTTGCATTAACTTCTATCAGAAGTCATTTGCAAGTCGCCCTGAAGTTTTAAAACCGGCCTTTTTTAGCAGCACAATCGGCCGATGCCGATTAATTAAAAAACGCCAAATATCGGCCGATATATCCGTTGACCTCTACCTATAAATGGTACCGCTTTCCGAATAAGGGAGACCCCAAATCCCAAACAATCTTGCCGCTGCTCCCTATGTAGTCCGGGAAGTTGGGGGGCTCCACGCTGCTATCATTTCCCTCGTAAGCCAGGAAACTCCATGTATAGTCTGTTGTCCTGTCACAGAGATTATACATTTTATAAGTCGCTGATTACTGCCATTACTAGTAAAAATAAAATAAAAATTCCATAAATAAATCCCAGTTTGTAGCTGCTACAACTTAAAAAAAAACAATCAATATACGCTTATTGGGATTTTTTGTACCAAAAATATGTAGCAGAATACAGATTGGCCTAAATTGATGAAGAAATTCGTTTTTTTATTGGATGATTTATAGCAGAAAGTAAAAAGTTTTGGCCAGATACCATTGGGAAATGCAGATGTGAATAGGCCATACTGAGCAAACCCACGCCCTCTAGTGGCTGAAGGAGAAGCTGCAGCCCAACACTTCCTGGTCAGAGCATTACCAAACAGCACACTGCCCCCAGTGGCCACCGGGAGAAAGACCAGATCTGCCTTTAAAAAAAAAAAGAAAAAAAAAAGTGTCCGTTAAAAAAAACACCTTCAGGGACTGCCACCCCCCCCCCCCCCCACTCCCCTGAACCTGTATAACACCCTGCAGAAAAACACCTTGACCAGAACAAACACTGCACAGGATTTCATTACGCAGGGTCCAGCGCCATAAGGCTGCATTACAGGCAAACCTTGAGGAATCTTCTCTTATCCAATGAGGCTTGAGTACCATTCATTTCGTCCGACAGCTTTTTTGAATAGATCCAACTGAAGTCCCTGATTCTCAGTAGAACTGTTGCAAACCTCCAAGTATGCACCAGGAGTACATGTAGCACATCAGTGATCAATACCTTACAGATACTGGCAAAAAAACAAACAAAAAAATGAAGTATGTCCTGTATAGGAGGGGTTATATAGGGGGGGACACTTCCTGTTTAATTGATGTGTCCATTCACCTATAGTGGGCATATAGCCTATGCTATATATATATATAACCCAAATAGTTATGAATATAACCGGCTCTGTGTCCTGTGATGTATGATAAACACACACCTTTTATCAATGGCCACTCGACTTACATTTGGGCATAAAATTATTGAGAAATTCCAGGCCCCTTCCTCCAAACCCTTTTGGTATATGCAAATCTATCCCTAGCTCACCTTGATGCTTGCCAATAGAGACCTCATCACCCAACTATCTGTTTTTGAGCACATTTTCTACTTATACACCTCTCTCCCCCAAACTGATGTCCATCATTTACTCCCAGCCTAAACGGCCTAACCAAACTGGCCATGTTTACGATTCCAAATGGGTGCGTGACCTTTAGTGCACCAAAACCGAGGAAGACTGGCAAAACATTTGGTCCACAATCACCTCAAACATAACTACAGCTGAATTAGCATTTAATATTAACTGGTGGTATATGGTCCCATCCCGACTGGCACACCTCTACACCTGACTTAACATGCATTTTCAAAGCTGCAATGTAGTAGGAGATGTGAAGCACACCTGGTGGATCTGCTTTAAGTGGAGTAGATTTTGTACCAAAGTGATTAAGCTTTTACAAACCTTGTTCAATTGCCCCTTCCCAAGAGAACCCTTGGGTTACACTCCTTCACTTTAAACCTCCAGCTCTCACTAAGCTCCAAGTCAAATTAGCCACTCCTGACCCACTAGCTGCCAAACTATTGCAAGAGCTTGGAGGAAACAATTTACAGAATTCATGAAAGTCCCACAAACAATAAAACACATTCATTGAGAAAACCATTAGTATTTTTTTGTACAAACCCAAAAAAATTCTTGCAGTTTTGACACCATGAATTTACTATGCCCCACCCTCACTGCCACAGGCAAGCTATGCTTTCCTGTAAGCAGCACATTTTAGAGGGAAACGTATGGAAAGTCTCAATATCCTCTTTAGCCCTGTGTCCCTCAATCCAGGGGGGATTGATTCCCTACACCTTTACTTTATACTCTCTCCATGTTGCACACATACACACACACATACACACACACACACAGGTGATACTTGAAAAATTTGAATATCGTGAAAAAGTTAATTTATTTCACTAATGCAACCTAAAAGGTGAAACTAATATACGAGACAGTTTAAGCCGTGATTTGTCATAATTGTGAGGAGTATGGCTTACAGCTCATGAAAAAAACGCAAATCCACAATCTCAGAAAATTATAATATTACATGCAATCAATAAAACAAGGATTGTATATAGAACAATATCGGACCTCGGAGAAGTATAAGCAGGCATATTTACTCAGTCTGGGCCCCTTTTGCAGCAATTACTGCCTCAATGTGGCCTGGCATGGAAGCCATCATCCTGTGGCCCTGCTGAGGTGTTATGGAAGACCAGGATGCTTCAAATAGCGGCCTTCAGCTCTTCTGCATTGTTCGGTCTCATGTCTCATCTTTCTCTTGGCAATGCCCCATAGATTCTCTATGGGGTTCAGGTCAGGCGAGTTTGCTGGCCAATCAAGCACAGTAATACAACGGTCACGGAACCATGTTTTGGTGCTTTTGGCAATGTGCGCAGGTGCCAAGTACTGCTGGAAAATTAAGTCAGCATCCCCATAGAGCTAGTCTGTGGAAGGAAGCATGAAATGCTCCAAAATCTCCTGATAGACGGCTGCGTTGACCCTGGACTTAATGAAGCACAGTGTACCAACACCAGCAGATGACATGGCTCCCCAAATCAACACAGACTGTGCAAACTTCACACTGGACTTCAAGCATCTTGCAGTGTGTGCCACTCCATTCTTCCTCCATACTCTGGGTCCTTGGTTTCCAAATGAGATGCAAAATTTGCTCTCATCAGAAAAGAGGACTTTGGACCACTGAGCAACAGACCAGGTCTGTTTTTTCTTTAGCCCAGGTAAGACGCTTCTGACGTTGTTTGTTGTTCAGGAGTGGCTTGACAAGGGGAATACATTTGAAGCCTATGTCCAGGATCCGTCTGTGTGTGGTGGCTCTTGATGCACTGACTCCACCCTCAGTCCACTCCTTGTGAAATTCCCCAACAATTTTGAATGGCCTTTGCCTGACAATCCTCTCCAGGCTGCGGTCATCCCTGCTGCTTGTGCACCTTTTTCTTCCACACTTTTCCCTGCCACATAACTTTCTATTAATGTGCTTTGATTTGATACAGCACGTTGGGAACATCCAACTTCTTTTGCAATTACCTTTTGAGGCTTTCCCTCCTTGTGGAGGGTGTCAATGATGATTTTCTGCACAACTGTCAGGTCAGCAGTCTTTCCCATGATTGTGATTCCTATGAAACCAGACTGAGAGACCATTTAAAAGGCTCAGGAACCCTTTGCAGGTGTTATGGCTTAATTAGCTGATTAGTGGGACACTGAGCCTAGAATATTGCACCTTTTCACAATACTCAAATTTTCTGAGATTGTGGATTTGGGGTTTTCATGAGCTGTAAGCCATAATCATCACAATTATGACAAATCACGGCTTGAACTATCTTGCTTTGCATGTAATGAGTCCATATCCAATTAGTTTCACCTTTTAAGTTGCATTAATGAAATAATTGAACTTTTGCACGATATTCAAATTTTTTGAGTATCACCTGTATATAAATTGTATAATATATATATATATATATATATATATATATATATATATATATATATATATATATATATATATATATATATATATATATATATATATATATATATATATATATATATATATATACATACATACATATATACATACACACACACACACACACACATACACACACACAATCGTATATACTCGAGTATAAGCCGACCTGAATATAAGCCGAGGCACCTAATTTTACCATAAAAAAACTGGGAAAATGTATTGACTCGAGTATAAGCCTAGGGTGAGAAATGTGCAGCTACTGTAGTGGAAAAGAGGGTCAACAATGCCCATTTGCAGCCAGCCATAGGTCCCCCGAACTTCAAACTCGGTAGTTAAGGGTTCAGCTAGGACCCAAAGGGTCCCGAAATGACATTGCTGCAGATGGACACAGATGACCGACTTTGGGGCCCCGTTACTCAGGGCCACTTGGTGCTAGGAACCCCAGATTTGGTGTGCAAACCCAGTGGAACTCTCACTACAACATATCCAATAAAAACAAAGTCAGTTCGGAAAATGTCAAGCACTTTTCTGCAGCAGAGAATGACATTTTCCGAACCTACTTTGGGGCCCCATATCTCGGGGCCACTTGGTGTTAGGAACCCCTTTGGATATGTTGTAGTGATTGTTCCACTGGGTTTGCACACCAAATTTGGGGTTCCTAGCACTAAGTGGCCCAGAGATATGGGCCCCAAAGTCGGGTTGGAAAAGGTCATTGTCTGCTGCAGAAAAGTGCTCGACTCCAGTATAGACAAAAAAATAAAAAAGACAAAAAAATGTGCTGGAAAAACTCGGCTTATACGGTATATACAGTGCCTTGCGAAAGTATTCGGCCCCCTTGAACTTTTCAACCTTTTCAGGCTTCAAACATAAAGATATAAAATTTTAATTTTTTGTGAAGAATCACCAACAAGTGGGACACAATTGTGAAGTGGAACAAAATCTATTGGATATTTTAAACTTTTTTAGCAAATAAAAAACTGAAAAGTGGTGCGTGCAAAATTATTCGGCCCCTTTACTTTCAGTGCAGCAAACGAAGGCCCCTTTCAGGCGCTATTGCGCTAAAAATAGCGCCTGCAAACCGACCCGAAACAGCTGTTGCTGTGTCTTCAGTGTGAAAGCCCGAGGGCTTTCACACTGAAGCCGTGCGCTTGCAGGACGCTGGAAAATGTCCTGCAAGCCGCATCTTTGGCTCGCTGTAGGAGCGGTATATTTACCGCTCCTATAGCGCCCGTTCCCATTGAAAACAATGGGGCAGCGCTCCGAACCCGTCCGCAAAACGCCGCTGCAGCGGCGGTTTGCGGGCGGTATCAACCCCTTTTCGCCGCTAGCGGCCGAAATGCGCCGCTAAAACGACGGTAAAGCGGAGCTAAATATCGCGCCGCTTTACCGCCAGCGCCCCCAACGCCCCAGTGTGAAAGTAACTCCAGAAGTTCAGCGAGGATCTCTGAATGATCCAATGTTGTTCTAAATGACTGATGGTGATAAATAGAATCCACCTGTGTGTAATCAAGTCTCTGTATAAATGCACCTGCTCTGTGATAGTCTCAGGGTTCTGTTGAAAGCGCAGAGATCATGAAGACCAAGGAACACACCAGGCAGGTCCGTAATACTGTTGTGGAGAAGTTTAAAGCCGGATTTGGATACAAAAAGATTTCCCAAGCTTTAAACATCCCAAAGGAGCACTGTGCAAGCGATCATTTTGAAATGGAAGGAGTATCAGACCACTGCAAATCTACCAAGACCTGGCTGTCCCTCTAAACTTTCAGCTCAGACAAGGAGAAGACTGATCAGAGATGCATGCAAGAGGCCCATGATCACTCTGGATGAACTGCAGAGAACTACAGCTGAGGTGGGAGAGTCTGTCCATAGGACAACAATCAGTCGTACACTGCACAAATCTGGCCTTTATGGAAGAGTGGCAAGAAGAAAGCCATTTCTCAAAGATATCCATAAAAAGTCTGGTCTAAAGTTTGCCACAAGCCACCTGGGAGACACACCAAACATGTGGAAGAAGGTGCTCTGGTCCGATGAAACCAAAATCGAACTTTTTGGCCACAATTCAAAACGATATGTTTGGAGTAAAAGCAACACAGCTCATCACCCTCAACACACCATCCCCACTGTCAAACATGGTGGTGGCAGCATCATGGTTTGTAGGGGTGCAACGGATCGTCGCCGATCCGTGATCCGAACAGGCCACCCCGTTCGGATCGGCACACCCCGCGATCCGCGGAGCGCTCCGCGGCCTCGGCCTTAGGAAAGGCCGCGGCTTCGGCCTAGCTCCGGAGCGTCGGCGGCCATCTTTGTACACACGGAGGCCTTAGGAAAGGCCGCGGCTTCGGCCTAGCTGCGGAGCGGCGGCCATCTTGGTACACCCGGCCACTGTTTACAATGTGATCGCTCCGTCAAATGACGGAGCGAACTCTTGTAAACATACCCTGCGTTACCCAGCCAATATCCTGCATTACCCTGCATATACTCTGCGATACCCCGCATATACTCTGCGATACCCCGCATATACTCTGCGATACCCCGCATATACTCTGCGATACCCCGCATATACTCTGCGATACCCCGCATATACTCTGCATTACCCAGCATATACTCTGCATTACCCAGCATATACTCTGCATTACCCAGCATATACTCTGCATTACCCAGCCGATACTCTGCGATACCCAGCCGATACCCAGCCAATACTCTGCGATACCCAGCCAATACTCTGCGATACCCAGCCAATACTCTGCGATACCCAGCCAATAGGGGTGCAACGGATCGTCGCCGATCCGTGATCCGAACGGGCCACCCTGTTCGGATCGGCACACCCCGCGATCCGCGGAGCGCTCCGCGGCCTCGGCCTTAGGAAAGGCCGCGGCTTCGGCCTAGCTCCGGAGCGTCGGCGGCCATCTTTGTACACCCGGCAGCCTTAGGAAAGGCCGCGGCTTCGGCCTAGCTCCGGAGCGGCGGCCATCTTGGTACACCCGGCCACTGTTTACAATGTGATCGCTCCGTCAAATGACAGAGCGAACACTTGTAAACATACCCTGCATTACCCAGCCAATATCCTGCATTACCCTGCATATACTCTGCATTACCCAGCCAATACTCTGCGATACTCTGCGATACCCAGCCGATACCCAGCCTATACCCAGCCTATACCCAGCCTATACCCAGCCTATACCCAGCCTATACCCAGCCTATACCCAGCCTATACCCAGCCTATACTCTGCCGATACCCAGCCTATACTCTGCCGATACCCAGCCTATACTCTGCCGATACCCAGCCTATACTCTGCCGATACCCAGCCTATACTCTGCCGATACCCAGCCTATACTCTGCCGATACCCAGCCTATACTCTGCCGATACCCAGCCTATACTCTGCCGATACCCAGCCTATACTCTGCCGATACCCAGCCTATACTCTGCCGATACCCAGCCTATACTCTGCCGATACCCAGCCTATACTCTGCCGATACCCAGCCTATACTCTGCCGATACCCAGCCAATACTCTGCCGATACCCAGGCAATACTCTGCGATACCCAGCCAATACTCTGCGATACCCAGCCAATACTCTGCGATACCCAGCCAATACTCTGCGATACCCAGCCAATACTCTGCGATACCCAGCCAATACTCTGCGATACCCAGCCAATATTACAGTGGGGAGAGGATGTGGATATTACAGTGGGGGAGATGACGTGGATATTACAGTGGGGGAGATGACGTGGATATTACAGTGGGGACTATATGGTGGCGGAATTTTCACAGGTTTTTGCAAATTCAATTATTATTTGCTGATCCGAAAAATGATCCGATCCGTGACTCCTGATCCGAGGATCGATCCGATCCGTGAGTTTTTTGATCCGTTGCACCCCTAATGGTTTGGGCCTGCTTTTCTTCAGCAGGGAAGATGGTTAAAATTGAGTGGAAGATGGATGCAGCCAAATACAGGACCATTCTGGATGAAAACCTGTTGGAGTCTGCAAAAGACCTGAAACTGGGACGGAGATTTATCTTCCAACAAGACAATGATCCCAAACATACAGCAAAATCTACAAAGGAATGGTTCACAAATAAACGTATACAGGTGTTAGAATGGCCAAGTCAAAGTCCAGACCTGAATCCAATCGAGAATCTGTGGAAAGAGCTGAAAACTGCTGTTCACAAATGCTCTCCATCCAACCTCACTGAGCTCGAGCTGCTTTGCAAGCAAGAATGGGCAAGAATTTCAGTCTCTCGATGTGCAAAACTGATAGAGACATACCCCAAGCAACTTGCAGCTGTAGTCGCAACAAAAGGTGGCTCTACAAAGTATTAACGCAAGGGGGCCGAATAATTTTGCACGCCCCACTTTTCATTTTTTTATTAGTTAAAAAAGTTTAAAAAATCCAATAGATTTCGTTCCACTTCACAATTGTGTCCCACTTGTTGGTGATTCTTCACAAAAAATAAAAAATGTATATCTTTAGGTTTGAAGCCTGAAATGTGGCAAAATGTTGAAAAGTTTGAGGGGGCTGAATTCTTTCAAGGCACTGTGTATGTATATGTGTATATATATATATATATATATATATATATATATATATATATATATATATATATATATATATATATATATATATATATATATACATACATACATACACATACATACACACACACACACACACACACACACACACACACACACATATATATGAAGATATTTTCCAAAAAAAGTAAAGAAAATAATAAAATTACCAAAAGTTGATAAGGCTTGTTTCAATTCGCCCTTGTCAATAAAACCAGAATTGTCTCTGTCGTAGGTCCGAAATATATTCTGCCAATCAGTGATAAACTTCCACACCCCAGTAAATTCAGTGAAGTTTACACCACCTTTGCAATCACGATCAAACATAGCTGAAAAAGAGCATAAAAAAGGGTCAGTGAACAGTTTATATAATCTTGAAAAATAAATAAATAAATAAATAAAATGATGCCATTCATTTTAGGATATCTTCCTATACATTTCGATTACAGACCAGATGTTATTTTTCACTGGTACTATTCATCTTGTTCCAAGCTCACAATCCTCCATCCTAGGAAACTTATCTGTTCTATCCTACAAACCTTTATTAGTACTCCTTTGTCACCAAACATTCTGCACCCTTAACATTAAATATTTTGCACTGGTTCTCAGTACTTCTCTTTTATACTTGCTGCCTAACTTGTGTACTCCTTGCTTCGTCTCTCCTGTTTTCTTTATTCATAGCTCACTGTCATGTCTTTCCTCATCTGTGCATATTCGTTCCTAGTGTTATTTATATTCATCATACTATATGAATCCCACCTAGGATACTATATTCATAGTGTTTTTATTTTCTCACAGTAATTGCATGGGTTTTGTCCTACAACCTAAAAACATAATAGTAGGGTAACTAGATTCCACACAAAGTTTATACATACGAGATAGGAAGGTTACATTGTAAACATCAATGACAGACAAAAGGTATAATGCGGTAGTATCTATAGTATTATTAAAGCATTTCATAATGTGTCAGCAGTAATGATTTACAGGAAATGCATACCTGAAAAATTGCACTTACTACCAATTACTTCTTGCATAACTGTATATGTGACCTATGGTTTTTACAATATTGTAAATGTAAAAGGCAGTAAGCGTGGTGTGAGGAGGTAGGAGACAAGATACTAAAGTCTCTTTTTTTTTTCTTTAAAAATAAAACATATTTAATGTGCTCTGTGAAATGGTTTTGCACAGAGCTGCCTGGATCCTCCTTCTCGGGTTCCTCGCCGGTGTTCCTGGCCCCTCCCTCCTGTCGAGTGTCCCCACAGCAAGCAGTTTGCTATGGGGGCACACGAGTCGAGCTGCAACTCCGTGTGTCCATTTAGACATGGAGCCATGGTTCAGCCCCGCTCCCTCTCTCTCTTCTGATTGGCTAACCGACTTTGACTGACAGCCGCGGGCGCCAATGGCTCCGCTGCTGTGTCTCAGCTAATCAGGGGGAAAGTCTTGGTTGGCCGAAGCACTCGTGCACATCGCTGGATAGGGATGGGGCTCAGGTAAGTATCAGGGGGGTTGCTGCACACAGGTTTATTATCTTCAGGCAAAGAATGAACTAAGATTAAAAACTTTTGCCTTACAACAATTTTATCCGCTTGCCGACCGCCTCACGCCAATATACGTCGGCAGAGGGGCTCGTACAGGCAGAATCATGAACCTGTATGTTGCCCTTTAAGAGGCGGCCAGCAGGCATGCACGTGCCATAAGCTCCGTGAGTCGGGTCAAAAAAAAAGAAAACGCTGATCGCCGCCATTACTAGTAAAACAAAAAAAAAAATAATTAATAAAAATGCCGTAAAACTATCCCCCATTTTGTAAACCCTATAACTTTTGTGCAAACCAATCAATAAAATTGCTTATTGCAAATTATTTTACCAAAAATATGTAGAATACATATCGGCCTAAACTAAACAAAAAATTAAAAACCGTAGGGGTGATCAAATACCACCAAAAGAAAGCTCTATTTGTGGGAAAAAAAAATTGTTTGGGAGCCACATAGCACGACTGCGCAATTGTCAGTTAAAGCGGCACAGTGCTGAATCGCAAAAAGTGCTCTGGTCAGGAAGGGGGTAAATTCTTCCGGGGCTGAAGTGGTTAAGCATAGTTAAAATGAAAAAAGAAGGCAGGGAGTACAAAGAGGAAAGACAAAATCTAGGGCTCTTCATGCAGTCTGTCACTTCCTGGGCTGGGCCTGCCAAGTGTTGAGCACCTTGCAGAGTAGGCAACAGGGTACTGGATGTTGGGATGCGCTCTGCTTTCTCGTACCCAGCACTGAAATTAGGCCAATATGGTCAGGCGAAATAGGAGTGTATGAGCAATTGTGTAAACACTGAGGCTTAAAGCGGAGTTCCACCCAAAAGTGGAACTTCCACTCATTTGTCACCCCCTCTCCGGTGCAACATTTGGCCCCTTTCGGGGGTAGCCGATACCCGTCTTTGACAGGTATCCTATTCCCACTTCTGGGAGCAACAGCCATTTACATCACTGCTCGGCTCCCTCCTCCTACCCCTGCCGCCGTGCCTGTAGGAGAGAGGAGCAGAGCCTCGTACATGCACAGCAGGGTTCCCAGCGTGAAGCCGTAAGGCTACACTGACGGTTCCCTTACCCGCAAAGGCGGCGGCAGCAACCAACAGCTGATAGTAGGAAGGGGGTGGGTTGGGATTAAAACACTACCACTGACCACCAATGCCAGGGCGTTTTAACCCTTTTGTGCACACTTCAAAAATGCAAATGGTCATAGTTGCAATTTTTTTGTCATACAAGATTTGCACAACTGTTAAACAAAATTTTGAAGAAAAAAAAATTTACACCAATTTAATGCTCGATCAGCTTCTTCCCCACTCAAACACTGCCAGGGAATGACAGTGTTAAAACTGAAAGACAAAATGCTCAAACGTTTACAGGTTTATGCATCAAATGGATGTTCACTGATCTCCATCTGCTCCACCCACTGTCATCCACTATGCCTTCCCCAGGCCAACAGGAATACATGGCAGGGGTAGCTGCCACCTACTACCAGCTTTGCCACCTACTACCAATGAATGGGGGGTTTAAACATATCGTATTTAAATCGGCGTATAACACGCACCTTTTCCCCATGAAAATCAGGGGGCAATCGTGGGTGCGTGTTGTATGCCAATCCCTGCTGCCTCGGAGTGGAAGGAGAGGACGAGCGCTGCTGGATTACACACAGCCACGATCTCCTGTGTATCCAGCGCTCAGTCACACAGTCCTGCCCCCCTGGCCAGCACTGGACCACTGTTCTGTCCATCATATGAGCCGGGCGGGACTGAGTGACTGAGCACTGAATACACAAGAAACTGCGGATCTGTGTCATCGACAAACTTCCCTTTGATGGGCTCAGCTCGTTGCTTCTTCAAAGCACAGTAATGCATCTTCAAGAGTGATGAAAGAGACAGAGAAACTCCTCTCTTTCTGCTACAGTATCAGTGAGAATGAACCCTCTGCAATATGTTGGATACATTTTGAGGACAGCATGAGGAATGGACCAAGCAGGATAGAACCTAACAGAGCGCTACAATGAAAGACAGCTCAGGGTAAACCAAACGGACCCTCCTTGGAACACTTTGATACCAATATAAATTGTAGATGTGTACTAAACAGGCTGCAATGGTGGGCATAGATCAGGCTGCATTGATGGGCACTGGTGAGGCTGCAGAGCACTGACCCTTATTTCTGAAACTTCCCCCGTAAGGTTAAGGTGCGTGTTATACGTCGATAAATACAGTAATTGCCATGGACCTCCAATGTACGTAATATTATTGCAGTCACTGACACCAATGCTCAGGATTACTATTGCAGTCACTAGCACTAATGCAGGGGGGTTATTATTGGGTCCACTAACACCAATGCTGGGTGGATTAATGTCATACAGTGACATTAATTATGGTATTTCTTTTTTTACTGCCATTGACACCAACTATGGGCTCTTTGGTGTGCATTGCTGTAAAAAAAAATAAAATAAAAAAAAAATCAAAATTTTTGAGCACAGACAATGAGGCGCATTACAGCTCATGAATGGATTGACTGTCTAGCACAATGCAAAGCACTTCAACATATGAAAATTAGCGACTATTGAGGGTCCCCCTCTGGAAGTTGACCACCATTGATCTAAGGTATATGGAATTAAAATGCAGAGAAAAGAAAGCTAGGGAGGTAAAAAGCTGGTTTGTGAGCCGGGAGATGGGACAAAAGGTTTGCAGCAAGGAGAAAGCTTGGTTTTCTGGGTGAGGATAGAAGGATGACTGATGTAGAATGTTACGTTTCTACAAGAACAGAACCTACTCTGGCCTTGATTTGAAGTGCCAAGGAGAGATGTACATCTAACTTTACATCTTCACATAGATTTACATCCAATTTCTGTTTTATATAGATCATACTTGCGTGCACTCAAGAAGTATTTGGTTTTCGTGATGAGGCAAAAATAAATACATACATACATACATACATACATACATACATACATACATACATACATACACACACACACACCTCAAAATAACTCACACAGCCATTAAATGTCTAAACTGCTGGCAACAAAAGTGAGTACACCCCTAAGGCCCCTTTCACACTGAAGCGTTTTTCAGGAGCTACAGTGCTAAAAAGCTCCTGAAAAAAGCGGGTCCTTTAACTCCAGTGTGAAAGCCGGAGGGCTTTCACACTGGAGCGGTGCGCTAGCAGGACGGTATAAAAAAAGTCCTGCGAGCAGCATATTTGGAGCGGTGTATTCACTGCTCCTACCCATTGAAATCAATGGGACACCATGGGGATACTGCCGGCAAAGCACCGCTGCAGCGGCGCTTTGCGGGGGTTTTAACCCTTTTTTGGCTGCTAGCGGGGGTTAAAACACCCCACTAGCGGCCGCATAGCGTGGCTAAAACGACGGTAAAGCAGCGCGAAATATAGCGCTGCTTTACCGCCGCCGCCCCCACCGCCCCAGTGTGAAACCAGCCTAAGTGAAAACGGGCAGCACAGTGGTGTAGTGGATAGCACTTTCACCTAGCAGCAAAAAGGGTCGATGGCTCGAATCCCGACCACGACACCATCCGCCTGGAGTTTGCATGTTCTCACTGTGCCTGTGTGGGTTTCCTTCCCACACTCTAAAGACATGCTGGTAGGTTAATCGGATCCTGTCTGTCTAAATTGGCCCTAGTATGAATGTGTGTTCATGACCTTCGGTTGCAAGCTCCTTGAGGGCAGGGACTGATGTGAATGTTCAATGTATATGTAAAGCTCTGTGCAAATTGATGGCGCTTTACAAGTACCTGAAATAAATAAAATGTCCAAATTGGGACCAATTAGCCATTTTCCCTCCCCGGTGTGATGCGACTTGTTAGTGTTACAAGATCTCAGGTGTGAATAGGGAGCAGGTGTGTTAAATTTGGTGTTTTCGCTCTCTTACGTCAATAAGGATGAGCTCAGGCGTGTTCGCAACTGCACGTGCAAAGCCCACCAGGAAGTCAGCACTGCGGATCGCTTATCAAAAGCAGCAAGACATTTTCCCAAACCTTGGCTGCAGAGATCGGGAAAGGTCTCACTGCCTGTGATTACTGCTGTGCAGTGCAAACTTCCTGGTGGGCTCTGCACGTGCAGTTGCGAACACGCCTGAGCTCATCCTTACTGGTCACTTGAAGTTCAACATGGCACCTCATGGCAAAAAGCTCTCTGGAGGAATTAGAAATAAAACAATTAAAAGAATTGTTGCTCTACATAAAGATGGCCTAGACCAGACCTCAAAAAATTCACTCGCCTGCTCGCATTTTGCGAGTGTTTTTTGAGGTCTCGCGAGTGTAGGAGAGCCGCCGCTGCTGCCTGTCTGATTAGAGCGGCAGAGGAAAATAACCTCTTTCGTTTCAATAGCTGTTTGTTCCCCGCCACGCGCCGTCATATACAGCCCCTCCCCCTTGTCCGGGGAACTTTGCTAGACAGATAACCTGACCCAGGATTGGACGGGTGATCTGTCTATCAAAGTGACTCGGACAAGGGGGAGGGGCTGTATATGACAGCGCGCGGTGGGGAACAAACAGCTTTTGAATTGAAAGCTGTTATGTTCCCCTGGCGCTCCAATCAGACAGGCAGCTCTCCTCCCCTGCACAGGTAGGCTGCATTGGGGACACAGGCTGCACTGGGGGGGGGGGGGGGGGCACAGCCTGCACGGGGGGGGGGGGACACAGGCTGCACGGGGGGGAGTCACATGCTGCATTGGGGGGTCACATGCTGCACTGGCGGGGGGGGTCACATGCTGCACTGGCGGGGGGGGGGGGGTCACATGCTGCACTGGGCGGGGGGCACATGCTGCATTGGGCGGGGGGCACATGTTGCATTGGGCGGGGGGCACATGCTGCACTGGGGGGGGGGGACACATGCTGCACTGGGGGGGGGGGGGGACACATGCTGCACTGGGGGGGGGGGGACACATGCTGCACTGGGGGGGGGGGGGGGGGGGACACATGCTGCACTGGGGGGGGGGGGACACATGCTGCACTGGGGGGGGGGACACATGCTGCACTGGGGGGGGGGGACACATGCTGCACTGGGGGGGGCTGCACTGGGGGGGGACACATGCTGCACTGGGGGGGGGGGGCACACATGCTGCACTGGGGGGGGGGGACACATGCTGCACTGGGGGGGGGGGGGGGGGGGACACATGCTGCACTGTAGACACAGGCTGCACTGGGGGGGGGGGGACACAGGCTGGCTGCATTGGTGGACAAAGTTGTTAATTATTTTTATAACTTAATTCTGCATAAATCATTTAAGTATCATTTCATGAGATAATTTATGAGAACGTGTTTAGGGGCGGGTAGGGGTTGGGCGGGGCAACTGGTGGCGAGTAACCTTTGAGGCCTGGCTAGTAGCTCAGGACTTGAAATTTTGAGCCCTGGCCTAGACTATAAGAAGATTTCCAAGACCCTGAAACTGAGCTGCAGCACGGTGGCCAAGACCATACAGCGGTTTAACAGAACAGGTTCCACTCAGACCAAAAAAAGTTGAGTGCACGTGCTCAGCGTCATTTCCAGAGGTTGTCTTTGGGAAATAGACGTCCGAGTGCTGCCAGCACTGCTGCAGAGGTTGAAGGGGTGGGGGGTCAGCCTGTCAGTGCTCAGACTTTACGCCGCACACTGCATCAAACTGGTCTGCATGGCTGTCCCAGAAGGAAGCCTCTTCTAAAGATGATGCACAAGAAAGCCCACAAACAGTTTGCTGAAGACAAGCAGACTAAGGACATGGGTAACTGGAATCATGTCCTGTTGTCCGATGAGACCAAGATCAACTTATTTAGTTCAGATGGTGTCAAGCGTGTGTGGCGGCAACCAGGTGAGGCGTACAAAGACAAGTGTGTCTTGCCTACAGTCAAGAATGGTGGTGTCATGGTCTGAGGCTGCTTGAGTGCTGCTGGCACTGGGGAGCTACAGTTCATTGAGGGAACCATGAATGCCAACATGTACTGTGACTTACTGAAGCAGAGCATAATACCCTCCCTTCAGAGACTGGGCCGCAGGGCAGTATTCCAACATGATAACAACCCCAAACATGCATCCAAGATAACCACTGCCTTACTAAAGAAGGTGAGGGTAAAGATGATTGACTGGCCAAGCATGTCTCCAGACTTAAACCCTATTGAGCATCTGTGGGGCATCCTCAAGCGGAGGGTGGAGGAGCGCAAGGCCTCCAACATTCACCAGCTCCATGATGTCACCATGGAGGAGTAAAAGAGGACTCCAGTGGCAACCTGTGAAGCTCTGGTGAACTCCATGCACAAGAGGGTTAAGGCAGTGCTGGAAAATAATGGTGGCCACACAAAATATTGACACTTTGGGCACAATTTGGACATTTTCACTCACCTTTGTTGCCAGCGGTCTAGACACTAATGGCTGTGTGTCAAGTTATTTTGAGGGGACAGCAAATTTACACTGTTATACAAGCTGTAACACTCACTACCTACTTGACATTGTAGCAAAAAGTGTAATTTCATCAGTGTTGTCACATTAAAAAGATAGAATAAAATATTTACAAAAATGTGAGGGGTGTACTCACTTTTGTGAGAGATAGATAGATATATAACCAATACCAGTTGTTTTTTTTAAGACCAAGTACCGATACTGTTCCTCAAGTACTCGCCGATACCAATTACCGATGACCATTTTAACTTTTTTTTAATTTACATTTTTACAACAAACTTTTTTTGGTGGAGAGGTGGGGGGAGAGATGTTGTTTAGGGTGGAGAGGGGTTTATTGTTTAGGATGGGGAGGTGGGTGTTATTTTTATTGATTGTATATGCATGAAGGGAGGGGGGTATTTAGGAACCCACACACTGCCAATCACTGCACTACAACACCAAGCAGACCTGCACTCCCCCTCCAAGAATTCTGCAGCAGCTGACACACTTAGGCAGGCCCCTTTCACACTTTCACTTTGCAGGCGATACAGCGCTAAAAATAGCCCTTGCAAAGCGCCCGGAAACAGCCACTGCTGTGTCTCCAGTGTGAAAGCCAGAGGTCAAAAAAGTCCTGCAAGGCGCATCTTTGGAGCGCTGTAGGAGCGTTGCATTTACCGCTCCTAAAGCGCCCCTTCCCTTTGAAAACAAAGTGATTTGCGGGCGGTTTTAACCCTTTTCCGCCGCTAGCTGGGGTCAAAATTGTTAGCAGCCGAATAGTGCAGCTAAAACGACGGTAAAGCGCCGCTAAATATAGTGCTGCTTTACCGCCAACGCCCGCGACACTCCAGTGTGAAAGTAGCCTTAGGGAAAGTCAGAGGTGGGGGGGGAAGCAAAAAAAAAAAAAAAAAAAAGGAGATAAAATATCCATCTCTCCATCTATACACACACACACACACACACACACACACACACAGCCTTGCAAATGTATTCACCCCCTTGGCTTTGCCATTTTATTACATTACAGCCTTTACTTCAATGTTTTTTTTAAATCTGAATTATATGCAATGGATCAGAACACAATAGTCTAAGTAAGTGAAGTAAAAAAAATGATAATTGGCATGTGTGTATGTATTCACCCCCTTTGTTATGAAGCCCATAAAAAGCTTTGGTGCAACCAATTACCTTCAGAAGTCACATAATTAGTGAAATGTCCACCTGCAATCTAAGTGTCACATGATCTGTCATTACATATACACACACACCTTTTTGAAAGGCACCAGAGGCTGCAACACCTAAGCAAGAGGCACCACTAACCAAACACTGCAATGAAGACCAAGGAACTCTCCAAACAAGTAAGGGACAATGTTGTTGAGAAGTACAAGTCAGGCTTAGGTTATATAAAAAAAAAAAAAAAATCCACATTTTTCATGATCTCTAGGAGCACCATCTAATCTATCATAACCAAATGGAAAGAACGTGGCACAACAGCAAACCTGCCAAGAGATGGCCCCACACCAAAACTCATGGACCGGGCAGGGAGGGCATTAAATCAGAGAGGCAGCAGAGACCCAAGGTAACCCTGGAGGAGCTGCAGAGTTCCACAGCAGGCACTGGAGTATCTGTACATAGGACGACAATAAGCCGTATGCTCCATAGAGTTGGGCTATATGGCAGAGTGGCCAGAAGAAAGCCATTACTTTCAGCAAAAAACAAAATGGCACGTTTTGAGTTTGCGAAAAAGGCATGTAGGAGACTTCCAAAATGTATGGAGGAAGGTGCTCTGGTCTGGTGAGACTAAAATTAAACTTTTTGGCCATCAAAAAAAAAGCCATGTCTGGCGCAAACCCAACACATCACCCAAAGAACACCATTTCCACAGTGAAACATGGGGATGGCAGCATCATGCTGTGGGGGTGTTTTTTAGCAGTCGGGACTGGGAAACGGGTCAGAGTTGAAGGAAAGATGGATGGTGCTAAATACAAGGATATTCTTTTTTTTGCAAATATAAATTTTATTAAGTTTTCCAGAAAGAAAAGGGAGGCAAAGGCCCCAACAGAACACACAATCATAAACTCAAAATGAAGGTCGCAGCCTCCCAACAATATGTGATATTCATGTACAGTACACTTCTTAGCGGCTTGTCTGTACCCCTCTATTGCCCAATCCCGATATGTAGATTTGCCTTCTGTACTTGGGTTCATAGAGATGGGTGTAAACTTCCAGAGCCAATTGTAATGGCTTAGGTCGGGAGGTCCCTTCTGTAAATAGAAAAGTAGAACGATAGGAAGGAAAGAAAGAAAGAATAAGTATAGAGGGAGAAGGGGGGTGGGGGCGGGTGTAGGAGGAGGAGGGGGGGGGGGGGAGGAGGGCTGGGATTCGTGGGTCTTTATATGCTGGTCACATACTATATACCGGGTACAGATTACATACGCATGTAATTTATCTCAAGTCCCCAACAGGGATTTTCCTTCGTCTGATAGTATGAACATGTACAAGGATATTCTTGAGCAAAACCTGTACCACTCTGTGTGATTTGAGGCTAGAATTGAGGTTCACCTTCCATCAGGACAATGACCCCAAACACACTGCTAAAGTAACACTTGAGTGGTTTAAGAAGAAACATGTAAAATGTGTTGGAATGGCCTAGTCAAAGCCCAGACCTCAATCCAATAGAAATTATGTGGTCAGACTTAAAGATTGCTGTTCACAAGTGCAAACCATCCAACTTGAAGGAGAAGAGCAGTTTTGCAAGGCGGAATGGGCAAAAATGCCAGTGGTAAGATGTGACAAGCTCATAGAGACTTATCCAAAGCGACTTGGAGCTGCCATAGCCGCAAAAGGTGGCTCTACAAAGTATTGACTTTAGGGGGGTGAATAAAATATTTGTTGTTTGCCTCAAAATAAAAATAAGATTTTTGTACTCGCCATAAAATCCTTTTCTCTGAAGATGGACACAGCTCCTTTAATTCTTGACCTTAGGGTTATCACGCCACCTGAGTGCTGGGGCCTGAGTGCTGATTTTGCCTGCAGGGCCCCCCCCCGGTATCGCATCCTTTTCGGGGAGACTCCTAGGTGTCGGCATGCACAGACGCTATAGGACCTCTGTGATTGGCTACCTGTGCTGTCCATCAACTTCGCCTTGCCCGTGTGCAGCAGTCGGGGGATCCCAGAGACCGGTAACTGAGTTCCGGATCGCGTTCCTTCCCCTGAGGGGAGAAGACAGAGGGGAATCGAGAGGAATCGAGGAACAACTTGTATCCCTGCAGAGGATTATTTCTGCTTGCACCACTGACTCTGCTCGTAAGGGAGTCCAACAGATGGGGGTAAGGAGCCTCACTCACCTTCACTGTATTGAGAACCTTTCACTTTGGTATGCAGTATTCACTTTTGAAAAGGAATTCATGTTGGAACATTTTCTTTGATTTTGCCACTGTTTTCAGGATTTTGGACTCATCAGGATTAGAGAAAAAAAAATATTTATTTTTCTTTTTTTCAGAAATTGGGAACTTTATCACAGATTGTTTCTTTTTATTTTATTTATTTTTAAAGATATTTGCATGTTTTTGAGGTGATATACGTTTACAGATTTTCAGAATGTGTCACATGTAACCTTTATATTTAGCTTTGCAATTTAGCTATTTTTAGTATTTATTTTCACTCAGTGATTTATTCACTTTACTAGGAGGGCTCATAACAGCGTGATCCCTTAGCGCAGCATTTTGTATATTTTTATGTTTGTGTGCCTGATAGATATTTTATGGTTACTTGCTGCAGCTTTTGCCGTACATTTTTTTCACTTATACTATTTTTTCTAGCGCAGTATTATTCCACCTTTTCCTTTAATTCTTGACCTTAGGGACGTCCCCAAGCAGTGTCAAAAATGAGGGGTGGAAACAGCAAAACATAACTTCACCCACAACAAAAGGAACACCTCAACAGAGGAGTCGCCATCTTAAACGGCCGCCATCAAAACCAGCGGCCAACTTATGCATCAAAACTTGTAACAAAGACAGTGTAAATTGCAACCCTACACAGCCGCCTGCAAAACCTTGCGGCCAAAGCAAGCATCCGAAGATGCGCTTACGTCAACTTTATAGAATTTTGTGAAAGTGTGGACGGACGACCTAGTCGCCGCTTTACATACCTGGGAGACAGACGATTGATGTCGGAAAGCCCAGGAGGTTCCAATTGCTCTGGTGGAATGAGCCGTGACAGGAAAAAGGGGACACCCGCCCCTTTAAGGCATAGACCTGAACCACGATCGGTCTGATCCACCGAGAAATGGTGGACGACAAGACCGCTAGACATTTTTTCTGACCAGCCACAAGACAGAGTCTGACTTCCGGAAGGGAGCTGTAGCAGACAGATACACCCATAGAGCCCGGACCACGTCCGTCATAAGACAACCTCTTTCGGGTGTGTTTGCTTAGGACATAAGGATGGTAACACGATGTCCTCATTTAGATAGAATGCTGAAACCACCTTTGAAGGGAAAGAGGGCTGCGGACGTAGCACCGCCTTATCCTTGTGGATGACCAGGTAGGGAGACTTGCATGACAAGGCCGCTAACTCAGAAACCCTCCTGGCAGATGCAATAGCCACTAAAAATACTGGAATCCCCTCGGCCGCCACTCTGCGCAGAAGACGTGGTAGAAGTTTGAGTGGGGGGGGGGGTGAGGCATAAATATCAGAGGATAATGCCCCCATGGAGCCACCAACCGCTCCTAGGGGTCTCTTGTCCTGGACACAAACCTCTGCACCTTCCAATTGAGCCAAGAGGCCAAAAGGTCCACATCTGGTGTGCCCCACCTTAGGCAAAGGAGCCTGAATACCTCCGGATGCAACAAACATTCCCCTGGGTCCAGCATCTGACGACTTAGGTAGTCCGCCTGGCAGCTTTCTATGCCCGGGATGTATATCGTCGACAGGGCTGGCACGTGTCGCTCTGCCCACTGGAGGATGTGATCGACCTCCCGTGCTGCAGCTGAGCTCCTTGTTCCTCCTTGATGGTTGACGTACGCCACCGCCGTGACGTTGTCCGACTGGATCCTGGCCAGATGCCCCTGTAGCCTCCTGAACCATGTGGAGAGACACCATCTGATCGCCGGATGCTCGAGCACATTGATCGGCAGTTGGGATTCTTCCTGCGACCAGAGGCCCTGGGCTGTACGCCCAAAACTCCCCCAATCGATCAGGCTGGCGCCTGTTTTGATCACCGTCCAATGGAGAGGAAGGAACGATCTCCCAGACCGAAGGGCCACCAGAGAAGAGAAACCCTGACTAACTGGCTCCCCTGAATTTGACAATCCAGGGATAATGGATATTTGTTTCATTTTGACAAAATCTCCTTCTGCAAGACTCGAGTGTGAAATTGAGCGTAGGGTACCGATTCGAAAGCGGCTACCATGAGGCCCAGAACTCGCATGCAGAAGTGCAGCGACGACCACCTGCGGTTCACCAACAACTTCACCGCAGCTTGAAGAGTCTGCAACTTGTCTGAAGGGAGAAAAACTCTTGCTTTTGAGGAGTCCAACAGTAAGACCAGGTACTCCAGGTGTTGAATCGGCACCAACACCGACTTCTTTAGGTTCAGTACCCAACCAAACTCCCGGAGAGTCTGCATGGTGATCGCTAAATCCTGCCTCAATTCTGAGGCGGAAGCTGCTCTCAGAAGGTCGTCGTCTAGGTAACCCACGATTGCAATCCCAAGTGGAATTCCTGAAACCTTTCCAGCGTCGGTACAGGTACCATCACCCCGCGCAGTAGCAGGTCCTGTACTGCCCCAAACAGGACTTCCCGATGAGCTGGAAGTAGGTTGTAGGGAAAAAAAACATCTGTTTGGTGGACAAGAAAGAAACTATCTTGTATGCCGATGAAACCAGTTTGCTGACCCACTGGGACAGCAGAGAGGTCCACCGAGCTGCAAACTCCCAAACGCGACCCCCCACCTGAGAGTTGGGAGGGGGGCAAACCTTCATGCGGTAAAATTGTTGTTCGCAGACTTGTTTGGCTTGCGAAATCAGGGATGCTTTTTATCTTCAGCAGGCACCTTGTCGGACTGGGAACGCTTACCTGCCGACCCGGGCGGGCAAAAAAGCAGTTTGAGCGAAAAATAAATTAAAAAAAAGGAGGGTTCCTTACCCTTCCTGGACTGTGGGAGCAACGTGCTCTTCCCAACTGTAACATTTTTATTAATGTCATCCAGCGAGGCTCCAAAAAGCCTCTCACCTTAGAAGGGCAAATCTGCCAGTGCTTTTTTAGATGCCTGGTCTGCAGACCGGCATTTCAGCCAAATTAGGCGCCATAGCACCACTGCCGATACTGATGCTCTAGAGAGCAGGGGGACCATATCCAGGGCCGCATCACAGGCATACTTAAGGCCATGCACCAACTCGTCTGCAAGCTCTATGCAGACCGGGGGAGACTGTTGCTTCTCCAATTCACGGTGTAACAACATTGCCCATTCAGTAAGCGTCTGCGACACCAAGGCCCGTGGGCAGCACAGGTCGTAACGCTGACCCCACTACCGTAAACATGAACCAGGCCACTGCTTTGGCCCTCCTGTCGGCAGAGTCCTTGAAGGCAGGAGTCCCTTCTACCGGAATTGTGGTTACTTTATTTAACCTGTATACCCGGGGGTCAACGACTGGAGGAGACGTCTATTTTTTCAGGAGGCTCTCCTCAAAGGGGTAACGCACCACCATTCTTCTTGGGACTGAAAAATTGACAGTTACTTACCGTTAACTGTTTTTCTGGGTCATCTTCCAGGACGGCATAACCTGAGAGATGACTGGTCCACCTGACAGGAAACACAATCAACACCAAGGTTAAAAGGCCCCTCCCTTCCCCCTGCACCTCAGTTCTCCCAAAGTAATAGGTTATCCGGGTGACAGAGAGGAACTCTTCCCGTAGTACTTACATTAAAACATGGGTGGGAAGTAGGCCTGCCGTCCTGGAAGATATCCCAGAAAAACAGTTATCGGTAAGTAACTGTCAATTTTCTCTAGTCATCTTCCAGGACGGCATAACCTGAGAGGATATACAAGAAGTTCAAGGCCTACCTCAGGGCGGGACCACCGCTTGTAGCACCTTCCTTCCAAATGTCAGATCCTGAGGCGACAGCAGTTCCACTCTATAGTGCTTCAGAAAGGTATCCTGCTTCGCCCAAGTGGCTGTGCGACAGACCTGTTCTATCGAGGCCCCAGCTCTCTCTGCCCAAGAGGCCGCCAAGGATCTCGTTGAGTGAGCCTTAAGATCCACTGGTACTGGGGAACCTGACTGTTCATAGGCTAATGCTATTGTCTGCCTAATCCATCTAGCCACCGTAGATTTAGATGCCTGCCCTCCCTTTCTGGGGCCACTAAATAAAATTAAAAGGTGATTAGACTTCCTGTACTCCTTCACCCTATCCAGATATGTCAACAAACATTTCCTAACATCTAATAAATTAAATTTCCTCTCCTTCTCATTTTTTGGATTATCACAGAAGGAAGGCAAAATGATCTCCTGCGATCTATTAAAAACTTAGATGCGACCTTGGGAAGATACAGTGGATCCTGTCTCAGAACCACTCTATCTTCTAAAACCAACAAAAAAGGCTCCTTAACTGACAGGGCCTGTAGGTCGCTCACCCTTCTGGCCGTGGTTATGGCCAGTAAAAAGGCTAACTTTAGCGTCAAAAACTTAACAGAAATTTCCTGCGCTGGTTCAAAGGGCGCTTTAGTCAGTGCCTCCAAGACCAATGTTAGGGTGAATGTTTTTCCGCCATGGAACCTAACAGGGGTCACCCTTTCCCTTGCCAGAATGAATCTCTTAATCAGGGGCTCTAGTGCGAGCCTCTGATCCATAAATACAGATAGTGCTGCTATCTGTACTCTCAAGGTATTTGTGGAGATCCCCTGATCCACCCCTGCTTGTAAGAATTCCAGTACCACCGGTACTGAAAGGATAGACACCTCCTTATTCTGGCACCACTGTGAGAAACGATTCCAAACTTTAGAATAGATTCTCCTGGTGACCAGCTTCCTGCTGCCCAATAAGGTCTCAATTACCCTATCCGAGCAACCTTTACCTCTGAGGATCTCCTCCTCAAGTACCATGCCGTCAGACAAAAGAACCCCGGGTCGGGGTGAAGGACTGGTCCTTGTAAAAGAAGATCCCGTCTGGCTGGAAGACGGAGCGGAGGAGAGATTGACCACTCTTTGAGCGTGGCAAACCACGTCCTCTTTGGCCACCATGGAGCTATTAGAATCAGTCCGCAGTCTGATCGGGCCAGTTTTTGTAGCACTCGTGGTATCAACACTAGTGGGGGAAAAGCGTATGCAAGATGGAAGTCCCAGTCCTGAGACAGAGCATCCACTCCCTGAGACCCCCCTCCTCTGTTGAGGGAAAAGAAGTGATCCACTTTTTTGTTTCCTCTGTGGGCAAAGAGATCTATGTCTGGGCACCCAAACTTCTGACTTATTTGCAGAAAGACCTCCTGATTCAGTTCCCATTCCCCCTGGAGGATGGGTTTTCGACTTAGAAAATCTGCCACCACATTGGCGGTTCCTCTTATGTGAACCGCCGATATGGATTGAAGATTTTCTTCGGCCCAATTTAAAATGTTCAGGGTTAGATTCAGAAGCTTCCTGGATCTGGTGCCCCCCTGGCGGTTTAGGTAAGAGACTGCCGTCACATTGTCGGACAGAACCTGAACCTCCAACCCCTGAATCCTGTCTCCGAAGGCTCTTAACGCCTGGCCCACTGCCAGAAGTTCCCTGTGGTTGGAGGAGGCCCCCGCCTGTGAAGGAGTCCAGGCCCCTTGTGCCTGAGCTTCCCCCAGGTGAGCTCCCCAACCCCAAGCACTTGCGTCGGTGGTTACTATTGTAGGATTCCACTGATCCCAGGGTAATCCCAAACTGAGCCTGTCCTGATTCAGCCACCAATCTAGGGAGGCCTCTACTTTTGCTGGGATGGACACCTTCCCGTCCAGTGACTCCTTCCTTTTGTCCCAGGATGACAGTAGGAAGAACTGCAGCTCCCTTGAATGGAGCTGAGCCCAGGGAACCGCTGGAATACATGAGGTCATCAGACCTAACACCCTCATGATCTGCCTGCGAGAGCACTCCCTGGCTTCTTTTAAAGAAGAGATCGCTGTAATCACTTTCAGCCGTTTCTCCTCTGGAAGAAACAGTTTCTGAGCCTCTGTATCCACCAGGTATCCCAGAAACATTTTTATTTGGGATGGTGCCAGAGAAGATTTTTCTCTGTTCACTATCCAACCCAAGGTCTCCAGGGTAGAGATCACTCTGTCTACATCTACTTCTACCTGTTTTTGAGACTGTCCGTATACCAGTAGATCGTCTAGATAAGGTATAAGGGACACCCCCTGAAGGTGTAGATAAGCTACTACCTCCGCCAGGACTTTTGTGAAGATCCTTGGGCTTGCTGTCAGTCCGAAGGGGAGAGCTCGGAATTGCCAATGTTGGATTCCTCTGTCCGTAAGGACTGCGAACCTTAGCAGGGACTGGTGTTCCTTGGCAATCGGAATGTGGAGATACGCATCCCTCAGATCTATCGTGGCTAGAAACGCACCTTTTAATAGATGCCTGCGCACCGTATAGATACTCTCCATCCGGAAGGTCTTTTGTCTCAAAAACCTGTTCAGTTTCCTGAGATTTAATATCAGGCGAAATTTTCCTGACGGTTTTTGGACGACAAAAACATGGGAGTAAAACCAGTAGTTTTGAGGGGGAGTGTAGAGAAACTCCAGACGATAGCCCTCTGTCAAGATTTGTAATATGTAGGGGCTTCCGGAGATCTTGTTCCACTGAGGGACAAAGTGAGCCAATCTCCCCCCTACCCTGACGCTGGCGTCACTTGGACTGCTTGGTGGCATCTTTAGGACCGGAAAAGAGCAGGCTACCTTTTTGTGTGCTCTTTCCCTTCCCCCACCTTCTATTTGCGTCTTTTTTGCCCTTAAAACTTCCTTGACTAGAGGGGGGACGAAAAAACGTCCTGCTCCTCTCTCTCTCTTAGCTTTGACTGGAAACTTTTTCCCCTTTTCTGCTGACCTTGACAGGACCTGATCCAGGCCTGGTCCAAATAGTTGGGAGCCCTCAAAGGGTAACCCGCATAGTCGGGATCTAGACATATGATCTCCTTCCCATGACTTGACCCAGACAGCCCTTCTTGCCGAGTTAAGGAGAGCAGCAGACTTGGCCATGTTCCTAACGGATTCTACCGCCGCATCTGCTAGATATGCCACAGCCTTACTTATTAACTCTAAAGACTCTGAAACTTCTTTAGAGTTATTCTCTCTAGAAACATGGGTGGAAAGTCTACCTAACCATGCATCCACGTTCCTAGCCACACAAGCTGATGCCAAGGCAGGAGCCATGGCTGCTGCATTTGCATCCCACGCTCTTCTCAAGAGCGTTTCGGCCCTTCTGTCCATTTGGTCCTTCAGGTTACCTGAGTCCTCGAAAGACAAATCAGACTTCTTCGAGACCTGTGACAGGGCTGCGTCTAACTTGGGGGTTTTGAAAAACTTTTGTTCCTCTTCCTCCCCAAAAGGAAACCTCCTCTTCCACGTCTTAAGCCTCAGAACCTTTCTTTCTGGGTCTTTCCACTCTCTCAGTATCACCTCCTTTAGGGCCTGATGGACTGGGAATACCCTGGATTGAGGTTTACCCAATCCCCTGTACATTTTATCCCTGTTAGACGCCTGAACCGGAGGTTCCGGGATATCTTCAGAGACATAAATTGCCCTGAGTAACTGCCCCATATCTTCTATGGGAAAGAGGTGGCTACTAGCTCTAGGACCTTCACTATCCTGGCTATCAGCCTCTGAATTTTCCCCATCTTCTAGCGAGTCTTCCTCTGACTCCTAATTCCTCAGTACCTGAGGTAACAGAGGATGGGTTTTTCTGTGAGGTTTTATGGCCCCTGTCTGAAAGACCCTCCTGAGAGGAAATATCGTCTCTAGAGGACAGGCCTGCTTTGTCATCCGTCCTCTGAGCTTCCCTAGGTGCTATGGCTGTCTTAAGAGATTGTAGTGTAGAGAGCATCTCAGATTGTACTACCAGGAAATCCTTCATAACCTGTGAGGTTTCCTTACTCGACAGCTTATGAATGCACCTAAAACAAAAAGGTTTAGAATGGTCTGGTGGGAGCTTGTCATTACAGTTCCCACACCTTTTTGTTCTGGGGGAGGGGGATTTTTACCCCTAGCCTTGTGAACCCCTTGAGCAGAGTCGCTAGGTTCTAAGGGAGACAGAAGAGAGACATAACACCCTTAAAATACTTTCACTCTCCTGTGCCTTCCCCCCCCCCTCATGGTGTAAGTAAGACCCCTCTTACCCCACCACTCACAAACAGAAGAGGACTCACCACCTGTAGCCTCTTTTTGTGTTAAGGGTGTGACTATGTCCTCCTCTCTTTCCATCCTGTTCCTTGCGGAGTCCGTCCAGGAGGCGACCGGGAGGAAGAAAAGGGACAGTCGTGAGGCCTCTGCCTGCTTCTCCCGAGTCTATGAGAGACTGCTCCTCAGACGCCGGTCTTCGGCGCCATTTTGTTGAGGGCCTGCCGCCCGAAGGATGGCCTCTAGTGTTTCCGGATCCGCCATTTTGGCGTAGACCGGAAACCGGAAGTGCCGACAACCGGAACGCTTACTCCTTAGCCAGGAGTATTACAGCATTCAGAGAGATGGAAACCTTCCCAAACGAACCCTGCCCAGCACCACTGGACACCCAGGCTCTCACCAACTCCTTCAGCAACTCGAGCTCCAGTCTCAGACTCCGGTACCTTCAACACCCCTGTACCTGACCGGGTGGAAGAAAAAAATGGCGTGAGGTATGTGCTCACAGGAGTTCTGGAATACCCCTCTGTAACCGGGAGGCTCTTTGCCGGGGAGTAACTTCTGCCCTGGCCGTTGGGGGGCCCTCTGGGAAGGGACTAAACCCTGGCTGGATCCGCCACCCTCCCCGGCTTTGGAATCCAGCCCCCAGGGGGGGGACCATCCGCTACTAGCTTCAGGTCTATAGACAAAAATAACAAACGTTTCGCTGCCGGGAAACACAATCAAGAACTGAGGTGCAGGGGGAAGGGAGGGGCCTTTTAACCTTGGTGTTGATTGTGTTTCCTGTCAGGTGGACCAGTCATCTCTCAGGTTATGCCGTCCTGGAAGATGACTAGAGAAAAGCCTGTTGCGGACTTCCACATTCCTTGTAGATGAACTTATCAAAATAAGTCAAATACGGAAACACCTTAGGCGTACGGGTCGGTTTGCGGGACCCAATATATACCCAAAAAAAATTTCAGGGTATCCCGCACCGCAGTGATAAGTGCTCCTACTACCGTTTTTTCCTGCGCTAACCCGGACACAGAGCCATTCTCACTGTCCGAACAGTCCTGGTCCGCATCCTCTGACACGTCAGAACAGGGACCGCCAGTCACTGTGGGACCAGAGTCTGAATCAGAGCTTTCCCCAGAAGACGGGGGGCAAGGGGCATTTTTTTTATACCCCTTGCACCCGCACGCCGCTTCCGCCCTGGCAACAAAGATCTCCAGGACCGCCGACAAAGCGTCCATAGGCACCGCATTTTTTGCAGATGAACCGGTTGCAATAACAGGGATATCTGGGGAAGAAGCGCCTTAGGGACTTAAGGCAAGGTACACAAATCCCAGACTGATGGGGCCCCTCCGCAGGACTCACCACCCTGACCAAGTGCTGTGCTGTGCTGCCAGCTCTGTTATGTTTCAGTCACAAAGTGCTCACAGTGAAAACTGCGATGTTCTGAGGTACACAGACCAAGCACTAGAGGTAAAAATGCGCTGAGGCTACAAGAAAATGTCCGCCAGCCGGCCTTAGTACAAAAATCACCAAGAAAACAGCCGCCAAACCTTCTAGAATATGGCTAACAGCCATACACATACACCCCTAACAGCCAGCGCAGCCCTACCAAAGCTCGGAGCGCCCCCGGAGGACCCCAGGCCTACGTACATACACCGCACCTCATGCCCAGTCACACAGCGGCCCCAGCAGGGAGAGTAAGGAATGAGGGATAGGGAGAGAGGAAAGGGAGAGTGAGAGACCCCCTAGTCGACCTCCCAGGGAATGCCCAGCTGTTCTATCCTGCCGAGGCAGGGAGACCTGTACTTACCCTTCCTGCCTCCCTTCCTACGGGGTGGCTGCTGGCCCCGGCACACTGCGACACGGACAGCAGTAGCGCCGTCATATGTGTGCCCCGGAGCATATAGCTCACCGGCCGCCCCTGGAGCAGAAGGGGAATGACGTGGCCGACCCAGCGCGTAGCTGGGGAGACTACAAGGATTTATATTATCCAGTCTGTCACCCAGCTGGCTGTTGATAGTAGATCACAGGATCAAAAATTGTAGAAAAAAAAATGAAAAAAATCCCAGGACCAATGGTCCCCCCTCAGGGAGCCAGGTACTTCTACACTAGGCAGAAAAAAACTGGAGCTGCAGGAAGCAGGTTGAAGGGTTATAGCCAGAGGGACCGCCCCCTGGGCGGTGCTGTGCAGTATTGCTGTTTTTACATGTGTTACATGTTCTGCCTAGTCCTCTCCTGAACGTGGCGTGATAACCCTAAGGTCAAGAATTAAAGGAGCTGTGTCCATCAATGAACAAAAGAGAAAAAACATCTTCAAAGTTATGATTATGTTCTGTAAATTAAATGATGCAAATTCTCAAACAATGCATGTTAATTTCAGGTTGTGAGGCAACAAAACACGAAAAATGCCAAGGGAGACATCATACTTTTGCATCTCACACACACACACACACGCAGAATTTATGATTTCTTGCCCATTTTACAGAGAATATGAATGATAAAACAAACAATTTCTTTAACTCATGGTTAGTATTTAGCTGAAGCCATTTATTATCAATCAACTGTGTTTATTCTTTTTAAATCACAAACAGAAACTATCCAAATGACCCTGATCAAAAGTTTACATGGTCTGATAACATGCACACAAGTCCACACAAAGGGATTTGAATGGCTATTATATATAATGGAACTATATATATGAAATAGAGGGGTGGGATCCCCAGTCAGGTTACCACAAAGGACATGTGGGCTTGGTTTGGACTGTTGCGGTACAGTAGGACAATAAAATGTGAATATATAGCGAGTAAACAGTTAAAAAATGATACAAATGATTTTATTGATACAGAGATAATATAATATATATATATATATATATATATATATATATATTAGGGCTGCGGAAATGAAAGATTAATTCCTTGATCGTTAAGTTTTCTAATCGATTACAATTCTTTTGATCGGTACTCACCTATCCGCCAGCTTCAGGGTCTTCAGGGAGTTCCGTCGGAGACCCGGTGACGTCACGGACATCGACGTCACTGGACTCCTCCCCCCTTCCCCTAGTGTCTCCGTCTGCCAACGAAGAGAAGGGGGGAGGAGTCCGGTGATGTCGAAGTTCTGATTGAACGCAACGCGTACGGGGGAGGAGCTACGCATGACGTCACCTGCTTCTGCCCTACGGAACTAACATGATTGTCGGCTTTACATGCTGTGTCTTTATCATCTTTATGTGAGTAGTTTGTGTTTGAACACAAAAATTTTAATCTCATACTTAAGCGGTGAGCACTTGGATCTGTTCTTTCTACCCATGACCTGGCGTCCTTGCTGAGATCTAAGGAGACGCGAGAGAAGTTTATGGTCCGTGTTAACCCTTTTCATACCTGCTTGCATGACCACCTGTTTGCACAGGGGTCCATGCCATAAGGTGAGAGTGATTAGTTAGACCGGAGGTGGGAGGGATTGTCACATTACTGTGGAGAAAAAAATTACTTACATCAGTGCTACAGTTTGAATGTAAAACGTATTTGTGTGAACTGTGAAGTTAAGTCATGGATTGTGGAAACGAACTAGTGTCGGGTGATTGTATATAGTGTATACCACATTTACCACTGACTAATGCAGAGTCGCATTGCAGGGAGATCAGCTAAAAGTAGTTGGATGTGTATGTGCGTTATAATTAATCAAAAAAAAAAAAATCGATTAATCGAACACGAACATTTTAATCAGTAACAGCCCTAATTATATAATTTACACACACACACACACACACACACACACACACACACACAGATAGTCAATGAGTTTCTGGACTTCTGACAGACCCTTGCATCTTTCATCCAGTGCTGCACTGATGTTTCTGGATTCTGAGTCACGGGGAAAGCAAAAGAATTGTCAAAGTATCTGCGGGAAAAGGTATCCAGGAATTGAGAATGCCAATCAGCAGTGTTCAAACTCTAATCAAGAAGTGAAAAATTAGGGGTTCTGTTGAAACCAAACCACTAAAATTTCAGCCACAACTGCCCGGAAAATAGTTTGTGATGCAAAGAAAAACCCACAAATAACTTCAGGTGAAATACAGCAATCTCTGAAAACATGTGGTGTGGCCGTTTCAAGATGCACAATAAAGAGGCACTTGATAAAAGATGGGCTGCATGGTCGAGTCGCCAGAAGGCCATTACTACGCAAATACCACAAAGTATCCTGCTTACAAGATGCCAAACAGCACAGAGACAAGCCTCAAACCTTCTGGCACAAAGTCATGTGGAGTGATGAGACCAAAACTGAGCTTTTTGGCCACAACCATAAACGCTACATTTGGAGGGGAGTCAACAAGGCCTGTGATGAAAAGGTACACCATTCCTACTGTGAAACATGGAGGTGGATCGCTGATGTTTTAGGGGATGTGCGAGCTACAAAAAGGCACAGGGAAATAGGTCAAAATTGATGGCAAGATAAATGTAGTATGTTATCAGAAAATACTGGAGGAGCATTTGCATTCATCAGCCAGGAAGCTGCGGATGGGACGTACTGGGACATTCCAACACAACAATGAACCAAAACACAAGTCCAAGTCGACCTGTCATTGGCTACAGCAGAATAAAGTGAAAGTTCTGGAGTGGCCATCTCCGTCTCCTGACCTCAATATCATTGAGCCACTCTGGGGAGATCTCAAAACGTACAGTTCATGCAAGACTTTACAGGAACTGGAGGCTTTTTACCAAGAGGAATGGGCAGCTTTACCATCTAAGATAAAGAGCCTCATCCACAAATACCACAAAAGACTTCAAGCTGTCATTAGGGCTGAAACAACAAATCGATTAATCGTCAACTAATCGATTATGAAAATGGTAATCGATTACCATTTTCATAATCGACTCATCGGCCAGTAACCTAATGGGTTGAAAAAACGAAAATTAGCCCTTTATAGTACAAAAAGAGCAAATAATCACTACTGTTAATATTATAGTAATACGAAAATCTTTGTACATTCGCTGAATGAAAGAATGTTGTTGAAATTTTCACTTGCTTTTAACATTTAGTTTTAAAATGAATGTCATTTCTGAACAAAAACCGCATACACTGTGAGAATTCCTTTGACCAAGAGGATTTCTATTATTTCTAAAACTTCCCCATCGCTATGGTTGAAAACGAACGTCGATTTGACCCCACTGACAAACAAACGTTTTTAAAATAATTTTTTTTTTGAAGGCCACACTTTTTTTTTTTTATGATTATTAACCGATTAATCAGAATTTTTTTTAAATAAATAATGAAAATAATCGTTAGTTGCAGCCCTAGCTATCATTGATGTTAAAAGGGGCAATACACCGCATTAAGAACTTGGGTATGTAAACTTTTGATCACGGTCATTTGGGTAGTTATTACGATTTAAAAAAAAAAAAAAAGTAAACACAGTTGATTGATAATAAATGGCTTCAGCCAAACACTAACCATGAGTCTATGAGGGCTCAAAATGTCAAGTCCTGAGCTACTAGCCAGGCCTCGAGGGTTACTTGACACCAGTTGCCCCGCCCAACCCCTACCCTGCCCTTAATTCCACCCCTAAACACGTCCTCAAATTATCTCATGAAATTACACTTAAAATGTTTTATGCAGAATTAAAATTATAAAAATAAATATTAACAACTTTATCCGTGCCCAACACTGCACCCTGCCCGTGTCCGCCAAAGCAGCCTGCCCATCTCTGCTAATGCAGCCTACCTGTGCAGGGGAAGAGGAGAGCCGCCGCCCAGATGATCAAAGCGCTGGGAACATATCAGCTTTAAATTTCAATAGCTGTGTATTCCCCACCGCCACATACAGCCCCTCCCCCTTGTCTGGGGAACTTTGATTGATAGACAGATCACCCGTCCAATCCTAGGACGGGTGATCTGTCTATCAAAGTGCCTGGACAAAGAGGAGGGGCTGTATGTGACAGCGTGCGGCGGGGAATACACAGCTATTGAAATGAAAGCTGTTATGTTCTCGCGCTCTGATAATCCAGGCAGCGGCTCTCCTCCTCGCCGATCGCTGGCAGAGCGGCTCCTATACAACCAGCCTGCCAGCGGTGCTCGCCCCCATGAACCCTTCCTCACCAGCCCTCAAAATTCACTGGCAAAATGAGAGTGGAATTTTTGGAGGCTCGGACAGTTCAGTCAACTTAAAAGGCTTTATTCAGAAAAAAGCAACAGAAAATTGACAAGCTTTGTCTTTATAGGCAGGTCAAACAACATAAAAAGAGAGGGAGGGGAGAGAGAGAGAGGAGAGAGGGAGGGGGAGAGAGGGAGGGAGAGAGAGGAGGGAGAGAGAGAGAGGGGGAGAGAGGAGAGGAGAGAGAGGAGAGAGAGAGGGAGGGGAGAGAGGAGAGAGAGAGGAGGGGAGAGAGAGAGAGGAGAGAGGGAGAGAGAGAGAGGAGAGAGGGAGGGGAGAGAGAGAGAGAGAGAGAGGGAGGGAGAGAGAGAGAGGGAGGGGAGAGAGAGAGAGAGAGAGGGAGGGGAGAGGGGAGAGAGAGAGAGGAGAGAGGGAGGGGAGAGAGAGAGAGAGGAGAGAGGGGAGAGGGAGAGAGAGAGAGAGGAGAGAGGGAGAGGAGAGAGAGAGAGAGAGAGGGAGAGGGAGAGAGAGAGAGAGAGAGAGAGAGAGAGAGAGAGGGGGGGGGGGGGGGGGAGGGGAGAGAGAGAGAGAGAGAGAGAGAGAGAGAGAGAGAGAGGAGAGGGGAGAGAGAGGGGAGAGAGAGAGGGGAGAGAGAGGGAGAGAGAGAGAGAGAGGAGAGAGAGAGAGAGAGAGAGAGAGAGAGAGAGAGGTCTGGAGGGGAATGAAAAGCTTGCAACATTTAGCAAAAAAAGTTGAATCACGGAAACGCACTAAGGTGTCCGTTTATGAAGCAGTAAACAGCGGTGATCCCGAGGATCGCCACTGATCACAGTCCATAAACTGTTTATGAAACAGAGATAATGGGGGAGAACGTGTTTGAACATGTTCTCCCGCGGATGATCTCCGCACACCAAGAATCCTCAGTGGCTGACACAGAAACAGACAGATTATGAAGCTGCGATCTCAGCACTTCACTGGCGATCTGTGTCAGAATTCACCCTCCCCGATTCACCAGCTCAGAGGTGGAGAATCGGGGAGTGAAGAGAGAATCCTGGGGGAACTGAGAAAAGAGGAAGATTATTAACTTCCTTATATCTCGTTCAGACCCCCCCCAAGACAGTAACCATGCTGTGTGTGTGTATATAGTGTGTCAATAGCCCCTCTAAGCGTGTTCAATACAATATCAATAGTAATAGTGACTATTGATATTGTATTGAACGTGCTTATAGTGGGAATTTGTGACCACTTACCGCTGTGTGATTTATACTCAAATACCTATACACGACTACTATATACACCAGTGGTATCTACTGTAGACCACATGATATATGTGTACCCCACTACTTTAGACACACATATGCAATTTCGTTTTTTCGGCTGTTTGTCAGTTTGGTCAAGTTCTCCCACACCTTTAGTCACAAGTTTACCAGCACCTACCCAGTATCTGTCCTGAGGAAGCCAATATTTTAGTGAAACGCGTTGACGAGCATGTTTTTGGAGGCATTACTGGATCAGAAATTTGATAGAGTAGTAATTGAATCTTTGTACCGTAGTTCCAGTCTAACTGCATTATTGGGTAACTGGTAACTGTGTCCATACAGGATGGTGTTTATATGCTTAACTATGTTGTAATAAAATTTATAATTTTTTTACTGATTCTCTCATTATGTGCCCACAAAGTCCGCAAATTTTTTGACTTGGACAATCCTTGAATATATATTTTGGATGTTAGCACAGTGAGGGTCTTCCCTACTAAACAAAAGGAATTATCCAGTTGCACTGGTTAAGAAAGAACAGGTTAACTTATTTAATAATGGTATATCAACCAGACATAAAATTAATACCTTTTGTTTTCACATGTCCATTTATTCTCTTATTGTATTTTTAATACCGTTAAAAAACATTGGGGATTATTGAGAGAGAGTTACTCTAATATTGGTGAGTTTTCTGTTCCACCTTTGCCTTCATATAGTAAAGGTAGAACGTTAAGAGATCGTTTTGTTAGATCTGACCAGTATTTCCCTTCTAGTACCAATATAAAAAAAATTTGGGGCCACGTAATACAGGGTCTTCTCCCCTGCAATTCTATGATTAGAGGGAAATCCATATCACACCCTCAAAGGTTTGGAAATCTCAATTAAAAGGACACTATACACGCCAATCCTCTTTTGTAATTTTTGCTATAAAGTGCCCTTGCGGGTTACTTTATATTGGTGAAACACAAAAGGTTAAAGACCGTATAGCTACGCATAAGTATTCAATTAGGGACAAATTAACAACTACTGTTAGCTAGACATTTTATAGACAAAGATCATTCTATTTCCCAACTAAAGTATATGGTATTGGAAGGGATTAATAAAAATAGGAAAAGAGGTGATCGAGAATGAGTTCTCAGAAAACGCGAGGCATACTGGATAGATTATTTCCAAAAATTACCCCAAAAGCATCAAATACGGATTTGTATTTATTTATTTGAAATATAGAGTCAATATGTGGGGATATCCATATGTATATATTTTGACAGACTGACAGGATCCCGTTTGAAGTATGATGAGAACACCTATCCTGGTTAACCCTTTCTGTTATAGTGGAGAAAAATAACCAATGAAGGAATGTAATTGTACCGATTAGTCATTAACCGCAGGATAGATTCCATGAGAGAGAATGAGAATCTCTCTCTCTCTCTATCTCTCTCTCTCTATCTCTATATCTCTCTCTATATCTCTATCTATATCTATATATATATATCTATCTCTATATATATATATATATATATATATATATATATAATCTCCATCAAACTCTGTGCTCTGTTCTTTCCCCACAGTTGGCCCTCTGATATATTAACCACTTTAAGACCAGCCTCGTTTTGGATTTTAGGTGTTTACATGTTTAAAACAGTTTTTTTTGCTAGAAAAAAAACTTAGAACCCCCAAACATTATATATTGTTTTTTTTTCAAACACCGTAGAGAATAAAATGGCGGTCGTTGCAATACTTTTTTTCACACCGTATTTGCGCAGCGGTCTTGCAAGCGCACTTTTTTTGGAAAAAATTCACCTTTTTGAATAAAAAAATAAGACAACAGTAAAGTTAGTCCAATTTTTTTATATATTGTGAAAGATAATGTTACGCCGAGTAAATTGATACCTAACATGTCACGCTTCAAAATTGCGCCCGCTCGTGGAATAGCATCAAACTTTTACGCTCAAAAATCTCCATAGGCGACGTTTAAAAAATTCTACAGGTTGCATATTTTGCGTTACAGAGGAGGTCTACGGCTATAATTATTGCTCTCGCTCTACCGATCGCGGCGATACCTCACATGTGTGGTTTGACCACCGTTTTCATATGCGGGCGCTACTCACGTATGTGTTCGCTTCTGCGCACGAGCTCGTCGGGACGGGGCGCTTTAAAAAAAATTTTTTTTGTTTTTCTTTATTTATTTTTCTTGATTTTATTTATTTTTACACTGTTTTTTAAAAAAAAAAAATGAATTGGCTCACTTTTATTCCTATTACAAGGAATGTAAACATTCCTTGTAATAGAAAAAAGCATGACAGGTCCTCTTAAAAATGAGATCTGGGGTCAAAAAGTCCTCAGATCTCATATTTGGACTTCAATGAAAAAAAAAAAAAAAAAAAAAAAAAAAAAAAAAAAAAAAAAAAAAAAAAAATGTCATTTAAAAAAATGACATTTGAAAATTCCTCTTTAAGAGGTATGGGCGGAAGTGACGTTTTTGACGTCGCTTCCGCCCTCCTATGGTATAGAGATGAGTGGCGGCCATCTTAGCGTCACTCATCTCTAGACACAGGAGGAGAACGGACCCGATCGCCTCCGCCGCTGCCGACGGTTCCGGTAAGCGGCGGAAGGCGCGGGAGAGCGGCGGGAGGGCACCTCTCCCGCCGCCAACGGTGATCTCGCGGCGAATCCGCCGCGATGACCACCATTATCGGACAGCCGACCGGCGCCTGAAGAGATGGATACCTCGGTTGTGGCAGCAGCTGCTGCCGTTACCGAGATATCCCTCTTCAAAAAATGGACGTACATCGTCGTGCGCCGGTCGGAAAGTGGTTAATATACAGGATTTAGAGTGCCAGCAGTTTACGCAGCTCTTTACAATATAACATAGGTTTGTTCTACTTTTTTTTTTATTTACCTTTCTAATGTTGTCTGACCAATCACAGTGGATTCCCTTCCTGTCCCAATCATCTCCAGCAGTGGGTGGACCTCAAAGATGCAGAGAGCTCCTTGCATCAATACAGGGGGTCCCCTACTTACAAACGACTCCTACTTACAAACGGAGGGAGACAACAGGAAGTGAGAGGAAATCCACCCCTAGGAAGGGAAATTCCCTCCTGTAAAGCCCCATACACACGGTCGGATTTTCCGATGGATTCTGTCCTATCAGACAATGTTGTCGGAAATTCCGACCGTGTGTAGGCACCATCGGACAGTTTCCATCGGATTGTCCGACGGACAAAGTCCTATCTCCTGCTGGATAGATTTTTTGACAACAAAGTCCGATCACACCAAATCCGATCGTGTGTAGCGAATTCCGACGGACAAAGTGCTACGCATGCTCAGATCACATTACAAGACCAAAGCTATTGGCTACTAGCCTCTACGTAGTCCCGTCGTAGGCAACAAACGTCACCACGTTCAGAATGATCGGATTTTCCGACAACTTTGTCCGACCGCGTGTACGCAAAACCAACATCGGACAAAGTACAACGGACATGATCCGACGGACCTGGTCCTCGGATAATCCGAGCGTGAGTATGGGGCTTAAGAGTTAATGTGGGAAAAAGGTGTCTCCACTGATGCTTTATCACCAGTCCATGCTTCCCTAACAACCCAAAATTTTCAAAATCCAATTGTCATTGGGACAGAAAGTGAGGTGAAATCTTCTGAACAGGGGCACAGACAGCAAAACAAATGTTACAGGGGTGATAACCCTTCCCTATGTTATCTAAAAAACTTAAAAATAGAGTTTTTGGCTGGAGCTACACTTAAAAAATGTGCCTGTTCCGACTTACAAACAGATTCAACTTAAGAACAAACCTACAGTCCCCATCTTGTTTGTAACCCGGGGACCCCCTGTACACTGAATGCAGGATGCAGTAGTAATGCCCTCTCAAGAGGCAGGCCCATAACACAGAACTCACTAATAAATGGGTATGCAAATTTGTTTGTGTTTTTTTTATAAATATTGCCCTTAAATTTGGTTAAAAAATTAAATAAAAAAATAATCCTATTTTGATTAGTTCATTCTGGACCCTGGCTACCGATTAAAAGTGGTCTATGACTGGTTCCTGATGAACCAGATAAAATTTGCTCAGAGGGTGGCCCTCTCGGCTGTCTCCTGACAAAGCACAGGCATACTGGATTTAATAAGTCACCGAAGGGGTCACTGGGCACACTGGATCGCTAGCACTCCAAAAAAACTCCACTCGGACAAGGAGAAAGGACCAGAGTTGAGAATCCACATCTCAAATCAGATGCAGACAGACACTGTTCTGATATTTTGACAGCAGGTTTGGCTGGCAAAATACAATAGCCACAGTGGGAGAGTCACTGTGCACAATATAGCATGGATGGAAGAATTTGTTAGATTTTTTTTTCCATTCAGCCTGCAAGCTGAACAGAAAAAATAAAAATAAAATCTGTGTGTGACCAGCTTTAGTATGTGGTACCGATTTAACCAGCAGACCCCGATCAGGTAGTGGCTCAATTGCATCCGTCACTAAATATCACAAAAGTCAGGTTTTGGCCCCTTTATTTTTACAGCACCTGGTATCTGTATACAATAAAGTCCCTAGGCTGAATCCAGCAATTAGGTCTCATGAAGACCTCATTTAAGGGAACTCTGCAGCAGTGTCTTGCCTGCTTTTACCTTCCAGAGAAATACAGGGACTCTATAGATTGATACTTTCATGCATGAAAGGGAACATTCACAGTTTAAAAAAAATGACTAACAAAGAAATCACCAAACTATTGGCCAACTCTCTGTTCTATAGAAGCAAACTCGTTCAGCAGTAATTAGCAATACTTGTAGGTGCAAAAAGGACCAGTTTTGTGCCTTTCCCAAATTCCAGATCCTCCAAGGAGGAAAACTAAAAAGGTACTGAAAGACAGCACAAGGGGAGCTATGTGAAATGGGATTTCTCACATCCCCACAAGGGATATGACTCTTGGCTTATCAGAAACTGAGAATCTATGGCTTGGACTTCACAATAGGAATGCCAGGAAAAAGAAGCACTAGGGTAGATATACAAGTCAGGGCTGTGGTTAGAGTACACTAAAGAGTTGGGCTCCTTAAAGGCAAGAAAGTAATAGGAACTGGCCCTAGTCATTCTTGCAAGTCAAAAAAAATAGTTTGAAAAGAGTCAGGTACCACAAGGAATAAAACCAACTCTGAAGGGAAAGGACTCCACCAAAGCAAGGAGAGTGGGATTAAATGAGACACTATTCTCAAAGGAAAGATTTCTATCAGGGCAGGATTGAGAGATCCCAGGGAACCTATAAAAAACTCCAGGAAGATGCACAATGGGGTGCGATAATATATCAGTAGGGGCAGCTATAAAAGATGCCAGATACCCTTGTAGCTCCAGTGGAAGCTATGAGAGAGAAAACTGAGCATCCAAACTGACGAGATAAACCAGTAAGCAACCCAGCAGGACAAACAGCCACCCACTAGTAAAAGCAGACGTGTACTTTTTAAGGGCAGAGCATATGAAACAGAGGACTTCAGCCCTTGATAATAGTAAAAACAGTGATAGTTCAAGATCTGTGCTAAGCCAGGCCCACATAACTACCAGGGGTAAGGGGATGACAGAACCAAGGACAGAACCAAAGAGACACCTCCCCTAAAAAGGTCAAATACATCAGATGTTCCCTTAGTGCATCCTCAACATCCAAGGCACAAAAGCAAAACTGCATAAGAGCAGACATTACACCAATGTATGATACAAGCTTGGATGCTTGTAAGTGACTACCACGGCTGAACTGTAGACCCCTGACATTTGATCCAAAAGCTTTAGGCCCCTTTCACACTGAGGCGCTTTCGTACTTTGTCCGATGTTGTTGTTGCGTACACACGGTCGGACAACATTGTCGGAATTTCCGGTCTGCAAGAACGTCGTGACGTAAGTCGTCTTCCACGAGACTAGAAAAGGGAAGTTCAGCACCACGTCAGGCACCCGTTGGGCTCCTTCTGCTGATCCCGTGTTTATCGCGAGTTAGTCGAAGTTTGGGGACTTAGGATTCGCGCTTCTCAGTTTTCTGACTCAGATCGTTACTGCTCTTCAGTTTGTGCTTGTCGTGCATATCTGTTTATTAGTGCGTGTAGTCAGTTCGCATTTGTTGGTCATTGCGGCCTATATCCTGATATAGGACGCTTTGATTTGCACTGCTTATTGTCTGCTCGTTTCTGGTATTCATTTCGTTCTTTCAGGCCTTGCTGTTTATCGGTGCTTTCTGTTTGTCCGTTCTGACCAGCCGACCTTTTGTGAGCTTGTGAGCGATGTTTGCCGTGCGTACTCGTCGCCGAATTCGTGCTGTACGTGGAATTGGTGTCGGGCTTTTAGCTTTGAGCCAAGACCCGTCCATGAACAGTGATGAGTGATGAGGAGTATGTGGACCAAGAATTGGTTGCTTCAGCGTGATCAGTTCTCGAACATGCCTTTGCTTCGTGAGATCCAGGAGAATAATCCTGATGATTTCAGGAACTTTCTCCGGATGACGGACCCCGTTTTTCACCGTCTTTTGGCTTTGCTGACCCCTTTTATCAGCCGGCAGGATACCTGCATGAGACAAGCAATCACTCCGGAGCAGAGGCTTGTTGCTACGTTGAGGTACTTGGCGACAGGGAGAAGTCTTCAGGATTTGAAGTTCTCTTCAGGTATCTCTCCCCAGGCCCTGGGAATCATTATTCCAGAGACCTGTTCTGCCATCATCGAGGTCCTGCAGGAGGACTATATTAAGGTAACATTTCTCCTTTACTATTCCATTCTATGTATGCTCCGTTTGCTAATGACTTTTATTTTTGTCCTCCTTCCAGAATTACCATGATTGCAATATGTTCTAATATGCTGTGCCCCTTTTCTCCTTCATGCATTTTTCCCTTCACTTACCTCCCCAGCATGCTCTTCTGGCCCAATAGACACCTATGGCCTAGTCACTTAAGCAATGTATTTTGTCTGCTGCATAGTATTGTTTGCCCCCAAACACCCCCTAAAATATGCACAAATGTTTGCTGTGTGGTTTACTTCATGTAGAGCCCCCTTTTTTTTTTTTTTTTGGGGGGGGGGGGGGGGGGGGCAAACTCATTAGGAACCCCCTCCCCCAACTGCTCTGTCAGATGGTACCAATCCTCTATCTGCTGGCTTTCCCAAGGTCAATACACACTATATACTTACCTCTTTATAGTGGGCATCTTTAGGGATGAATTCAGCAAAGCATGTAGTGCAAGGGGCTGTCTCCATACTTTACATTTCCTCTTTTTTGGTGTTCTTTCCCTCCTATTAGCTTGCTTGGTAATTTCAGAATGTCCAAATGTGCGTTCCTTTTTTTTTTGGGGGGGGGGGGGGTTGAAATGTTATTTTATCTTTCCTGGGGGCTGCCAATAGTGTTAAGTAAGGAGGGTCTGGCCAAACTAGCACACATTATTGAGCCATTTGGCAATCAATGAAGTGCAGAGGGTTACCTGTCCAACACCCCCCCCCCCCCAAAACCCTAGTTATTGCCAATGGCCCATCAGAAGTGGGGGGATTGAGTGCAAAGTGACTAATTTTTTTTTTCTTGTTTCACTCCACAGTTCCCTTCCACGCCACAGGAATGGCAGACTGTGGCCTCCCACTTTGCCAGCCGTTGGGACTTTCCTAACTGCGGAGGGGCAATTGATGGGAAACACGTCCGCATCGTCCCACCGCCCAACTCGGGGTCCTACTATTATAATTACAAGGGGTTTAATAGTGTAGTGATGTTGGCGGTGGTGTCGGCGACATACGAGTTTATGTATGTGGACGTGGGGATGAACGGCCGGATCTCGGATGGTGGTGCCATTGCGCACACGGAGTTCTACTGGCGTCTCCAAAGTGGCAGTCTGTGCTTGCCACCTCCAGAGGAGAATGCTGAAGGACTCCCCTTCGTCTTTGTCGCAGATGAAGCGTTTGCGTTGACTCCCCATCTGATGAGGCCCTTCCCGATGAGGACCCTCACCCCAGACCAGAGGGTCTTCAACTACAGGCTGTCCAGAGCCCGAAGAGTTGTGGAGAACACCTTTGGCATCCTGGCCAGCCGCTTCCGCCTGTTCTTGACGGCGATTAACTTGGCGGAATACAAACTGAACCACATAGTTCTTGCCTGTTGCATATTGCACAACTTTTTAAAACGACACAACAGGAACTATGTGGTGCCCGTTGGCCCAGATGTGGAGGGCCCTCCAAATGCTGACCTCACAGCCCTTCAAGCGGCACGTCCAGGCTTGCCCCCTCTAAATGCCCGCGCGGTCCGCGAGCAATATATGGACTACTTTGTGGGTAGGGGGGCCATTGCTCTGCCTGTCGATGTGTGAGAGGCATTTTTAAATAAATTTCTTTTTTCAACCAACCTATGATTTCTTGTCATTTCCGTATTATTGCTTATTTGACCGTGAATTTTTTTCCGTTTGGCTTCGACAGTGGGAATGCACTTTTGGGGCAAAAGGAGGTAACAGTCTCTTCTTCCCAAAAAGATTATTCTCATGTTGTGTGTTTGATACCTAATCTTTGGTCTAGAGAAGGTTTGTAGTGCAGAACTCACACACAAAATACTCCTTTTCATCACCATGACAGAAATGTGTGTATTCACAAAAATGGTGTGCTACGTGTTTTCAAACAAATCACTGTGGGTGTCATTTACATAAGTCAAATCTACTATGCTCTACAAGTGCAGTGCAAAAGTGCCCTGGAAAAGAAACTTGCAGTGCAAACTGGACTTGCCTTTAGTAAATAACACCCATTGCCCCCCAAATCCTTTACATTTGACATACATAATGCTTGTTTGTATTTAAATAAGGAAGCCACACATTTAGAAATGTAAAAAAGTTTACTTGCAACACATTCAAAAGTGCGTTTACAAACTTCTTGCCAAAACTGACAAGATCTGGGTCATTTACAACATTGTTTACAAACATTCCGCATTTGGTAAAACCAGGCATGGAGCAAAACAGAACCTAGGAACTCGGAAAGATCAACTTTCTAAAGTGAAGCCAACATCAGACATGACTATATGTTCAAAGTGTGTTTGATCTTGCCTTCATCACATGGGGGGTCACCCCTGGAAACTGGAATTTTAGAACATGCACACAATTTGGTTCTGAAAATGGTCATTAGATGGTAAAACACATGCCTAGAATCTTCAAAAGTGCCATTTTCCATCATGGGGATGAATGGACGTTTTTTGGGGGTGCAACCCCTTCACCACAACCACTTTAGTAGTTCGTAAAGTGGTTGCACCCCCAAAAAAACGTTGGCATTCATCCACCATGACGGGAGCTAGCACATGTGGACACAATGTGTGCATGTTCTAAATTTCACACAGTTCTTAAGTTGCAAATGTGTTCAGAAGCAGCCACAAATGTGTGTGAATTACTTGGTGCGTTTTCAGATTTTTCCTAAAACATCAATGATGTTCTTCAATTTTTGTTGAACATAATTGATGTTTTGCTTTATGTCATCTAGATCTCTATTGCAGACCATTATCTCCCCGATGAGTACGTGGGCACTCTCTGTGGTAAAGTGCGATTCTTCTTCCACAACATCCACGTCACCTAAAAACAAACAAAAACCAAAAAAATGTCTTGGAAATGAGGCAGGCATACATTGATTAGCTTACCAGTAGCTGTGTTCTCCCACACTCACCTGTTGTGGTGACAAGTTCTCCAATTTCTATGATCTCTCCTTCCTCCTCCTCCTCCTCTGCTTCTGGTCTTTCCCCTTCTTTGGGAGGTGTTGGTTTGGTGGTTTCCTCTGACGTCACGTGTTTTCCCTCCCCTATGAGAAGGTACAAAAGGAAGATTTAGCAACACAATCTATTGATGGCAGAAATAGGAAATGTCAAACATTGCTTGAAAGTGAGGGACAATATTTTTGTTGGGCCAGTTACAAATGACAACAACATGAATGGAGTCACTTTTTAAAGGTGCAAAACTGATTAGCTTTTTGGTAGAATTTTTTTTGATGGAGACCCCCCTCTAGTATCCACTGGAGCACATGTGTAGAAAAGCATAATAAAAAGTGGGTTTGGGTGTCCCAGCACTAGTGCTCTAGAGTCCAGATGGGTAATCAGCTACTGGGTGACCTCTCCTTTACATCGAATAAATTGGCTTTACATTCTTGATGACATTTCTAATGAGAACAAACTTCCTTTCTCCAAAAAAAACAACAAACCTCGTATTAGAAGTGTCCGAACGATCGAGGTTGAGTACGATCGAATGGACACACACGAACATGACAGTGGCAGAAAGATTGAGGTTGAGTACGATCGAATGCACAGACGAACCTGAAAGTGGCCATTTTGGAATGTACAACTTTGGAAAAAGAAAAACACATGGAGCAGTATGCACGCAAGAAATCAAACACAAAACACAACTACTTACTTTTTTGAAGAACTCGCTTGATCTTTCTGTACTGATCGGCCTCCCTCAGTTTCAGGTCTGACCAGCGTTTCCTCAGTTGCTCCTTGGATCGTTGTACCCCAAAATGATTGTACAGCCTCCTCACAACTTTAGACATGATCTTGGCCTTGCGGACATTGGGGTTGAGGTAAGGCCCATACTTCCCATCATAGTCGCTCCTCTTTAATATGTCCACCATCTCCAACATTTCTCCAAATGACATATTGGAGGCCTTGAATTTCAGGCTCCGGGATCGGGACGTTTCTGCCTTCGGCCTTTCCTCGTCGTCCTCCTCGTTGGTGGGATATTTGGGGCGCACCTGCTGTGTCCCCGCCATGTGCTCTCCCCACTGCGCCGTAAAGAGAAGGGATGGGGAATAGACGAGAAAGATCGTCAGGGGCGGGCGGAGTTTGACGCATGCGCACTGTATATAAAACGTCACACGCCTGTGTCGTAGCCACGATCTGTGAGACGAGGGGAGAGAAAGCTCACGCACGAGACGATCGCTATAACGAAGGTACAATTTGACGTTGGTACATAACTAGCCTAGACTGATTAGACCTTGAGGCTTCTTTATGGAGAAGATTAGGAGACTTTTGACTGACATTATTTATAGTGTTTTGTGTGGTGTTGTGTCTTGCAGAGATTATGGAGGGCTTCAACCATGCGAGTTTTCTCCCCCTCTTCATTGATAAATATAGGCAAATGCCCCTATTATGGCAGGCAAAACACCGCGACTATAGCAACAGACCAAAGAGGTACGCAGCCATGCAGAAACTTGTGGCATTTGTAAAGCCAACGTTCCCCACGGCAACCGTGGCGAAGTTAAGAGTAAAAATTGCTAACCTGAGGACTACCTATTTCCGGGAGCGCAATAAGGTCCGGAAGTCCCAAGCATCTGGAGCTGCAGCAGATGATGTCTATGCCCCCACGCTCTGGTACTATGAGAGGCTCCATTTTCTCAAAGACCAGGCTAATGTCATGAAGTCACTCTCGACTCTTTCTTGCACGCGTCCTTCCGCGCACGCCACCCCTGATGAGGCTTCCGAGGAACAACCTGGGCCTTCCAGTCTGGAAGATGTGGAGGAGCCCAGCTTGAGCCAGGTATAGTAGTTTTGTTACCATTTTTGGGAATAATAAATGATGTTCAGTTAATTCAGGATCCCCAATTGCTTAGTTCCTAACATGTTTGACATATCAACAGACAGTAGTGTTGGAGACATTTGGGGCAGGAATCTAAACTGCTGGGCTGAGAATTGTATGGTTTTCTATTTGTAAACATTTTGCAACAGTCACTAGATGAAAATTGTGTGTTTTTGATGAACAAATAACTCAAACTATGTCCCTTTTTCATACACAGGAAGACCTCAGCCAGAAGGTGGCTGTGGAATGTGGCAGTCAGGAGGAGGCAGGGGTTAGTGGCAGCCAAGAGGTGGGTAGTGGCAGCCAACAGGGGGGTAGGCGTAGGAGCCTGACTGTCTCCCAAGTCCCTCCCCTCCGCCTTCCCTACAGAAGGGCGAAAAGGATGGGGGAGGTGGGAGAGTCAGCGCTCCAGCTGATCCGAGATGCTTCAGCCTCCCTATATGCCACACCCACCTACGAGGAGGCCTTTGGCTCCTTGGTTGCCAATAAAATGACGGGTATGGAGGCGAGGCAACGCAGCATGTGTGAGGATGTCATCCTCAAAGTCCTAAATGAGGGGATGGCTGGGGGGATTACCCCACTCACACATGTTTGCCATAGTCACCTTGCTCCGCCTCCTCCTCCTTCTGCCACCCCACCAGCACCACGGCGTGGAAGGAAGCGTACAAGGAAGACTTGAGAGTGACGACCTGGATTCAGTCTGGTCTGAGAGAAGATGGAGCCTCTCGTAGGACCAGAGCCTGGGGACCTAGATGGCATCTGCTGCAGTTCCGGATGTTTTGGACTTCAGGACCAGATTGCACTCCCTTATTATTTAGATAGGTACTCCTCAGGCCCCCAATTTTCGACGCTTCAAAAATGATGGTTGCCGTGGGGGGCCAAGGCTTTGCAAATTCCCCAAGTTTCTTCATCGCTGCGTTCCTCTTTGGTTTGTTGCTGACACCTAAATAAAGGTCTTTTTGATTTGAAATAATCATTGCCTATGTGTTTTACTTTTCTACAATGACAGTTTATTTGTGAGTAGGCAGGTACATTTCACTAATCATAAAGTATAATTAACAAGGGGCACCAACAACAAACTCCTAGTAAATTTAAGCAACAAATACAAATGTTAATAAAGTTGTTTTGCTAAGTTGAGACACAACCCCCCTCCAAAAAAAATAAAAGCTCCTTAAAATATGTCTTCCAACAAAAAAAAAAAAAAAATGACAAAGCATCCAAAAAAATAACAAAGATTCTTTTACAATCTGAGTACAAATAAACATGTAGTGTAGAAATCCTGAAAACTAATAAAGAACTAAGTTTGTGAGAAGTGCGGGTGAATAGGAGCAGCTAAAACACGTCATTCTTCTTGCATTGTAAAGAAAAAGAGAATGCGCTGCATTAAAGACATTTTAACATTGCAGCGTGACGAATGTGCTGTGTCGATTAGGAAAGGTAGTTTTACCTGACCGAGCGCTTCCGTCACAGAATTTCTTCTGAGCATGCGTAGCACTTTGTCCGTCGGACTACCATACACACGATCGGATTTGGTGTGATCGGACCTTGTTGTCCAAAAATCTATCCAGCAGGAGATAGGACTTTGTCCGTCGGACAATCTGACGTACACTGTCCGATGGTGCCTACACACGGTCGGATTTTTCGACAACATTGTCCGATCGGACAGAATCCATGCGAAAATCCGACCGTGTGTATGGGGCTTTACAGTGGTAACATTTACGGCTGAGGGCAATGGTGTAGGGTATATTAAAAATGACGCCTACTGGTACCAAAATGTGAGGTAGGTCCCAGTGCTTCAGTGCGCTCAACCTTACTCAGAACAGAGTCCTTAAAGACTGGGTCGCCTAAGAAGCAGTTATGGCTCGGGACTTGGCAAAGCTCTCTGCAACGAACAGTGCCCAAATGTTTTATTCTAGGCTAGCCTCACCACAACCAGAGGCGTACTCACTATGCAAGTCTTAGCCCCTGTACACACGGTCGGAAATTCCGACCACAAAATCCATCTGATTTTTTCTGACGGATTTTGTCCGACACTCGTGTTGCAAACACACGGTCAGACAAAGTTGTCGGAAAATCCGATCATTCTGAACGTGGTGACGTTCGTTGCGTACGATGAAACTACGTAGAGGCTATTAGCCAATAGCTTTGGTCTCGTAATTTGATCTGTGCATGCGTGGCACTTTATCCATCGGAATTCTCTACACACGATCGGAAAAAGTCCGATCAGATCTTGTTGTCGGAAAATTTGAGAGCAGGATCTCAAATTTTTTCCGTTGGAAATTCCGACGGAAAAAGTCAGATGGAGCCCACACACGGACGGATTTTCCGACAACATGGGCTGATCGGACATTTTCCTTTGGAATTTCCGACAGTGTGTACGGGGGTTTAGACTAGGTCCCATAAAAGGCTGCGCCACTGCTCTGGGCCTGAAGAGCACTATGCGGTTAACATAGTGCACAAAGGTCAGGAAACCTTCACAATGCAGAGCTCAGTGCCTGAGGGTAACGTTCCAGGCTAGCCTCGCAATTTTCCAGATCAGCAGGCTCCAAGTACAGCCTCCAAAGCTATCGCTCACAAGCAGAGACCTGTTCAACCAATGATTATATACAGCCAACTTATGAGAGAAAATTCTACCTCTGATCCCAAGTAATTTCTCTAACATAATATTATTATTAATAATTATTAATAAACCACAAGGACACTTCAAATGGTATATAGCATCACCTTTAAAGGATACTGGGCGGGGGTGGCCTAGCGCATGGAGCTGTAGGACGCACTTTGCGGCTGCTCCCGGTCCTCACGACACCCTCGGGGATTTAACCGCTGATCCGGTGACGATACATACCCCAAACTGCTCCGATGGGGAAGGGGAAGCCTCGGGACCAGTCCAAGCCCAACAGCGATCGAAACCAGGGGGACATCGGCCGCTTTGTGACCCGCTCGTCCGCGGCCTTCATGAACCAGAAGCCTTCCAAGATGGCGCCGGCGTCCACCTCACCAGCCCGCTCTGAGCCAGCGGACGCCATACAGGTACACAGCAGGGGCCGCTCAGCCTCCCTAGCGGACTTAGAACCCCCCCTATACAACCCCCACAGCCCACACAGTCTCTCCCAGGCATCGCTGTGCTCAGGGGATGGATGGGACATGGAATCTCAGATGCGCTCCATGCATGCTTATTTGCGCTCTTTACCCACTAAACATGACTTTGAGCACTGTGTCTCCCGCATGGAGAAGAGCTATAAAAGGGAGATAGCTGACCTTAAGAGGGACCTGGGGGCACGCATGGAAGACATAGAAGACACTACAGATGGCATCTGTACCACTCTACAGACACATGAGGAGACCCTAAACTCCCACACAGTTATGATACAGCAGCTCATGTACCATCAGGACGACATTGAGAACCGTAATAGAAGGAACAATGTCAGAATACGTGGTATTCCTGAGTCAGTGGAGCCCAAGGACTTAGCTGGGGCAGTGACCGCCATCTTTAACCAGCTACTGCAGAAGCCCAAAGACGCCCACATAGAGCTAGACAGGGTCCACAGGACCTCTGGCCCCAGAAACACTGACTCCTCTTTTGTCAGGGACACGCTCTGCAGGGTCCATTATTACAAGGTCAAAGAGGAGATTATGAGAGCTGCCAGTACACAGGACTCTATCCGTTTAAATGATGTCCCAGTTATGCTCCTACCAGACCTCTCACGCCAGACACTGGATATGCGCCGGGCCCTCAAGCCCATCACTGTAGTCCTCCAAGAGAAACAAATCAAATATCAATGGAGGTTCCCCTTCCAACTCCGAGTCCGCCATGAGGGGAAGACCGCACTGTTTCGCACACTGGGTGACCTCCCCAGGTTCCTAAGCACACTGGAACTACCCCAAATAGCCCTGCCTGACTGGCCTATACAACCCACGACCCCTGGCCTTCCATTCCAACCTCAATGGCTGAAGGGTGGCAAACACAAACGCCAAAGAAGCTCCCCACACGGACCCCCTGATGATTGAAACCAAAAAGATGGACGCTGTCACAACTTATTGATCCAGCCTGCGGGCCCCCCCTCACACCACTATGACTGGCACACGCTAACTGCAAGTCATTTACTGAGGTGGGGGTACACAACACCTGTGTACCTTGTATCCCCCAACATCTGAACTTTCGGATATGCTGTTTCGCCTCATTTGATCCCACAGGAGACCCATCCTGCTGGACACAAAGAGCTCCCAGGCCAGACTCCGCTCTAATGCCAACCTAAGACTGCCGACATATAACACACCACTGCTCGGACAGAAGGCTGGACCAGACGCAGCTAATGTGAACCACCTCGAATTGCACTTACACGGGCAGTGTTACCTACTTCCCTTGGGTGATCAAGGATACTACAAGAGTACATTATACTACGCCAAGTCAGTCGGTCCTGCCACTGACTCTATTTTCCCCCGTTTTTTGCACTTTGTTTCCCACCATCATTATTTTTTTTTTTTTTTTTACCCCCTATATCTTTTTAATTTTTTTTTATTTTTTATTTTTTCATTATTTGGACCAGGCCCCGGGGCCTGACCTAGCCCATGTTTTATAAGCTTTGTGAACAATGTTATCGGTTATCCTTAGTAAACCTCTGTTTTGGCACCCCCAGGGTGTAGGGGGCAGGGAAGCACTCCATGCGCTTTCCACAGTTACCCCCCACTAGGACCACGAGTGCCGATTAGTGCACTACGTCTCTCTTTTTGAGAATTAGTTTGATACAGAAGATTGTCGTTTTACTATATATTTTCGTTGCTTGTTTATTGCTGCCACACTGTGGCCTGATGTCTCCCCCTCTCCTTCTCTCCCCCCCTATTCCCTCTCCTCTTCTCTCACCCCAAGCTACCCCCCCTAACCCCCCCGGGGTTTGGTCCGGGCGGACCCCAATACCGGCACAGGTAAGGATACATAATCACACACCCCTCTTATACCTCTATGATGATGTCACCTGATAACGTAACCCTAGCCTCCTATAACTGTAGAGGCTTTAATACTCCAGAAAAGAGAAGCCAGGTGTTATACCACTTCCATAAGGCCAAGACCAAAATTTTGCTGTTGCAGGAAACACACTTCCGGGAATCAGCGATCCCAAAGCTTAAAAACCCCCACTACCACCAGTGGTTCCATAGCACGAACCCACTATCGAAATCCAAAGGGGTTTCAATAGCTTTCCACAAGTCATTCCACCCAGAAATACTGGACTCCCTTGTTGACCCGTTAGGACGGTACATATTTCTCAAACTAAAATGTAATTCTTCTATCTTCACAGTGGCTAATGTCTATGGACCCAATCAGGACCAGGCGTCCTTTCTCTCTAAGGTGGTTGGTAAGCTACTCTCATTTGGAGGTCCGTGCTTTATATTAGGTGGTGATCTGAATGTAACCCTTTCTCCGGCCCTGGACTCCTCCTCGGGTAAGTCAACCTTATCTCACAATGCACTCACACAGATAAAGACACTCCTGCACACTGCACAACTTGTGGATGTGTGGCGGGTGCAACACCCGTTCGAGAGAGATTACAGCTGTTATTCTGTAGCACACAACTCATATAGTCGTATAGACTACTTTTTAATCTCCCAAGCCCTACTAGACACACCGCTGAAGGTTTCCCTAGGGAACATACTATGGTCTGATCACGCCCCAGTACACCTCAGCCTGGCCCCTCCACGGTTATCCCGAGACCGGACATCGTGGAGATTGAATGACAACTTATTAAAAGACACTCCATGTGTTGCAGCCATTAAACAGGCGATCCAGGACTTTATTGAGGTCCATCGCTCTGATGACACTAACCCCCTGACCAAATGGGAGGCCCTGAAGTGTGTACTGAGAGGTGTCTTCATCCAACATGGTTCCCGCCTTAAAAAAGCACGGACCGCGGAAATATCCCGGCTACTAGCGACAATAAAATCGCTTGAAGCATTGCACAAGAAAGACTCAAACCCGGTGACTTACGTAGACTTATCTAATGCCCGCAGAGAACTCCTCAGCCTATTAGACGCACATTCCCTCATAGCCAGAGACAAGGGCCGCAACTATCACTACGCTTTCGGGAACAAATGCGGACAGCATCTAGCCAGGGTCCTACACCCCAGGCCCCCACGTAAACCGATACCCTACATCTGCACACCTGACCAACGGAAGATACATAACCCCAAGGCATATCAGAGGCCTTTAAATCTTATTACGCTGACCTATACAACCTGCGCCCCCAAACAGAAACTGACAGCGGGCGGCGTACACGCTTAACTGAAATGACGGACTATATAAGGGAGACTGCCCTGCCACAAATTGACCCCGAGCACACATCTGCCCTAGAAGAACCACTAACAACGGCGGAATTTATTCTAGCCGCTAAGGGCTTAAAATCAGGAAAATGCCCAGGCCCTGATGGCTTTTCCCCCAGGTTTTATAAAGCGTTCGCCCCCTCACTCTGCCCACTATTAGCCTCGACGTTTAATGCTATCGATAACGCACACCCACCCTCACACAACCTACTGTCCGCTAATATATCAGTTATACCGAAACCCGGTAAAGACCCTTCACAATGCGGGAGCTATAGACCGATTTCTCTTCTCAATATTGACATCAAACTTTATGCCAAGGTCTTGGCGACCCGCCTCTCCCACTATCTGCCCACCATTATACATAGAGACCAGGTAGGTTTTGTCCCGGGACGCGAGGCCAGGGACAACACCACGAAGACCATCCACCTCATCTCCTACATAAGGAAACACAACTTAAAAGCTTGCCTACTCTCGTTCGATGCGGAGAAGGCCTTTGACCGAGTAAATTGGGACTTCTTACGCCTATCTCTAGAACAAATAGGTCTTGGACCTACATTCGTGTCCAAAGTAATGGCACTATATTCTACTCCCTCCGCTTCGGTCTTAGTCAATGGCACTTCATCCACACCGTTCCAGATCTCAAATGGCACGCGACAGGGATGCCCTTTATCTCCGCTGCTATTTGCCATAGTAATAGAACACCTAGCACAGGCAATACGAGGCAACACTTCCATCCTGGGCATACAGACACCCTCCGCAGAATACAAACTATCTCTTTATGCGGATGACCTGTTGGTCTACGTACAACAACCACACACATCCTTACCCTCACTGTTACTGGAATTCAATCGATTCGGGAAGTTCAGCGACTTTAAACTAAATATAGCCAAAACGGAAGCCCTTAATATTTCCCTCCCCACACATACTCTAACCCAGGTACAAGCCAATTTTCCCTTCCAATGGAGTGCCAGGAGTATATCTTACTTGGGAATACAGATACCGGCCGATCTATCGGAACTGTATGCCCTAAATTATCTGCCCCTGGTGACCCGTTTGCGTAAAGACTTAGATGACTGGAACACCCAAACTACTCTATATCTTCCAAACAGTGCCCATCTCAGTCCCAAAACGCTTCTTCAATCTCCTACGTTCTATGTCCATCCGATTTGTGTGGCACCAAGGTATGCCCCGCATCAAACACACACTTCTCACATACCCCAAAACCCAAGGAGGTGCGGGTCTTCCTGACTTCGAGCTATACCACAAAGCAGCTCTTCTGGCCAGAATCACTGAATGGTTCCCACGCCCCCTCAATAAAGCATCCACTATGGTAGAACAGGACCTATCTCCCCACGATCTTCGAGCTTTGTTGTGGGGACACGGGCAATCTATACACCTATTCTCAACGTCCCCACTAACAGCTGCGGCCTTACATCTGTGGTATAAGAAAGGGAGGCAGCCCCTACTGTCCTCGGAACCCTCACCCCTTACTCCGCTATTCGACCACCCAGATGTACCTCAGGGAGAAGGATCACTCACAATAGGCCCCTATCTCCGCACTGAGTGGCCAGTGGCGAGGTCATTTGTAGACACCACCTCTGGCAAACCGGTTCTACCGGGGGGGTCGGGGTAATTGGCTCACAGCCATAAGGATCACATCATTCTGTTCATCTCTCTTCTCCTCCTCTCAGATACACAGACCTCTCACAGAATTCGAACAGCTGTGCTCTCTCTCCGAACCTCCACAACACTCGCTCTCCGCTATGTACACACTACAACATACCCTCCTACACAAACATCCTCCATCTTACACCAGGAGGTGGTCCAGGGACCTGGGAAAGGAATTTACCAACACCGACTGGCTGAAGTCATTTTATTTTACGCACAAGACCTCAACGTCATGTTACAATCAAGAGAAAAATTTCAAGCTGTTAGCAAGATGGTATAGGGACCCTCAAACACTGCACAACATCTTCCCATCCGTGCCTCCCACATGCTGGAGGTGCGGCTCGGCTGATGGCAGTTACTTACACATATGGTGGGAGTGTCAACTTGTGCGCCCCTTGTGGACACAGGTTTTTTCAGTATATAGCAATCTGTATGACAAACCTCTTTCTCCATCCCCTGAAATTGCCCTCCTATGCTCCCAGGCTCTATACCATCACAAAAACGCTCCCTACTGCGCTTCTTCCTCTCAGCCGCTAGACAAATAATCCCCATGTTCTGGAAGACCACCACCAGCCCCCCCCTATCTCTATGGGTTTCCACCGTCAATGACATTATGCGCATGGAGGAAATGTTAGCCTTGGAAAATGATTCCTTCGAAAACTATAAGCTCCAATGGCTCATATGGATCGAGTTCTCCTCATCGGATTCTCTGAAAAAACTAATATCACCACAGGGAGTGGGCTGAGCTTCAGCCCAGCCAACCTGATTGAACGTGCTGTGCTGGGACCCGCCCGGGCCCGCCCCCCCCCCCCTTTTCTCTCTCTCTTACCTCTCCCCCCTCCCCCCCCATACCTACTCTGCTCCCTCTCTACCCCTCTAACCTTGTTACCTTATTTCTTTGAAGACCGATGTCAACCACTCCCCAGGGCTCAACCCTAGACGGGTGCCCCTACAGTTAATATGGCATGTATTGTTGGCTTTAGATAATATTACACCCCTGGGACCAGGGGCCGTTTATTTTATGCTGTTTGAATATACCTCATGCCAAATGATACTCACTGTTGACAATTTGATGTTACATATACGATGTATCCTGTTAAACTTCAATAAACACATATTTGACTATAAAGGATACTGGGCAGATCCAAGGCACGAAAATGTATTTATGTATATAGCAGAATGACGGCAGCAAAGTGGTTTCAATATCCTGACTGGGCGTCATATGATGTCCTCAGGATATTAAGCCGATGCGCGCCGCCGGTGGTGGTGCGCATCACGGCGATTGTTGTTGCGGTGTGTCAGCCTGACACACCGCAACATGACCGCGCAATTGTCATTCAAAGTGCGACAGCGCTGAAAGCTGAAAATTGTCCTGGGCAGGAAGGTGTCTAAGTGCCCTGTATTGAAGTGGTTAAACAAGCTTATCATGAAGAAAAATGTACCCATTACTTGAAATCAAAGGACCAAAATTCAAAACTAAATCTGAACATTTCATGTTAAATGATCTTGCTAATATAGGGAGATAATGCATTATAAAAATGGACAAATGGGATCCGATTTCACCCTTGGCAATTTCTGATATCCATTTCTTTTGGCAGTTTTCCATTATGTTTCTGGGGAGTCGTCAGTACACACTGTGTACAGAACAACCCCAGGTAGCCATATTGCAATGCTTTTTCAGAAAATTACAGCGGCTGTAGATTGAAAAGGAAAGGTCATTTTATTTTTTTTATATTTATTTATTGATTTTTCCAGACAAAACAATACAGGATATTGCATATACGTATTAACATTAACATCTTGTAACCATTGTCATCATATATGTATTTGGTGACTAGACGTCATAATAAACATGTACATTTTAAAAACAACTTTAGCCAAACAAGGCTTACTTCTTGTGACCATAGGTCTTTGTTCCAACATTCCTCAACGGAGGAGTAAACTGTTATCTGAAAGTTTGATCAGAATACTGTTTGTGAGCCACGCAGGGTCCACTTGGTAATTCACAGTATGGAATACCTCAGTCTTGCACTCATCATACACAACAGTCATACCCATTCACCCATTCTCGCCAGCCGAATGTTCAGCTGGGAGGCACTCCACCCTCTCCTCCCTCCATTGATCTTCAAGCAGATATCATATTCCCACAGTTCACCACTAGAAGGTAATTTTTAATAACAGTCAATTACAATATGGATTAGTGTCACAATTATATGCGCTATATATTTTCATTGCCATTTTTTTCCCCCACAAAAGTGGAGTTACCCTTTAAAGGTTAAAAATGTTTAGGCTTTACAACCACTTTAACCTTTAGGGGCTTGTGCTACGCTCAACATGCAGAATCCCATCATTGGCAATTGTGTACTTGTTTGATGCCCCAAGCTTAAATTAATAATAAAAAAACAAACACACACCACACCCCACCACAAGAGCTTTTGTTAATTTTAGCATAAATCAGGCATTGTTTGCCCCATACACTTCAACTGGAGTGCCTGTAAATGCACACCACACATGTTTGCGCTAAAAGAACTGCTCTCCTCTTCTCTCCTTGTCTAGCCCCATGTACACCTGAAGCTTGATAAATGTGCAAAAACATGCATGCTACATTTTTATTACACAGGATTTATACAGCTCCAATAAGTTTGCAGAGCGCTTTACCACATAAAATGGAGACAATACAATACAAGAGGATTAGGAGAGCCCTGCTCCTGAGAGCTTTCAATCTAATTAGGGAGGGGCTGGTGAAACAAAAAAGGTAGCAACTGTGAGAAACCGTTCACACTACCGCGACTTGGGGGGCGACTTGTCAGACCGCAAGTCGCCTGACATTAGAAATTACATGCAAGTTAATGAACGCTACTGAAGTCGCTCCGACTTCAGAAAAGGTTCCTGTACTACTTCAATCCGACTTCTAGGCGACTTGTACCCATTGATTTCAATGGAAGTCGCCTCCAAGTCGGATCTCCATCTATATGGACGCGACAGTGTCTCCTTGAGGAGGAACTCCACGCCAAATTTTAAACAAAAAACCGGCATGGGTTCCCCCTCCAGGAGCATACCAGGCCCTTAGGTCTGGTATGGATTTTAAGGGCAACCCCCTACGCCGAAAAAACGGCGTGGGGGTCCCCCCAAAATCCATACCAGACCCTTATCCGAGCACGCAGCCTGGCCGGTCAGGAAAGGGGGTGGGGACGAGCGAGCGCCCCCCCCCCTCCTGAACCGCACCAGGCCGCATGCCCTCAACATGGGGGGTGGGTGCTTTAAGGGAAGGGGGCGCCCTGGGGCCCCCCCACCCCAAAGCACCTTGTCCCCATGTTGATGAGGACAAGGGCCTCTTCCCGACAACCCTGGCCGTTGGTTGTCGGGGTCTGCGGGCAGGGGGCTTATCGGAATCCGGGCCCCCCACCCTATTTGAATGAGTATGGGGTACGATGTACCCCTACTCATTCACCCAAGGTGTAAAAGTGTAAATAAAAAAAAAAACACATTTTTTTAAAATATTTTATTGCACTGCTCCGGGGGTCTTCTCGCCAGACTCCGCTTACCGAGTGGAGGAGCCCGGCTTTCTTCTTCGTCGTCGCCGCAGTCGCCTGGGGGTCTCGTTCCGCCTTCGGGGGTCTGCCGGGGTTTCTTCTTCTTCCGATGTTGACTCGTCGATGTCTCTGGCTGGAATGACAGTCCCGGAGGATGCTGGGACTGTGACATCATAGGGGGCGGGGTCACCATGTGACATAAGCATGTGACCCCGCCTCCTTGTCCCTATATAAGTCACAACACAGCACGTCTGTCATTCTGGCCAGAGACATCGACGAGTCAACAGAGGAAGAGGAAGAGGAGGAGGAGGAGGAGGAGGAGGAGGAGGAAGAGGAAGAGGAAGAGGAGGAGGAAGAGGAAGAGGAAGAGGAGGAGGAAGAGGAGGAGGAAGAGGAGAGGAAGAGGAAGAGGAAGAGGAAGAGGAAGAGGAGGAGGAAGAGGAGGAGGAAGAGGAAGAGGAAGAGGAGGAGGAAGAGGAAGAGGAAGAGGAGGAGGAGGAGGAGGAGGAGGAAGAGGAAGAGGAGAGGAGGAGGAGGAGGAGGAAGAGGAAGAGGAAGAGGAAGAACGACGACGAAGAGGAAGAAGAAGGCAGCGGCAAGAAGAAAAGAGACCCCGGCAGACCCCCGAAGGCGGAACGAGACCCCCAGACGACGGCGGCGACGAAGAAGAAAGCTGGTCTCCTCTGCTCGGTAAAAGATCTAGGTAAAAGAGCAGAAGAGAGTGGAGGAGTCCGACGAGAAGACCCCCCAAGACGGAAGAAGACCCCCGGAGCAGTGCAATAAAATATTTTAAAAAAAATGTGTGTTTTTTATTTACACTTTTACACCTTGGGTGAATAGGTAGGGGTACATCGTACCCCATACTCATTCACATAGGGTGGGGCGCTGGGATCTGGGGGCCCCCTTATTAAAAGGGGGCTCCCGGATTCCGATAAGCCCCCTGCCCGCAGACCCCGACAACCAACGGCCAGGGTTGTCGTGAAGAGGCCCTTGTCCTCATCAACATGGGGACAAGGTGCTTTGGGGTGGGGGAGCCGCAGGGCGCCCCTCTTCCCCAAAGCACCCCCCCCCATGTTGAGGGCATGCGGCCTGGTACGGTTCAGGAGGGGGCGATCGCTCGTCCCCACCCCCTTTCCTGACCGGCCAGGCTGCGTGCTCGGATAAGGGTCTGGTATGGATTTTGGGGGGACCCCCACGCCGTTTTTTTCGGCGTAGGGAGTTGCCCTTAAAATCCATACCAGACCTAAGGGCCTGGTATGCTCCTGGAGGGGGAACCCATGCCGTTTTTTTGTTTAAAATTTGGCGTGGGGTTCTCCCTCCAGAGCTGATTATTCTCTGATTGGTCACGGCCAAAGTCGCCTGGCCTGGGGCAACTTAAAGTCGTGTTGTAAGTCATCCCAAGTCGTGTTGAAGTAGCTCTTCAAAGCCCCAAAAGGGCTTCGACTTCCGCTTCCGCCGACGCGACCGGATGTGACGGTCGGACGCGGCGTTCGGATGTGAGCAGCGGGAGTTCCGAGATCAGCCTGAGTCTCCTACAGAATCCTGAGTAGTCTCTGCTACCGAGACCCTAACCCGTGAAAACGAACGCCTGGTGCGATGAGTAATAGTAAGCTGTCGGCGGCCGACCGCCTTAAGGAATTTGCACGAACGGATAAACAGGACGGCGGACATAGCCCTCCACAGACACGGAGTGGCGGACCATCAGTGCTGGAGATCCAGAAGCTTAGTATGCCCCAGCTGCAGTCCGGGAAAGCGGCGGAAAAACAGGAGAAGCATCCTAAACTGACCCTGGAACAGATGAACTCCCAGTTAATGGAGGCCATCCACTCGAGCAATGCAGCCTTAACAGGTAAAATGGATGAGATTATAAATGACATAGGACTGATCAGGCATGATATGCAGAGTATAAGAGAGAGAATGACGGAAGTGGAAAACAGGACAGCTTTATTGGAAGATACTGTTACCCCTATGCTTAAAAGGATAGCTATGACAGAAAAACAGATTACCCTGTGGCATCAAAAATCTGATGATTTTGAGAACCGTATGCGCCGCAACAATTAAAGAATAGTCGGTTTACCAGAGAAAGCAGAGGGTGACTGGTGGCTGGTGACTTCATAGAAAAATGGTTGAAAAATGTATTTCCAGATATGGAGGTATCAGCAGCATATGCAGTGGAGAGAGCGCATAGGGTGCCTGCAGTAATACCTAAACCAGGGCTTCCCCCTAGACCCCTGTTGGCACGCCTACTAAACTGCAGAGATAGAGATACAATCCTGCGGAAGGCAAGACAAAAAGGGAGAGATTCGCTATGAAAACAGTAAAGTATCAATATTTCCAGACTTTTCTCTGGAGCTGCAAAAGCAACGGGCAACATTTTATGAAATAAAACGAAAAATGAGAGAGGCAGGAATCGAATACTCTATGGCATATCCAGCGCGATTGAGAGTGGAGGAAGGGGGAAAGACTGTTTTTCAGTACACCTGAACAAGCCAAAGACTGGCTGGGAACAGTCAAGCCTATGCCTCGATAAATAAAAAAATAAGAGAAGCCCTGAAAGATAAGAGACACCAGGAAGATCGGAACTTTGGGGGGCGGGGCGGAGGAGGGGGGATGAGAGGGACTTTCTCCCTATTTTATATTTACTTCTTATAGATTTCTTTTTTAGGCTAAAGGAAGTAGCCTTAATAATTTATTGATTTGGGTCTCTTTTTTATTTTTGGTGTGTTCTATTCTTTCTTACTTTTTTTTTTTTGGTTGTTTCTTTGCTGTGCTTTTTTTTTTTTTTTGGGGGGGGGGGAAAGAGGGGCAAGGTAAATGTAATGTGAGTAGATGAGAAAATAGAGATAGGGAGCAATGCACAAGGAAATAAATATCTTTTGTCTTTTTTTTATTTTTTTCTTTTTCTCTTTTTCCCTCCCCCTTATTTTTTTATTTTTTTTTATTTTTTTGATTGGGGGAGAGGAGAAGTGTTTTTTTTTTTTTTCCTCTTCTCATCTTCCTTTTTAGAAAGGGAGGGAGAGGAAGAAGGGGAGGACACCTCCTCCTCCCCCTCGCCCCTCTTATCTCCGATCTCTTACACATATAAAAAGGGGAAAAAAAATGCGGGAGAAGGTAGGAGCAGACAGGCTGAGATTGAAATAAATTACCTATATAAGGGCAAAATGCAATATGTTGGTAATGCCCTAAAAAAAATGGTATGGATGAATGGAGTGGAATGGATGAATGAGAAGAGAGAGGTAGAAAAGAGAATGGTCACGAAAGGGAAAAAAAGGGACATAGGATCTTTTTCTTTTTGGGGGAACAATGGCTAAAATAAAATACAATAAATATGAGTAATCAGTACACGTTTTTGTCATGGAATGTGAGAGGTATGGGAACACAATTAAAACGAACACAGGTTTTCACAGAAATTAATAAAGTGCAGGCCAAGATCATTTGTATCCAATAAACACACATGATCAAAGAGAGACTGAAGTATTTAGAAAAACCTTGGATACAATGGTCAAGCCATTCATGTCATACAACATACTCAAGAGGGGTTTCTCTCCTGGTCCATCGGGGAGTAACATGGGAATGTATTAGAGAAAAAAGAGATCCTGATGGAAGATATGTTTTTGTTTTTGCTTTGGTGCATGCATTGCCAGTTGTAATTATGGGGATCTATAACCCTCCCCCAGCTACAATGCGAGTATTGAAAGAGGCAGTGATATTTATGTCAGAATACCCAGAGGCACATGTATGTATGGGAGATTTCAATATGTGTTTAGATCCAAAGCTAGACAGGTTCGGGAGAAGTAAGCAAAAAGGAGTGGAAGGGCCGAAGGTGTTGGAGAAATTTATGAACGAAGTAGACTGGGCTGACCTATGGAGGATCAGAAACCCAGGGACTCGGTCTTATTCGTGGCATGCACCAGGGAGAGGGTGCATGTCTAGAATAGATATGGTAATGGGGAACGAAAAGATCCTGCCAATGGTTCGATCTGTAGCTTATATGACAAGAGGGGTGTCTGACCACTCTGGATTAACCTTTGAGCTAAAAATAGGCCCAAAAAGAATACGACCGAGTTATAGGATACAGGCTCAATGGTTGACCCAGATAGGATCAAATGATAGAATTCCAGAGCAAATGGGAATGTTCCTGGAAGCACATAGGAACAGGAAAATAGATGGAGTAATTTGGGACACATTTAAGGCATACTTGAGGGGAATAACAAGATCAACAATATCATACATTAAACGTACTAACAGACAGGAAGAAGAGGAAATGGAACAGTTATGTGCACAGGCAGAAAATAGGTTTATAGGGGACCCCTCAAATATAAATCAAATAAGATGGGCAGCCTTATCACGGCAATATAAGAACCAACTAATAATCAACGCTAAACGTAAGAAATTCCAATATGCACAAAAAAAATTTGCACAAGGACAGCAAGCTAACAAGATGCTGAACTTCTTGATAAGACGGCAAAACCCATCACTAGCAATATCAGAGGTGAAAAATGAGAACAGGGAGACGGTAAATACATTAGATGAGATACTTGAGACCTTCCAAAAATATTATATTAACATGTATACATCAACACTGACCTGTACAAGAGAAGAGATAGAGGATTACCTGAAGGATATGGACTTTCTTAAATTAACAGAGGAACAAAAAGAGGAGTTAGAGAGGGACATAGAGGAAGAGGAAGTACGAGAAGCTATCCTCTCCTTGGGAAAGGGTAAGTCTCCAGGGCCAGATGGCATACCATTGGAAATGTACCAGCGATATGCAGAGATTATGGTACCAGTTATGACCAAAATGTATGGAGAGGCGTTTCGAGGGGAGAAATGCCAGCCGCTATGTATGATGCTACAGTTATACTGATACCAAAATCAAAGAAAAAGATAGAACTGAATGTGGGTCGTACAGGCCAATATCATTATTAAATATAGATTACAAAGTACTGGCAAAAGTACTTGCCAAAAGGCTCAACCAGGTAATTCTATCTATAATATAATGAGAGAGTTTATTCCGGAAACAAGTGCCTTGGCATCGCTGGACACAGCCAAGGCATTTCATTCTATAGAATGGGAATTTCTGCAGACAGTCCTGGATAGGAATGGATTTGGAGAAAAATTTAGAAAATGGGTGAGAATAATTTATAAACAACCATGCTCCAATTTGTTAATAAATGGTATATTATCTCCTACAATAAAATTATATAGAGGAACAAGACAGGGTTGCCCAATGTCACCGCAATTATTTGCCCTGGCAATTGAAGCATTGGCAAATAGATTTAGGCAATCAGATAAATATAAAGGGATTAAAGTAGGAAAAAAAAAAACGAACATATAGGCTTATATGCGGACGATATTATATTATATTATATATGGGAGATGCGCAAGCATCTTTGACGGAAGCAATGAGAATAATAGAAATATACGGGAGGTTCTCAGGGTTAAAAATAAATTGGCAAAAATCCGCACTGATGCTTCTAGGATCAGGTAATGAAAGGAGAGTTCAGACCCCATTAAAAATAGTCGACGTTTTTAAATATTTAGGAGTAAATATCACGTTGAAACCTGAAGAAGAGATGGAAGCTAATATATCCCATTAGTAGAGCATGTTAAGAGAAAATTGGAAATATGGATAAAGCTACCAATATCAATGGCAGGCAGAATTCAGTTGATAAAATCTATTATACTACCCAAGTGTTTATATGTATTTGCACATTCCCCAGTAAAAATACCAAGACAGATATTTAAAAAATTCAATTCGCAGATGACTCGGTTCATCTGGGCATATGGAAGATGCAAACTAAAATTCAATAAATTACAAAGACCAAAGACAGAAGCTGGGCTGGCTCTCCCGGACTTGTATTTATATTACTTGGCAGGGCAACTGAAACATTTAAGATCATGGGTAGGACAGGAAAAAATAACAAGGATAGAGGAATATCTTCTTAGTAAAATGCAAATAGATGACTTAATGATGGGATTAGAATTAAAAGATCTGAGGAGAGTGGGAGTAAAAATCCCCCTATTGAAAGTGGCAAGGACAGTATGGAGGGAGGCTAAGAAATTGACGGGATTTGTTGGTATCCCAACAGAAACTGCGCTTTGGAATAACCCAAAATTCGAACAGCTGGAAACATTTGAGAACAGCAAATTCTGGAAGCAGAATAAGATAATAACTTTTGGCCAGCTTTATGATAAAAATGTAATATTAACCTATGAAAACCTGTGTAAACAATATAATTTACTGAGTAAACAGTTCTACAGATACCTTCAGCTGAGGCAGGTGCTACAGGTACAGTTTAGAAGGGAGGAATTAAAAATATCTAAATATCCCCTTATAGGCATCTTGAGATCGCAGGGACCTAAGGGATTGATAGCCAAAATTTATACACATCTGCTACAGAAGAAAATAGAAGGTGAACCACTGAAAATAAGGGATAAGTGGCAGGCGGCTATCCCAGACATGAGCGATCATGAATGGGATGAAGCCTGCAATTCCCATCTGAAAGTATCCCCCGCAATGAACAACAGGATAATACAGATGAATATAATACATCAGACGTACTTGGCTCCAAATAGACTGTACAAAATGGGGAGGATGACTGAACCAAGATGTACTAGATGTACTAGATGTGGGCAGGGGGGAGCAGACTTCCTTCATGTAATGTGGTACTGTGGTAAAATAGGAAAATATTGGCAACAGGTAGCTAGGAACATAGGAAAAGTCTTGAATAAACCTTTTATGGCTACGATGGAATTATGTTTGCTGGGGATATTAAGGGAAGAGAGAGACAATAGAGACAATAATACCTTCTTAAGGGAGGTACTATTTCTGGCAAGAAAACAAATAATAGAAAAATGGATTCAGCCATATCCCCCAACAGTAACCCAATGGGTGAGAGCAGTAAATCAGGTCCTACCCTACGAAAAAATAATGTATGAACAAAGGGGAAACGGGCGAAGATATGAAAATATATGGGTAAAATGGAATAGAACATGGTTAACAGTGGATATAGGAACACCTGAAAACATAGTATAAGGGGACCATAGAGGGTGAGAGAGAATGGAATGAATGAGAGGAGAAAATGTAATTATAATTTGTATTATATAAAGAAATGTAAAATCATATAAAAATGTACAATGTAAACTATTATGTAAGGAAAAATTTGGAATAAAGAGTTTTGAAAAAAAAGTAGCTCCTCAAGTCGTGTCCAAGTTGCCTCCAAAAGTCGCGCTGGAAGTCGTGCTGGAAGTCGTGTCGCAACACTACGGAAACAAGAAAAACAGAAGGGCGCACCGACCTTTGTGCATTACCACTAAAAAGGCTTTATTAAAATCGATAAAAACAGCAAAGTTACTACTCACAAACGAGTACACGGTACAGGCAAAAACATGGATGGATGAATACGTCCACTGCTATGAACTTCCAATCTCGATTTTTGGACACCGGGAGGACCTGATGGTTCCTCTAGTGAATGGCTGACGCGTTTCAGGGGAGTACCCCTTTCATCAGAGCCTACAAGATATAGATATATAGAGGCACCTTTCATATTTATGCAATCCATCATATATTGAATGGGAGATGGGAGGGCCTATGAGGAGGAGGGGGTGGGGGGAGGGGTTAAGTGCCCGACCACGCCCACCTGTATACCCTCCCTATATATAAAAAGAGAGTGGATTAAAATGGGGGGAGACGAGACCATTGCCTGCTTGTAGGCTCTGATGAAAGGGGTACTCCCCTGAAACGCGTCAGCCATTCACTAGAGGAACCATCAGGTCCTCCCGGTGTCCAAAAATCGAGATTGGAAGTTCATAGCAGTGGACGTGTTCATCCATCCATGTTTTTGCCTGTACCGTGTACTCGTTTGTGAGTAGTAACTTTGCTGTTTTTATCGATTTTAATAAAGCCTTTTTAGTGGTAATGCACAAAGGTCGGTGCGCCCTTCTGTTTTTCTTGTTTCCGTAGTGTTGTGAACACCCATTGTTCAAAGGAGGGCTGCAAGATTTTGGACATTACCTTGAGGAATTATACTTATATATACTTTTTTACGAACCAAGAGACTAGACACCAGAGCGCAGGAGAATTTGTTGTGTGGAAGTTGTGTCGCCCCTGTGTGAACCGGCACTGAGGGATGAACTGATGAGGGGAGTAGAAGATTCAGTTGTCAGCTGAAGACAGGATAGGCCTCCCTGAGGAGATGAGTTTTCAAGGATCGCCTAAAAGTGGACAGAGTAGGATTGATGGAAAAATATAGAATAAAATTCCCCATGGGGTTTTTAGGCAGCAATAAAGAACAATTTATTGATGAAACCAAGATAATTTTTATTTTATCCAAAAGACACAAATGTAATTAGTAGTTTTAAAATTCAAGCTCTGGTTTACATGCGAACAATCCACAGGATGACGGTACATGCAACATTTGTATACATCAATGTGGGTAAGAATGCTATACAATTATATTGAAGTTTAATTCCAAAAGATCATCTGATGAAAAGCACCCCACTACCCCAATGCCTTTCCACCGTTTAGGAGTCATGGTCTTCTTCGGGGGGGGGGGGGGGAAAGAAAAGGGGCAACTTTATCACATTTCTGTGAAAATATCAAAAGAGGAAAACATTAGACATTTTATAAAATTGTTTTACTTTCTACAATTATTGTACAATTTTTCACATGTAATATTTACCCTTCCACCAGATTGTTTCGGTTAGACCAGAGACTTTGCTAAAAACCAAGAATTTTGCTCTGAGAGTAGTCGTGGGTATCACCGCCGAAATGTTGCTCCCCAATCTCCCCACCAAGAGGGAAGAGGAAAAGGCCCCCCGAAAGGGGTCAAAATCACGGGCTTACAGAGGATGACAGTAAAAGGGGGTTCCCCCAATGTTGGGGGTACCACTGTGTGGGTGGTCGCACCTGAAAACAACAATTTTATTAAATTACTAGAACAATAGTTGGTTGGTAATTAGGTTGGCCCCTTTTATCTAATAATTATACTATTGGTTTAATTCTAATGGCTCTATTCATACAGAACACTGCCCTCTATGAAATATATGGTATTCACGAATATAAAAAAATAAAAAAGAATAAAAATTAAAAAAAACACATCTGAAGAACTCCAACAAAGTGCTGCAAGATCTAAAATTGACTGAATCTCCACAAACTAAATCTACCTCAAGAAGAACAGCATCTACTTCCTCACAAAGAAATTCTTCTCAATATGTGGAGAAAAATGGAAATCAACACCAACACAAAAGAAGTAGACATGTATCACCATCTCAAGAAAAAGAAGATGTTATGGAATGAAAATTGCAAAAAGGGAAGTTGCAAATATAATCCTTTAATGTAAAAGAATTGATGAAGAATTCCATTATCATTGGTAGAGAAATCTACTCCCAATAACTAATGGACTGCATATTATCGAATTATTCCAGAACTTGGTCACAATATGTAAAGGAGCCCAAAATCCCTTCTAAAAGTCATGACTCCAAATTTTTTTTTTTCTTCTTCATTCCTATACAGGGTTTTTGTGATCGTTATCCTTCATATTGACTTTATTTTTTATTATTCCTTATTTTTATTTTTTAATTTTCCAAATTTACCCTACAAGATCCATTTTGATTCATATTGGTGTGTCTATACATTTACATGATGTAATCACCATGGTTGGGTTACTTCCTTAGGGATGCAAGTTTTTTTTTTTTATATTAACCAAATATCTGCAATTTTCAGGATAAATTAGTTAAAGTATAGTATCTTTTTTCATTCACTTATCCGTAATATGATTCCTCATTCAATATTATTAGTTTAATCTATCCTTTATCAATTTACCCTTAAATCGGGTGAAAATTTCAGTTAATGCTTCAATTAACAGAATATTGAAAGTCTTTATTAACAAACATTAGAATGATGCTAATATTTTATATATATATGGAGGCAGATATTCTCCTTCATTTTCACTTTTTATTTAATTTTTTTATATCCATTTTTATCTTATTTATATTTTTACTTTTATTGTTATTGTTAATTTTAATCAAATTTTTCCAATTTGACCTATATAGTCCTTTTGATTCATATTGGTGTGACTATACATTAACACTGATTTTAATCACCATGGATGGGTTTCATCCATAGAATTGCAAGTTTCATTTATTTTATCTTTCTATATTAACCAAATAACTCAAATTCACAGGACAAATAAGAATATATAATTGGAAGTTCAGTCTCTTTTCCCTTCACTTATCCATATTAGGATTCCTCATTTCATTACTATTAGACAAATCTATTCCTTATCAATTTACCCTAATCGGGTGAAAATTCAGTTATTGTTTAAAATTAACGAAATATTTAAAGGGTTTATTAACAAACATCATTATGAGGTTTATATTTAATATATTTTGAGACGGGTGTTCTGCTCACGGAAGATCCGTGCGCCCCAATTCGCCTTCACCGGATCCCCAGATTTAATATGGGGGGATTCAGTGTGTCCTACATCACGGGTACACCTTGAATGTTTCAACATCTTTATTGTACCTATTTATTACATGATCTCACACATCTTTTGTTCCTTACCCACTCCAGTTCTTCCTGGACTTTTCTTTCTATTATTTCTATCTTTTATCCGCGGACATTGGGTCGAGAAGCCAACACTCTGGAATATTTGGTAAGAATGGTCTGCTGACTCAACAACTGCTATGGCACCATTGAATATTCTATCCCTGAATGTTCAGGGTCTAAATATTCTGCAAAAACGCACAAAAGCTTTTAGAACAGTTCAGGCCAAAAAAGCACACATTGTGTGCTTTCAAGAAACGCATTTTACAAAAAATGTAACTCCCAAATTTTATAATGCTTCATATCCCCAGGTATTCACAGCTTCAGCTGATACCAAGCAGCGAGGTACTCTTGTAGCCTTTCATAGGTCTACTCCCTTTACAATACATAATGAAATTAAAGATCCAGCAGGCAGATATATTATACTTACAGGATTTATTATGGACACAGCCATTACCATTGTCTCGTACTATGCGCCTAATAAAAAACCTATACCTTTTCTGTCACACCTTTTTCAAGTAATAAACTCAAATAAAATGGGAACGCTAATTATATGTGGGGATTACAACCAGGTCATTCTCCCATTTTTGGGCAAAACCCCTTTTTCTCCTCCCAATAATCTAAACAATCTTTCTCTCAGCTCCTCTCTAAATTTAAATTAGTGGACTCCTGGAGAGAAAATAATCCTACCAAAAGAAAATACACTTACTTCTCGCACCCACATCAAATTTTTAGTCGAATTGACCATATCTCTTTAACTATAGGAATGGTGCCAGAAATACTTACATCCAATATAATCCCAATTCCTGCATCCGATCATAATGCAGTTTTCACTTCCATTGCATCTACCATACCGAATGCACACGATCACACATGGTACCTTCCAAACATTATTAAAACACCCATCTTATCGCAAATCAATAGAACTAGCCCTAAAAGAATATTTAAAAAATAACACATGCTCAGACATTTCCCCATTGACTCTCTGGGAAGCACACAAACCCGTTCTAAGAATAATTCAACAACAGTCGGGAATACTCAAAACGGGAACGCATAAAAATGGCAAGGAAACTTGAAACTGAATTTACCGTATTTATCGGCGTATAACACGCACCGGCGTATAACACGCACCCCAAGTTTAGGAGGGAATTTTAAGGAAAAAAAGTTTTAGGAGAGAAGTTTAGGGAAAAAAAAAAAAAAAAACTTACATTTAAGCGTCATTTGCAGCTTGCCCAGCGTCATTTGCAGCTTGCCCAGCGTCATTTGCAGCTTGCCCAGCGTCATTTGCAGCTTGCCCAGCGTCATTTGCAGCCTTTCCCAGCGTCATTTGCAGCCTTTCCCAGCGTCATTTGCAGCCTTTCCCAGCGTCATTTGCAGCCTTTCCCAGCGTCATTTGCAGCCTTTCCCAGCGTCATTTGCAGCCTTTCCCAGCGTCATTTGCAGCCTGCCCAGCGTCATTTGCAACCTGCCCAGCGTCATTTGCAGCCTGCCCAGCGTCATTTGCAGCCTGCCCAGCGTAATTTGCAACCTGCCCAGCGTCATTTGCAACCTGCCCAGCGTCATTTGCAACCTGCCCGGCGTCATTTGTAGCTTGCCCGGCGTCATTTGCAGCTTGCTAGTGTCATTTGCAGCTTCCTAGTGTCATTTGCAGTTCGCCATCATTTAAATTTCCCGCCGCGAGAAATACCGCGCATGCGCGGCCGAAAAAGACCGAACCGCGGCCGAAAAAGGCCGAAGTGCGGCCGAAAAAGACCGAGCCGACTGTTCAGCTCCGCTCGGAGTCCCGCCTCCCTGCTGTTTCGGAAGCGAGCGCAGGGAGGCGGGACTACGAGCGGAGCTGAACAGCCGGCTTCGGTCTTTTTCGGCCGCGCTTCGGCTTTTTCCGGCCTTTTTCGGCCGCGCTTCGGCTTTTTCCGGCCTTTTTCGGCCGCGCTTCGGCCGCGGTCGCCATTTTTTCGGCGCCGCAACCGATTTTTGTCATTTTTTTTTTTGGGTATCGGCGTATAACACGCACCCACGACTTTCCCCCGATTTTAAGGGGGAAAAAGTGCGTGTTATACGCCGATAAATACGGTAATTCCTCTTTTATAGATTTTCAAAACAATCCGACTCCGACAACAAAAACTAAACTAGAAAAGGCAAGATTCGAATACAATTTATTCCTTACAAATTCGGCAGCTAAATCATTGTACCGTACTAAACATGCGTTTTATGTTAAGTCAAATAAATCTGGCACGTACTTAGCTCGTGCACCAAAATCCATTAATAAATCTTTTAAACCAATCAGACTTAAATGGGCAAGAAACACTTACACCAGTAATCCGCTCAAAATAGTGCAGAAATTTGGATCTAGCTTATCATCCCTATACTCTGAAACAAAAAAGAGTTTAACCCTGTAGAAGCTGAATCCTTTTTCTCACATATAAAGATTCCTCAAATGTCTTCCTCTCATAAGAATCTTTTAGACGAACATATAACTACAGAAAATGTAATGGCTGCCATTAAATATTTAAAAATAAACAAAAGACCGGGCCCTGACGGATATACAGCACTTTATTATCGCACTTTTGCTGACATTTCCCCTATGTTGGCGGATGCATTTAATATATTAGACGATAAATCCTTTAGACCAGAATCTTTAATGGCAATCATTTGCATGATTCCAAAACCTAATTCGGATGAAACTTTCTGGTCTAATTACCGTCCTATTTCAATGTTAAACACTGATATCAAAATTCTGTCAAAAATTCTAGCATGTCGCCTAAATAAAATTATTGGATCTCTAATACATCAAGACCAGGTCGGATTTATGCCCAAACGTCAAGCGGGAGACAATGTGCGTAGAGCAGCGCTGCTAGCACACATTGCAAAAACACGTTGTATACCTGCATGTTTCCTTTCGCTAGACATAAAAAAAGCCTTTGATTCTATTTCTTGGTCATATATGAATTACACCCTACAAAAATGTGGCTTTGGTCCTAAATTACATAAATTGGATAATGGCATTATATAACAAACCACAAGCTTACGTAAAATATGCGGGTTACAAAGACTGAACTGTTTAACATTGAAAGAGGTACAAGACAGGGATGTCCACTTTCCCCTTTATTGTTTGCGCTTTTAATTGAGCCACTTGCCCAATCAATGAGATCAAATCATACTATAACAGACATTGAATTAGGTGGTTACAAACACAAAATCTGTCTTTTTGCAGATGATATATTATGATTTCTTTCTTCTCCACAGGTCTCAGGACCCAATCTTATTCCTATTCTTAATGATTTTGCTGCTTTTTCTGGCTTATCAATCAACCCCAAAAAATGCTTAGCTTTTAACATATCCCTTTTAGAATTGGAACTAACCTCGGCAAAACAGGGATTTAATTGGAATGGAAAATCAATCCCATATTTAGGGATCGATCTTACTGTGTCATTGTCAGATCTTTTTCCATTAAATTATCCTCCAATCCTGAAATCTATATTAAACCTAATGAAATCCTGGTCTCACATCCCACTTTCTTGGTTTGGAAGAATAAATACAATTAAAATGACAACACTTCCCAAAATACTATACTTATTCAGAGTATTACCAATTCCAGTGCCTGCCTATTTTTTGAGTATTCTACAGAAAAGAACATTGACATATATATATGGGGTTGCTCTAAACTGCAAATACAAAAATACACGTTATTTGTCCCTAAATTAAACGAGGGTTTGGGATGTTTTAACTTTGCGCAGTACTAGAAGGCAGCACATTTGGCTAGTCTCCCCAAATATCAAGCAAATTACGAGATTCCTCTATGGGTAACATAGAAGCAGCAGAATGTGACCCATTGACAATTTCTAACCTACTTTGGATTTCCCGAAAAGACCGTAAAGAATTGCGTAATCCTATTTCCTATTATCCCATTTTCTTTCTCTATGGGATAAAACTAAAATTGGGAACCGCCTACAATCAATACACAATCCTCTCCTCTCATTCTACAAAAACCCAGCTTTCTATCCTGCATGAGTTTCTCCCAAATCATTTAGAGAATGGGTATCCGTTAACCTCTTGACGATGCATAAATTCGTAAACACTTCATCCTTTATTCCTTTTCCGACTCTATGTGAATCTTATGGTTTACCCCAATCCGAATTATTTCAATACCTACAAATTAAAAATGTCTTCACACCCTTCCTAAAAACTGATACTCCACTTGATCAACTCACTGGTTTTGAAAATATTTGTAAGAACGATCCTCATACTAGGGGTATAATATCACTATTATACTCCCAGATTTTAAACACATCCTGAAATGGGAAAACCTTCCCATGTACAAAAAATTTGTTGGATCTGGAAAGAACATTCGGAAATGCAGAATGGAACCGAATTTGGTCAGTAACAAAGGCAATATCCCCTAATATATTGGCGGTCAAGGCAAACTACAAAGGTGATAACCAGATGGTACCTTGTAAATATGCACAGAATTGCTCAGCTCCTTGTAAATATGCACAGAATTGCTCAGCACAAGGTTTCCGTGAATTTGGGCACATATTTCCACACCTGGTGGGTATGCCCTAAAGCACAAACTTTTTGGACGGCAATATTCAATATTGCATATAAATTGTTTAAAAGGGAAATCCCTATTGATCCTGTAATGGCTCTCCTTAATTTAAAACTGGATTACTTAACACATTACCAATTTAACCTGCTGGTTCAACATTTCACAGCAGCCAAACACTGGCAAAAGCCTGGAGAGTTGTGAATAGGATGAATACTATGTCTCATACTATATTGATAGCTCGAGTCAAACATGATTCCAAAATTTAAAAAAATATGGCAGCCATGGATAAATAACTTTTTATCTCCATCATTTGACTTGTAAGTGCTTTTGCCATGGTAGTTGATTGAGAAGATACCATCCTGAATCCATTCATTTCAGAAATAGTGGCGGCTCTCGGCCCAATTCCGCGCATTCCTTTCCTTCCCCTCTTTCTTTTCTTCCTTTTTTCTCTTTATATCTTTTTATTTCTCTCACCTTCTTTTATTTCACTATACTCATACTCACATACCATTATAAAATATGCATACAAGTTGTATCTATCCAATTATAGTTCAGAGGATTACATCTAACTTGATCCTTGATTTACAAATTCTTAATGATATTTTTGTTTATTAGTTAAGGATTTACTAATAAATTTACCATGTATGTCTTTAAATGGATTCAGAGAAAAAGAAAAAAGAGAAAAAAGAAAAAAAAAAAAAAAAGAAGAAAAACTAAAAAACGGGAAGGGGTGAAAAATGATGATTCATGATATGGAAGTGAAAAAGCTGACAAAGAATAAATGGCTGTGCTGCTGTGGTGTGTGTATGGTGAAAGAAAAAAGCATGTTTTTCATGTGCCAATGTCAAAGTGAAATGCAGAGGAGGGGGGGAGTGTTGCAATGAAGTGAAAAACAAAAGTGAAAAAACAAGATGACAGCAAAGTGAGTGACAAATAAAATTGAAATGAATAAAATTGGACTAAGAGAAAAGAGGAAAAGGAGTCTCACTGCTGTTCTGTCCCCTAAGGTAAATGCAGCCCGAGGTATCACGTGCTTTCCGGCAAGGGGAGAGGGGGAGAATCCATTAATTTGTCTCCCTGCCTCCAAGACCCCACAGTTATACCATTCTCCACTGTGTGGAGCAGTCCTCTTGCCAGCGGCGTTCCGTGATCGCCGCCGGACGACGCATGCGCAGCGAGTCCTCCCGGGTCACGCCGGGGGGCTCGTCCTGCACGCGCGTGGGCAGCATGACGTCACACACTTTGCGTCGGAGAAGACGGTAGTTCCGGGGCACAGTGTACCTTCCGGAACGCCGAGAGGATGAAGAGCTGCCAAGACGGCTCAGGTGTTCTCCCCAGAAGGGGAAGATTGGTGGGTGGAACAAACACACCGGAATCAACTTACATACAGTAAGCAAGTATGATACAAATTAATGCGCAGACACCAGGATCACTCAGTTGATCCCTGGAAAGCGCAACACTGATGGACTGCATTGACAGGTATGGACCACTCTGGAAGCAGAGATTCTTCCCTTTTCTTACAAGAGTGTGGGCCAATATTGGCCAACATAGCTGGTCTTAAAATCTCTTATAATCAGTTTCGATTTGACTGCTCCAAAGCAGGATACTACTATATACCTTAAAGAGGAAGTAAAGCCTCCTCAAAAAAAAAAAAAAACGGAACCTGCAAGGCAAAGGCATAATGAGCTAGTATGCATAGCATACTAGCTCATTATGAATAACTTACCTGAGAACGAAGCCCCCGAAGCAGTCCTCATCCACGACCTTCTCCGCCGCCATCAAGCACAAAGTGACTTCCGGGTCTCGCCGCTCCAGCACTCTTTCGCGTGACGTCACATGCGCACGAAAGGTTTTACAACCATTTTAATGGGCAATCTTTGAAGCCCATCAAATTTAACAATAAAACTCACAGGTAACAAATATCACTAATCACCGTATTTATCGGCGTATAACATGCACTTTTTCCCCCTTAGAATCGGAATTTAAACCCGGACAAGACTGCAAATGACGCTGGCAAGCTACAATGACACTAGGCAAGCTACAATGACGTTGGGCAAAGCTGCAATGACGCTGGGCAAAGCTGCAATGACGCTGGGCAAAGCTGCAATGACGCTGGGCAAAGCTGCAATGACGCTGGGCAAAGCTGCAAATGACGCTGGGCAAGCTGCAAATGACGCTTAAATTAAATTTTTTTTTTTCCCTAAACTTCCCTCCTAAAATTTTTTTTCCTTAAAATGCCCTCCTAAACTTGGGGTGCGTGTTATACACCGGTGCGTGTTATACGCCGATAAATACGGTATAGTGTAGTATTCGTCTCCCCTTTTTTTCTCCTTTTCCTCTTTTCTCTTCAATTTTATTTATTTGTCACTCACTTTGCTGCCATCTTGTTTTTTCACTTTTGTTTTTCACTTCATTGCAACACTCCCTCCCCCCCCCCTCCCCTCCTCTGCATTTCACTTTGACATTGGCACATGAAAAACAAACATGCTTTTTTCTTTCACCATACACACCACAGCAGCACAGCCATTTATTCTTTATGTCAGCTGTTTCACTTCCATATCATGAATCATAATTTTTCACCCCTTCCCGTTTTTAGTTTTCTTTTTTCTTTTTCTCTTCTCTTCCTTCCCTTTTTTTGCACAACTGATTTACTTTATGTCATTTACTAGAGGTGGCATTTGCATGCGCATACACATAAACAGCTCACCATACAACTTCACTGGTCATTCATTCACCACAAGATATTAATGCACAATTAAAATAAAGTTCTTACAAACTACACTTAATAATTAAGCTTAAAAATATATATATTTTTTTTTTATATTCGTGAATACCATATATTTCATAGAGGGCAGTGTTCTGTGTGAATAGAGACATTAGAATTAAGCCAATAGTATAATTATAATTATTAGCTAAAAGGGGTGTATAGCCATACCTCATTTTAAGGCCAACCTAATTACCAACCAACTATTCTCCTTCCTCATGATTTAGCAATTACAGTGCGAACTATACGAAATATATTAGTAATTTGATAAAATTGTTGTTTTCAGGTGCGACCACCCACACAGTAGTACCCCCAACATTGGGGGGAACCCTGCTTTACTGTCATCCTATGTAAGCCCGTGATTTTGACCCCTTTCGTGGGGCCTTATCCTCTTCCCACTTGGTGGGGAGATTGGGGAGCAACATTTTAGCGGTGATGCCCATGACTAATCTCAGGGAGCAAAATTCTTGGTTTTTAGCAGTCTCTGGTCTGAGCGAAACAATCTGGTGGAAGGGTAAATATTACATGTGAAAAATTGTACAATAATTATAGAAAGTAAAACAATTTTATAAAATGTCTAATATTTTCCTCTTTTGATATTTCGCAGAAATGTGATAAAGTTGCCCCTTTTCTTAGTTTTTTTCCCCCCTGAAGACCATGACTCCTAAATGGTTGAAATGCATTGGGGTAGTGGGGTGCTTTTCATCAGATGATCTTTTGGAATTAAACTTCAATATAATTGTATAGCATTCTTACCCACATTGATGTATACAAATATTGCATGTACCGTCATCTGTTGAATTGTTCGCACATGTAAACCAGAGCCTGAATTTTAAAACTACTAATTACATGTGTCATGGACAGATTGGGGTAGTGAGTTTCAGGAGGACAGGGGAGGCTCTGGAGAAGTCCTGGAGACAAGCATAGAAGGAATAGACAAGGGAGTTCCTGAGCAGGATGTTTTGGAAGGAGCGGAGAGGATGGTTTGGCTGATATTTTGGAGACAAGATTGGTGATATAGCTCAGGGCAGAGTTGTAAATGGCTTTGTTTGTTATTGTTAGGGTTTTGAATTGTATTTGTTGGGCAATGGTAATCCAGTGGCGGAATTGGCAGAGAGGGGTGGCAGACACTAAATGGTTGGTAAGGATGAGGAGTCTAGCAGCAGCATTCATGATAGACTGAAGAGGGGATAGCTTGCGGAGAGGTAGCCCAATTAGGTGGGAGTTACAATAGTCAAGGCGATAGATAACAAGGGACTGAATAAGTCGCTTAGTGGTTTCAACAGTTAAAAAGGGGTGAATTTTGGAGCAGTTACAGGAGGTGAAGTCTGCAATATTTGGACAGTAATTGGACTTGTGGCTGGGTCAGAGTCCAGGATTACACCTTGCACCCTGGCATGAGGGGAGGGACAGATAGTTGCATTATTGATCTTGATGGAGAAGTCAGGGGAGGGGGGCATGGGCTGGAGGAAAAATTAGATTGTTTATCAGTGCAACCCCCCCTCGGATCCCACCCAGGACCACCATCATGGCCATCCACACTGGACATCCAGGTATGCTCCCCCTAGACCCCCAGGGAAATGCACATCTGTGCCCAGGCAGCTGCCAATCAGTGCCCACTGACAATGCCTACCAGTGCCACCAGGGATGCCCATCAGTGCCGCCTATCAGTGCCACCCATAAGTACCCATGTTTTCAGCCTTTCAGTGTCACCCAGTGCCCACCACTTATCAATGCTGCATATCAGTGCCCATCGTCTGTGCCCGTTCATTGGTGCTGCCTTATCAGTGCCCGTCAGTGCCGCCTTATCAGTGCCCATCAGAGAAAGAGAAAAGTTACTTGTTTACAAAATTTTATAAACAGAAACAAAAAAACTTACATTTTTTTTCAAAATTTTCGGTCTTTTTTTTTTTATTTGTTTAGCAAAAAATAAAAACCGCAGGGGTGATTAAATACCACCAAAAGAAAGCTCTATTTGTGGGAAGAAAATTATAAAAATTTAGTTTGGGTACAGTGTTGTATGACCATGCAATTGTCGTCAAAGTACAACAGCGCTGAAAATGGTCTTGGGCAGGAAAGTGTATAAGTGCCCTGTATTGAAGTGGTTAAGAATTAATGCCAGAGGAGACTAAAAGAGTGAGGCGAGGAGTAGAGAGATAGATTTGTGTGTCGTCAGCATAGAGATGGTACTAGAAGCCATGGGAATTTATCAATTGACCAAGGGAGAAGGTGGGGTCTGAGGACAGAACCTTGGGGTACCCTGACAAAAAGAGGAAGTGGAGAGGAGGAAAGAGTTATAGGTAACACTGAAGGAGCGATGCGATAGGTAGGAGTAGAACCAGGAGAGAGCAGAGTCTTGAAGGCTAAGAGTGGAGTTTTTTGAGGGGGGGGGGGGGGGGTGGTAAACGGTATCAAAGACTGCAGACAGGTCTAGTAGTATGAATATGGAGTAGTGGCTATTGGCTTAAGCAGTTAGTAGAGCATTGGGTAGGGAAGTTTCAGTGGAGTGTAGCAAGCAAAAGCCATACTGTAAAAGGGGTCAAGAAGGTTGTGGTCAGTAAGGTAGGAGCCCAGAGCTCGTAGACCAAGCATTCTATCGTTTATCGTACTCAAGAAAACTAGGTTCACATCTTTGCACAAGCTTGGCAGCCCATTCATTTGAATGGGCTGCTATTGTATGCCTGTGTTTCATGCAGGAAAAAGTTTCTTGCATCTTTTACACCATGCAATTTCCCACAACCAAAAATGCCCAGCATTTTGAGATGCGTAGGGGTGCCATTAATGGCAACCCGCACATCTGCAAAAGAGCAGTGTGGTTTGGCTGAGGGTGGTTGCAGATGCAGAAACAGGTGCGATTTACATGCTGTCTTACACCCGAAACCATCTGCACAAGTGTGAACCTAACCTAGACCTGATTTGTGATGTCTGGATTACGAGACTAACTAAACACAATTACAGATCTTGTGGCATATAAAAATAGAATTTCGACTTTGTATTTAGCTGTGTGGTTAGAGTTCAGCTTTGTTAATTACTTACAGATGATGGATCTAACAGTGGTAGGGTTGAAAGGTGTCCATGTACCTGGGAGGGAAAGAGGAACAAAAAAAAAAAAAAGTTAATGTTAGCAATATTTAGAACATGTAAACACTATTACTTACTGGTTCACATAATTGCTTGATGCTGAATTGCTCTCAAGAGTGTGTGGGTGCCATAGGGTGCAAAGTTAAATGCAACAATCCTATAAATCCAAAACACTGAAAAGTTAATGCTTTGCCAAATGCCAATGAGCTCAAAACACAACATTTAAAGTGGAACTTTACTAATAACAACTTTATAAAAAAATAATGGTTCTTTAGCAAGGAACATGCATTGACATTAACCATTAAATGAAGGCCCTTATAGCAGATTTACTGCCATAGGGCGGCCGTTCTGTGCAGATATATAATTCTTCACTTCTGTCTAGGAGGCCCACCACTTTTCCCATGATTAGTCACAGCAGGAGCCAATCAGCGGGTGGCAGCCAATGGATGTCCACTGACACCTGACGATCGTCGGGAAGAGAGGGTGGACAGAGGGTGTAAACAAGGCAGAGCCCCATTTTGACAGCAGGGATGTCATGGATTCTTTCCCTGCAATGTAGCAGAAAACAGAGTGGCCTAAAATTGCGAAGAAATTAGTTTTTTTTTATGGATATAGGTTTCATAGCAAAAAGCAAAAAGTTTCTACTCAAAGCTTGTCATCTTTGTTTATAGCTCAAAAACAAACAAACAAAAACGCAGTGGTGATCACATACCAACAACAGAAAGCTCCATTTATGAAAAAAAAAAAAAAAAAAAAGTTACATTTTTATTTCAGTACAGAGTTGCATGACCGCGCAACTGTCGGTTAATGCCATATCGCAAAAATGGTTTGGTCATGAAGGGAGGTATATCTTCCGGAGGTCAAGTGGTTAATAATTATGCTACCAAAATTAGTGTGTGCTGTAAATTTCCTCCAGCATTGCTCAAGTTTCTTCTTACTCGAGGCTGCCATTTGGCTGAAGCCCAGAGCCCCTGAACAGCAGTAAGTCATAAAGCAGTAACCGCAACCTCCGTCCATTGGGTTCTGGCTCCACATGGTTGCATTTAATGGAGGACCTTGTACTGATGAATCAACATAAAACGTGACGTGTATACCAAAACGTGGACCTTATGGAACACGTTTGTATACTCTGAAGAAGGAAAATCTCTTCTCGCTTTAAGTCCCACTGGCTGCTAGACACCAATGTCCCTTTTAGCACCGACTGCATTTGTAATATATCATTGTAAATCTATCATTGTAATATATAATTTTTGGCCAGCAATTTACACCTCATGCATGCACTTGCGTACATTTGTGGATGCGAGAATACGCTTGCACGCATGCGCGTGGAAAAGTACAAGAGTGTGCAAATGCTTATGTGCGAAAATACGTGCAAATACATACAAAAAAACAACAGCTGAAAAAAATAGATGCTCAAACAGGAGTATCGTGTGCAAGAGACCTAAAGCATAACTAAACCCATCGATTTAATGGTTTCAAAAAGCAGATAGCAATCCTGTCATTCCAGGAATGGAACGTTCACCATCAAACGCCTGGTGTTCTAACTGATCACATGTGCTTGGCACCATGGCAGTTGCAGATCAAACAGAAGCGAAGCTGAGGATAGGAGGATTTAATTATGCTTTAAGGGCTCATTTACACTTGTGGCTTCAACAAGGCTTCGGACAGGCTTTGTTAAAACTCTGAACGCTAGACAAGGCTTCTGTCACTAAATAAAATGGTTAGCTTACAGTCCTGTTTACACCTGCTTTTGGTTTGGCTTCGCTTCAAAAATGATATCCCATGTAGCTTCAAAGCCTCCATAGAAGAAGTCTATGGCAAAGTTTGCTTAAAGCCCCACAAAGCCCCACAAAGCCCCAAGCAGGAGCAGGTGTAAACAGGACTGTAGGCTAACCATTTTAGTGACAGGAGCTTTGACTGGCGTTCAGAGAGCTTTAACAAAGCATGTCCGAAGCTATGTTTTGAAGCGAGTGTAAACTAGCCCTAAGGCTGTCAGCAGATCGTCCTTTACAAACTCGGCAGTGCCCAAAATTGGAGAGCAACTGAGCATGTGCAGAACAGGGTGAAACAGTGTATTACTGGATTTTAAACAGTATAGGCACTTATTTTTAGTTAGAGTTACAGTGGAACCTTGGGTTACAAGCATAATGCATTCCATTTTGAGTAGACAACACTCGCAAATCGAGTCAGGATTTTTAAATAAAATGACTCGTATTGCAAAACGCTCGTTAACGGCGTTACTCGCAATCCGTGGTTCCACTGTATACACCAATGTACAATATATGAAATCCAGGCACAAGCAGGGATCAGAAAATGCTCAAACAACTTGAATTCAATTTAAAACTCGTGGTTCCCTTATGGAAAAACCAAAGATGGCGTAGGTCTAGTCATCAAAAAAAAAAAAATACAAACTGCCTAACCTATAATGTAGCTGCTGACTTTTATTAGAACACCTACCGGTCCAGCAATCCCACGATGTCAGCACCAAATTTTCAATCGGCTCTCGGGTGCTGCACCTGCCATTTCTTCTAAGGGAGACTGGCAGCAAAGCCTTGCGGCTTCACAGCCGGTTCCCTACTGCGCATGCGCGAAGCGTGCTGCACTTTGTGAATGGCCCGACCGCATACGGGGGGGGGGGGGGGGTCACTTCTGGGGGACCTTGCCACTGCGAGGTCTCCTGGAAGTGGGGACGGGTAACAGTAAAAAAAACAAAAAAAAGAAAGAATCAAACAAACACCAACAACAACACACACAAAAATAAGTGCCAATTGTGGCAGAAAAAAAAAAGGGATGGGGGGTGGTGGAGAAAGCAAACCAGCAGGAAATCCCCCCTTAAACTGGTTGTAAACCCTTACATATACCCATTAAAGCGTCTGACATCAGGTGAAAGATGGAAAAATGTAATTATATATATTGTTATAGTTATATAGTGTGTGTGTGTGTGTGTATGTATATATTATACACACACACACACACACACACATCCCCGTTTAATCTGCAGTTTTCTCTTCTCGACATCTGTTCAAAATCCAGAATTGATAAAGCTTGTCTGGGCTTTCAGAAAACGGGGTGAAGAACTGAAGTCACACACTGCAGAGCTCAGTAAGGAGTGCTCTCAGAGCTGATTGAAGGGAAGAATACCCCACCCCGTCACACAGTTTACAGAAACAGAGCTGAGGTTCAGCATTACAGGCACAGAATCACAAGCTGTGTGCTGGAGATCCCTCCCCAGTCACCTTTTTTTCTCTTGGTTTCAGGAAAACCTGTCAGAAGTAGGAGCTGTACGATTAAACAATCAAAATCTCGATTCAACTCTCCTCACAATCTTAAAGAGGAAGTAAACCCTCATGGGTTTACTTCCTCTTTGTTTCCCTGCAAAGGTAAAGCATAATGGACTACTATGCATCGCATAGTAGTCTATTATGTGTTACTTACCTGACACAGGAGCCAGCAAAGTCACCGCTGTCCCCTTGTGTACGGAGCCTCCATCCTCTTGGTGGGTCTCGCTGCTCCGCCACTGTCATTCGACAGAGCTGCAATGACGTCACTACCGCGCATGCGCACTGGAGCCGACACTCGCGGCATATCGCCATTAAACAGCTGTCTACGGAGCATGCGCCGTAGACAGCGGTGCCTGTCTTTTGGCAAATATGTCCTAAACTGTGTAGGTTTAGGAGATATTTCTTGGACCTACAGGTAAGCCTTAATCTAGGCTTACATGGGACTTCCGGCCGGATGTGATCAAGGCAGCAGCTCGCGTCCACAGCTCCGCTACTCCGGACCATAATCCGTGTATACCGGGACGGTTTCCTTCCCCAGTGAGCACATCTCCGAACGGGAGAAGGTAAGCTGAGGCTAATGATGCCATCCTCGGCTGCTAAGAAGGCAGCAAAAGGACACAGAGCAGCGGCAAACTCAGGTCGCGAAGGACATGGCGACAAGCACCGCCCACGCCATCTTGGTTCCTTCACCGCCGCTGCCCCAGCGTGCCAAAACAGTGCAAACGGCCAAGATGGCGCAGGCTAAAGTGCTGGACGAGGAGGAGCAGATGGCGGAGCAGCCACCCGCTGTGGATGCAGGCGCTATAACCCGGCCGATCCTAGAGGCTATCAGCGCCAGCAAAGCAGAGCTTGTGGGGAGGATAGATCATCTCTCCTCTGAGTGCAATTTGATCCGGCATGACCTGGACAAGATCCGAGGTCGTCTGACCACAGTGGAGTCGCGGGTGTCGGAGGTGGAGGACGTATCACATGACCATGGTGCCCAGCTTGCGGAGCTCAGAGACCAGGTGAGGGCCCTGCAACATAGGGCCATAGAGGCTGAGGACAGACAGAGGCGTAACAATATTAGGGTGGTGGGACTCCCGGAGTGAGCTGAAGGTGACAAACCTTCTCAATTTGCTGAAGGCTTTTTCAAACACCAGCTATCTATGCCTGAGATGCCTCCCACATATGTGGTCGAACGGGCGCATAGAGTCCCCACCGGTAACAGGCCACTGGGTGCCTTCCCTCGCCCCTTCCTGGTCCGCTTCCTGAACTTTAGGGACAGGGACATGATTCTAGCCCAGTCCAGGAGAATGCAGGAGCTCCGCCATGAAAATGCTAAAATCACGTTGTTTCCGAATTTCTCCGCGGCCACACAGCAAAAGAGACGATCTTTCACAGAGGTCAGACAGTGCCTGAGGGAGAAAGAAGTTAAATACACCATGCTGTACCCAAGCAAGCTCAGAGTTCAATATAAAAGGTGCTGTGAAGTTCTTTGGACACCCTTAGGAAGCCTGCGAATGGATAAGGAATTCTGAACCCCTGTGATGTCCTAGATGTTTTGTGTTTTTTGGTGGTGTTGGTCGGTTGTGGGTTTTAGTGGGGGTAGTGTTTCTTTGTTGTGTGTATTTGTTTTTTGTTTAGTGGTTGTTTGGTTTTGTTTAGTTTGTTTGGTAGGTGCGTTTTGTCTGGTGTGGAGTGGTGGTGTGTTTTTGGGTTTTGTTTGTGTGAGTGGTTTGTTTGTGTGGTGTTTTGTGTTGTTGGTTTTTGGGTGGGGGTGTGTGTGTTCTGTGGCGGGTGTTTTGTGTTTGATGGTGGTTTGTGTGTTTGTGGTTTGTTGTTTTGTTGTTGGGGGCAGGTTGCTGGTGATTGTGGGGTGGTGTTTGGGGTGTTGTTGCTTTTGGTGGGTGTGGTTGTGTTGGATTTTGTTGTTTGGGGGTGTGTGGGTGGTGTGGTTGGTTTGGGTGGGGGGTAGTTTGTGTGTAGTTTATGTGGTTGTGAGGTGTTTTGGTGTTGGTGGTGTTTGTGGGGTGTGGGGGTTGTTGGTTTTTGGTTGGTGTTGTGGGCTGTTTTGGTTTGGGTGGTGGTTTGTGTTGGTGGTAGTGTGTGGGTTGTTTTGTGTGTGGGGGTATGGGTGTGTCGTTGTGTTGGTGTGGTTTTTGGTTGGTGGTTTGTGTGGGTTTATGTGTTGTGTTGTGGTTGTGGTGGGTGTGGTGTATTGTGTAGTGTGGTGATGTTTGGTTGGTTGTGGTCGTGGGTGTTGATGTTGGTGGGTTGTGTGTTGGTTGTGTTTGTTGTGTGTGTGTTGTAGTGTTGGTTGGAGTGGGTGTGGGTGGGAGTCCTGTGTGTGGTGTTGGTGTGTTGGTGTGAGATGTGGTGTGTGTGTGTTTCTTGGTGGTGTGTGTGGGTGTTGGTGTGGTGGGTGTGGGTTTTGGTGTGTGTGTGTGTGGTTGGTGTGTGTTTTGTGTTTGGGGTTGGTGTTTGTTTTGTGTGTGGTTTTGGTTGTTGTTGTTGTGAGTTGGGGTGTGTGGTTGTGGTGGTGGTGTTTGTGTTGTTTTGGGGGTTTGGGTGGTTGTAGTGTTGGTGTGCTTTTGGTTTTAGGTGAGGGTGGTTTTGTGTAGGTGTTGGTTGGGTGTGTGGGTGTGTGTGTGGGTGTTGGTTGGGGTGTGTGTGGTGGCGTGTTGTTTGTGTGTGTGTTAGTGTTGTTTTTGTTGTTGGTAGTGTTTGTGTGTGTTTGTGTTTTGTGGTTTTTATGGGTGTGGTTTTTTGTTGGGGTTGGTTGGTGGTTGTGTGTGTCTGTTGGTGTTGGGTGGTTTGTGTGTGTGTGTTGTGGTGGGGGTGTTGTTTTGGGGTGTGTTGGGTGGAGTTTGGTGTGTGGTTGTGTGTGGGCTTTTGGTGTCGTTGGTTGGAAGGTGTGTGTGGTTTGTTGGTGTGTGTTTTGTTGAGTGGGTTTATTTGTGTTGTATTGGGTGTGCTGGGTTTTGTGTTGGTTTGGTGTGGGTCGTGGTATGGTTTTGTGTGTGGTTGTTGGGTGGGTGTGTTGTGTGGTGTGGTGTGGTGTGTGTATGTGTGTTGGTGGTTTTGTTGTTTGTGTTGTTTGTTGGGGTTTTGGTGGGGGGGGTTGGTTGGTGGTGTGTGATGTCCTAGATGAAGTAGCCAAGCTGGTATGTTTGTGATACGACCTCCAGCCCTGCTGTTGATGCCCTGAGATATAATTTTATTTATTTTTCTTTTATCATTTTTCACCTATCCATATATTTTTATGTTTCCTTTTTGATTTTTTATGCCTCCAATGGAGGGGTTATCTCCGTTACCTCCTCAAGCAGGCCTATGCCCCCTGGAAGTTCCCGCTGGGTTTCTGACTGCCCAACCTTCCTGGTCCAGTACATGGGGAACATCTGGGTTGAACTTGTCCCAGAATAGAACCAACACACTATTTTTCCTCTGAGGGAGGGATAAACAATACTGGCCTATGCCAAAAATCTCACTTACACCTGCAGAGGCTGTGACTCCATTTTTGGGCCTTCAATTATTCCAGCTCCCTTCTAATCCAGCCTCATCTCATATGTCGCGGGCCTCTCTGCTGTTCATAACCTGTGTGTTTTTCTCATCCCAAAATGGGTGTAAAGTTACCCTGGTTGCACATGCACTTTGGCCCCCTTTCTCCTAATGCTATGCTACACTGTGTCCCCTGAAACTCAGAGTGAGACCCCGTTTTTTTGTAAGGAGCACGTGGAGATGCAAAGGAGAAGTACAAAGCTGCCGAACTTTAGGACACGGCGGCAAGGAGCCGCAGGAGTTATCTTTTTGTTTTTTGGTTTAGGGAGAAAGCTACATACCAAAGTTGTTGGGGGGGTTGTTGGTATAAAAGCAAGGATGGGTTTGATTGCAGTCACATCTCGACATGGGGAAGCATGTACAAATTCTTTTGTCCTGATATTTATACTATGTGTTCTTTTGATGAATAAGCTGATACGAAAATGGTGTCAAAAGCTATTGTGCACCTCAAGTACAATCTTGTTGCATGTTGTTCAATGTCTGCCTTGGGGGAATGGGGCCTCGGGTCGGAGGACGCCGGGGGCACCATTGCTCCAGGGTGGTATGATATATGACCATCTCATTACAGATGGCGGATGATATTAAGATTGTTTCCTGGAACGTTAGAGGCCTGAATCACAAACTAAAAAGAGCCTCAACTTTCCAATACCTTAAACAAGCCCGACCACATATCTTCCTGCAAGAAACACACTTGGATGGCAGCAGGGTCCTTTCCTTACGTAAACCGTGGATCCAAAAAGCCCTACACTCGACATACTCTACGTTTTCTAGAGGTGTCTCTATTCTGAGTAGGCCCGTCTCCTGCTCGATAAAACAAGTGTTTTCTGATCCGGGATGCAGATATGTGGCGGTAGTTATGGATACATGTTATAAAAGTATTGTAATGGTAAATGTATATGTGCCTCCCCCATTTCAGGTAGAACTGTTGGTTGGTCTGTTGAGTAAACTTGCACCCTATGCTCATCTGCCACTGGTTGTGTTGGGGGATTCCAATGCCGTCTTGGATGCGGCTTTGGATTCCTCAAATTTGACTAGAAGGGGGTCCTCAGAATTGAATGGCTGGGGATCGGTAGCAAATTTAACGGAACTCTGGAGATAAAAACATCCAACTGATATGTGCTGTCCAGAAATGGGAATAACACCTAAGTCAGCAGCCAGAATTGACTTGGCTTTCGGGAACGGCCTACTGTTGCCATACGTTAGGGAGGTCTCCCACCTCTCCGGAGGCCTAACGGATCACAACCCCCTTCCGGTCACCCTGTCTTTTCAGACGGGGGCTCGGGGGGGGGGGGGTTGGATACAAAATGAACTGGTCTCGGCTCAGGTGATTGAAGCCATGCAGTCATATTGGTCATCTAACGACGACACAGCAGACCCCATGACTGTTTGGGACGCTTTCAAGGCAGTGACCCGGGGGGAGTATATCTCAGCCATTAAAACAGTGAACAAAAATGACAAGGAGGAAACCGAGCTGCTACAACAGGAAGAAAGAGTGAGGGCGGGGGCGTATGCTGACGTCGGTATGCTGAAGGGGACAAGAACGGCAAACTATTGGCCATACTGGTGGCTGATTACCATTCACTCACCTGCATCCCGGTAATAAAAGACACAGGGAGGGAACTTGGTGGACGAGCCAGGACACATTATGCACACTTTTGTTCAATTTTACTCCACCTTATACTCTCCTATCCCTCCATATGACATGTCGACTTTAGAATCTCTCTTAAATGACTTACCCATACCAAGACTATCTGAAACGGATATGCACACTTTAGACGCCAAAATCACAAAAAAGGAAATCGAGAAGGCCATTTTTACTTTCACACCCAACAAAGCTCCGGGTCCTGATGGTCTCCCGGCTGACTTTTATAAGGCAAATGTAGAGGTAGTGGCACCTAGGTTAAACCTACTTCTGGAATACTGTCACGAGCATGATGCCTTGCCTGATTCCATGTTGGACGCCTATATGGTTCTGCTGAAACCAGGCAAGGACCCACAGGAATGAGCTTCATACAGACCGATAGCTTTACTCAACACGGACTTGAAAATCTTGACCAAGATACTAGCCCTCAGACTGGCGTCTGTACTCCCATCCATTGTTAATATTGATCAGACGGGTTTTATGCCGGGAAAAAGCGACAGACACGAACCTAAGGAGACTTTTCACGCACCTGCAAATCCCACCAAAACCTGACAGTAATAGAATTGTAGTGTCAATAGACTTTGAGAAGGCTTTCGATACAGTCGACTGGTTGTACATGTTCAAGGTCTTGGAGATGATGGGCTTTGGACCACAGTACAGGAAGTGGGTGTCCCTGCTCTACAGATGACCGAGAGCAGCAGTCCGGCTAGGAATCTCCACCTTGGACTTTGAGGTGGGTAGGGGGACTAGACAGGGATGCCCACTGTCCCCTTTTCGGTTTTCTCTCACCCTAGAACCTTTGGCAGTTGCACTTAGGTCTGATAAAGACATAAATTCCATCCGGGTGGGTACGACTGATGAAACCTTGGCATTGTATGCGGATGATATGCTGCTGTTCCTGGATGACCCAGGGGAGTCCCTGAAAAAAGCGTTAGAGACAATTGATCGCTTTGCCACCTTCTCGGGTCTGAAAGTGAACTGGAGCAATCCATCCTGCCGATAGACCCCGGAGCTAAGAACAAAGCTGATCCCAATCTACCGCTTCAGTGGGTCTCTTCTTTGAAATACCTATGAGTCCAGATGACAGCGAATGTGCAGGACTATATACCTCTTAACATACTCCCCTTAATTACGTGACTGAAGCAGAAGATACAGACCTGGTCCAAGCTCCTATTATCTCTCATAGGCAGAATAAGTCTCCTAAAGATGAAATTTCTTACCGTGGTCCTGTATTTCTTACGACATGCACCTGTCTGGATTCCGAAAGCTACCTTTCGGAAGTTTGACAGTGTAGTCTCAACCTTTTTGTGGACCCCCAAGCCACCCCCCCCCCCCCCGAATAGGATTAAAAGTACTGCAGGAGCCAGGAGAACAAGGGGGTCTGGCGGTGCCTGACTGGCAAAAACACTACCTGGCTGGACAAATGGTCTTTGCCCGCAGGTGGTTGATGGCAGATGACGGTGTCGCAGCTACGGTTTTGGAGGAGGCTTATGTGGGATCATACGACAGTCTGAGGTTTGCGCTGTTTAGAGGCACTAGATCTGATCTCCCACTGACATTGACAATGAAGGCAAACATTAAGGCCTGGGAAATGGCGGTGAAGACCGCATGCCCAAGCTATCGGGGGGCGTCACCCTCAACCCCCATCTGGATGAACCCAACTTTACCCCAATTCTATAATCTACCAGATCCTATGATCTGGGCGATTAAAGGAATTAAGACGTTAAAAGACATAACATCTTTTGGAGAACTACAATCCTTTTCACAACTTAAATCTAGACATGACCTCCCCAACTATTACCTGTTTAGATTTCTACAGGTCCGACATGCTTTTCAAGTACAATTTCATGAACTGAAAGTGGAATCTACACCCTCGTCCTTGGAAATGATGCTGACAAGAGGAACTAGCAAAGCCTCTCTCAGAAACATACAAGGAATTCTTTAACGTGATTACCAAAACTATCACCAGATGCAGGGAAAAATGGGTGAGAGAAGTCCCAGAGGTACAGGGCGAGGATTGGGATGACCTATGGACTCAACCTTTCAAGAACCTAGTGTCGGACAGAGATAGGTTGATTCAATTCAAATTTTTACAAAAAGGAGTTACTACACACCGGCTAGACTGGGGAAAATTTTTCCCTCAGCCTCAACGGAGCGTTGGAGATGTTTTCATTCACCTGCTGACGCTGACCACATTTTCTGGCATTGCCCCCATGTCCAGAAATTCTGGACGGATATCATTGCATGTATTACAGAACTTATATCAGTCCCGATTCCAATGAATGTTAGAGTTTGTCTCCTGGGGCTGGTTGATGATGTGGTGCCCACAAGGGCCATGCGTACAATGTTGAATATACTGTTCTTTTATGGCAAGAAGGCTATCCTACTAGCCTGGAAAAAAACAGTGGCTCCAAGTATCTCCGCCTGGAAAGGCCTAGTAAATTCAATGTACGACAAAGGGAAGACACATACCCGAGGGTAAAGAGAGTGCTGCTCACCCCTACAAAGTAGCAAAAGGAAGAAATTCCCCCACATTGGGGTTTTTAGGCAGCGTGCAATGAAAAAGTCGGGGTTGATGTATATTAAAAAAAAAAAAGGTTTTTTATTGTTAAATGAAAAAACATGACAATCAGGTTAGAACATGAGCTCCAGTGGGGGAAAAAATTATAAAAACATGGATAGACATTAGGCAAACTAGTACTCTCATAACAACAGATGAATATATGGTCTGTCATGTAGATGAGAAGATATCCCTGACGCGTTTCAACCCACAAGGGGTCTTCCTCAGAGGGAAAGGTTTGCTGGAAAAAACAGAAAATCAATATCATTGGCACAGTAGAGTTGCAAGATAAGCAGGCTCTCAAAAGGTAGGAGCATACCGTGCCAAAATGTCATATATTTACCACAATAATGTATATCCTGGGGGTAGAAGGCGATATTCCCACATGGAGAGCCCTTAGTGAAGAAGACACCATCCACCTTCAGCGGGGTGTGCCAGATTGGTACAGCTCTGCTAGAGGCCAATCTGGTCGATACTAAGTGGCAAACCCTGACCCTCACCCCCCCACAGTTTGTGGATGATGTAAAGAAAAGGGCCTCCTCCAGATTTTTTTAATACCAAAAGAGGACTATTCGCCCAGACCTCAGGGACTCCCATCCCCATGCTCCCAGCCTTTGATTTTTACCCAGGGAAATGGACAGGGTAGGTTTCAAAAGGAGGGGCTGGGGTATTCCCAGAGGCAGATATCAGCGTCAGCGTAATTTTCCCAATTATCAAACACAACAATTAACCTTCCCTAGTCGTCCGGGGTTGGTTTTGGGGGATGCCGTGGGGGATGCTGGGGGGCTGTCCACAGCCCCCGCCTAGCCGCCAAATGCAACAAGAATATAGCCTGTAGTCAAGATGGCCTGGCAAGCATTGCCCACCCCCCCCCCACCCCCTTGAGAACATTGTAGAATTAATTCAAATGGATTGGCCAGGGTACAATGATGACAACCCTCGCAATAACCCCTTTCATCGACATCCATAAGGAGTACCCGGAGCAGATTCCCTCCTTGGTAATGCATTTCTTCTCTTCCCACTGGAAAACACTTCCACGGGTAGTCCTTAAAGTTGAGGGATGGGTGGTATGTTTTTTAGTGGACACAGGGGCTAATACGAGTTGTCTTAATGACACCAGTTTTGTCACAAAAAAAAAAAAAAATTGTACCGAGGGCTGCTCCACTCTATGGGAATTAATGGGATTGATGTTACACACAAACATTTGCCATCCTCACTGACTGCCCCTTATGTTTAAAGGGAAGAGACCTCATGTCTTCATTAGGGGTAATGTTAAATTTGACCTACAAGGGGGAATGACTGCCAAATCATCAACATGTGACTTGACTATGCCAAAAAGAAAAAAAATAAATAATTAATTACGTTTTACTTTATGACCATACAAGCAGCATTAGAGACTCACCCGATATGGGAAAAGTCAAAAACAGACGTAGGACATGTCAAATGCACTCCTTATGTCCCTACTTTCAAACCAAACATCATACCATTCTTTCAGAAACAATACCACCGTCATGCTGACGAAGTATAGAGTACACCACAGATCACCACATACATGCAGAAAGGCATTCTAAAACCCATTATCAGTCCCTGGAATACACACATGCAGTAAAGAAAGCCAGCGGCGAGTGGAGGCTAGGGGGATTTGAGGGGGGTGAACAAATGTATTTAACCACTTCCACCACTAGCCTCATACATCACGGGAATTTTTATAAACATCCCCGCTTCCTCCACTCCAACTCCAGGGTACTAAACTTTCAATGCTTTTTTTTAGCATTGATGTTCACAGGGATTTCCAAAGGATCTTTGCCTTTGCCTGTTTGGCTCGGGCCAACTGACTTTGGCCCGTCTTCCTCAAGACTTTGTGGACAGTCCTGCAGCATTTTCCATGGTGTTAGGACTAACCCTGGATGACTGGGTGCTCCCACAGGGATCAGTACTCCTGCAATATGTGGATAACCTACTGTTATGTAATGAGAGCGGGGCACAGTGTGCAGAAGACTCTGAAAGCCTGATGACTCACTTATCTCTTAAGGGTCACTTGGTGTCTCGCAAAAGAGATCCAGTGGTGCAGGGAGAGGGTGGAATACCTAGGATGTATTATCTCAGGCAGGACCAAGCAAGTGTCCCCAAAAGGAGTCAAGACTCTGACCTGTCTCGACCCCAAAGATAAGGCAGCGCTCCTATCTTTTCTTGGCTCTATTGTCTACTGTAGGCAGTGGATCCCAGATTGTACTTTTCTTTGATTCAATCCTTGCACCCCCTCTGCTGCAGCCACTGCCCCCAGGCAATTGTTACACTGAGGAAATAACACGGACCTTTGCAGTTTTTGGCCGGTGCTCCAGCACTGGGTTTACCAGATCAGAAGAAATCCTTTGTGCTTTACTGTATAGTCAGGGGCCCTGCGCTGGCTGCCGTACTGGCCCAAGCGCATGGTACCCACTACCGACCCGTGGCTTATCTATCCAAAAAACTCCCCGTTCAGATACAAGGACTGCCAGCTTGCCTACAAGCTGTTGCTGCCTGTGGCAGTAAACATGACAGTAAAGGAAACATCCAAAATCACTTTAGGAACTGATACTACATTGTACACAACACATACTGTAGTACACCTTTTACAAAACATTTCTACATCTACTGACTACATAAATGTTTTTTTTTTTTGACGGCAGCTGTTCTAAGCGATACTGTATGCTGTAGTAACTTTACCAGACATAATATAAGAACCGAAACCACTAGCAGCGACTTCAGCTCAACAGGCAGAGCTCTATGCTATGACACGTGCCTGTCAATTATTCAAAGGACAAAAAGTAAACATTTACACTGACAGTAGATACACTTTTGGGGTCTTTTAGGCCTGCGGGTACAAGACAGCGGATAATAAGCAAATCTCAAATCAAGTCTGGGTAGAGGATTTATTAAGTGCACTCCATTTACCCTCAAAAAAACAAAAACCAAAAAAAAAAACCAAAAACAAAAAAAAATGTATTAATGTCATAAAAGTAATAGGTCATTCCTATGACAAATCTGATATTACTAAGGGAAACAACTTAAGAGTCAGCAGCCAAAATTACTGCTAAGGAGGCAATCAACCCTCCAATTGTTTTCTACAGATTTTTCGTCCCCAAGTTTCCCAGCCCGAGCCAGAAGAATTGTCTGACATTACCTGTTGGGAGTCACAAGGTTTGACACACAACCCGGACGGCTTGTGGTCAAACAAGGAGGGGATCATAGGTATTCCAGAAACAGTAGCTCCTTTGGTAAGAAAACCATTCAGCAACTTGCTTAACTTGTGTCCAGAATAATGTTCAGGGACACATAGGCCCATTAAAAGACTTACAGATTGATTTGACACACATGCCCAAACAGAAAGGTAATATCAAATATTGCGTAATAATACTCCAGTTTGCCATTTTCCCTCATGACCGGAAGTTATTCCCGTAACAGGAGAGACCGCAGGGATGAACAGAAACATTAAAGACAAATTAAAAGGCCCACCCCCAGATAAGAACCACCCCCCCCCCCCCATGCTAGGACAGGACTGTCCCCCTTTTGAGATCCTTATGGGAAGACCCGCTCAAAAAGCAAGACAAGGTTGCTGTCACCTTTCTTCCTCTTTCCACAGAACCAACACATCCTTTCGTCCCGGGGGATAAAGTACTGATCAAACAACTTGCAGTCCGCAAACAACCAGGCCCCCGTCTTCCAAGGTCCATTTGAAGTCCTCAATGTCTCCAGGACAGCAATACTGACGGATCAAAGCCTGCAATGGATCCATGCATCAAGGTTGAATAGCCCACAAATAAAGGAGACAGGAAAGGAAATGGAGGCGCCCCACAAGAAGAGACTCAGCCACTACTGTCCCATGCCCCCTCTCACAAAACCCCTTAACCCCCCAAACCATTCTTACCATAGACTTTCCCCGTGAGCCAAGAAAATGCACCACCTGGACAGTCTTTCTTTTTTCAATTGAAATGACCATCACTGTATTCTTACTCTTATTTTTTGGCTTTATGAGTTGGCTAAACTCCTCGTGCGGGATGGGGGAGGGTACTGTTGAAGTGAATGCCAGAGCAACATACATGGAAAGGAGTCATACTTATCCACAGGCCGACATTTAGTCCCTATGGTTGGAAGGCCTATCACCCTAGAGCAGTTACTAAATACCACCCAGGAAGTCCCTGCTATAAACACCACTCCCACGGGTTAGCTACTTTTAATATCCTGGACCCTGATGAAAAGGATAGGTAACAGGTCCCTATATGACATATGTGTAAGGGGATCCAACAATCCACGGGTTACTGAATGGATAAATAGCACACACATGGACAGCCCCTGGATAAGGCAAGGTGGAGATGGAGATTCCCTCTTTGGGGGATTGGATGTGTTTAGTGGGATTAAGGTCAAAACTTAGCCCCCCAAAGTGGTTCAAGCCCCTCATGTTCCCCACGGATGGATGGTCTGTTGTGGACTATGGTGCCATACCACCGTCCCTTACCCTATGGACAGAAAAACTTAAGGTTGGTGTACTATTGTGGAAATGATCCCTCTAATGGGGACCACAGGGTCAGACACACTTGTGTCCATGAAACCTGCCCATGGTCACCTTGAATTTGGCAGACACAAGAGGGAATTAACCACTTGGTGGGACAAAATTTTTGCATCCTTCGGTGGGGTGGGCGTATACAATGCCCTCACAAAGGTAGATGGATTTGGGATGTTAATGGACTCATGGATGAATGCCACAGCAATAGATATAGGATTACTCAATGAAGAACTTAAGAAGGTATTATTTGAACAAGAGGTAATTAAACAAAAAGGCAAGAAAGAATGATGATGGTTCTTACAGGGCTGTGTGACCTAACCGGGGATAAAACCCTATGCTGCACATACATGAACAATCTTACAAAGCCGTCTGAAGATTTAGAAATCCCAGACTATTATGACATTATTAGAGGTCACAACAAAGAAAAGGGTAAAATTGCAGGACCAAATGAGACGTATGGGGGACTCATGGAATCCCTTTTCAGGTGTAGGAGGATGGTTCGGTTTTATTTGGGAAAACATTATGAATTACTTCAAGAAAGCGGGTATGATACTCCTCATGATACTTATTTTAGCTCTGGCAGTTTATGTGACAATCAAATTGGTGTTCTACCTGATAAGTAAAGTAGCAAAATCAAAGAACCTAGTTGATAAGTCTGAAACAGCCATGACCATGTTCAAGGCAGGATATAGGTGGTACAATGAGTGATCAGCGGAGACTTCTTAAAGTCTCCTATGATCAAAAGGAGGGATTGTAAGGAAACGTGGGAAGTGTAGAGTTACCCTTTAAGATTTAATAGTATTGTAACAAAGATGTTTTTCTGTTTCTCTGTAGAAACTCACTGTAAATTCTGTTTATCTCACACTCACACATTTCCATAACAAGTTTTAGTTCTCATGGCTTCTAGTAATGGGTCTGCTTCCCAGAACAAGTATGCTATATTATTAAAACATACTGAGAATCTTATCAAGGACATATATTGCGTGAGACATTTTTAGAGTAAATATGATGTTGAGTCCGAAAGAAGAAATATTATGAACCTTGCAGATCAATATTGAATTGTATAACAGAATGCTTAAGTGGTTAAATGTGATTGGTTGTTCAATTGCGTTGTTCCCCTTTTTTTGTATTGTATATGCTCTGTGAAACGGAAGTAAAGGCATCTTTTTCCAAACCTCATACGGTGTATGGTGTCTGATTATCTGTCCGGACAGACAGGGTTATTTTCCATTGACCGCCAAAGTCCAATTGAGAGAAAGAGGGGCTGATGCAGAGGGGCTGAAACAGAGGACCTTACAGTCATGTTTTTTCATTTAACAATAAAAAACCTTTTTTTTTTATATACATCAACCCCGACTTTTTCATTGCACGCTGCCTAAAAACCCCAATGTGGGGGAATTTCTTACTTTTGCTAGTAAATTCAATGTTACCCTATTACAAAGCCACATATGAAAGTAGAGGTTGTATAAAGAAATTTGACAAAGTATGGCACTCATGGCTTAACTCCGACAGTACAGTAGGGTAAGAAATGTTTGGGAGGTGCAGATACTGGAGGTTTGACCTGTTCCCCAAGGGTAATATGCTGGACAACTTAGTTTGGTACAACTGAAATATAGAACGACACTATGGCCTCGCATTACAAGAGCACACATGACTGTATGAACTGATATATGAATCCGTATAATGGTCGAGATGTGACTGGGGACTGGGGTGGGGGGGGGGGGGGGGGGCGGTCATGGGGAAATTTTAGTTAGTTGGTCTATGTTAGACAGTTGGCCTCGGCCTGGTTTTGGATAAGGACTTGTGGACGCATCCAGTGTTTGTATGTTATACATATAAAATTCAATAAACAGATTTAAAAAAATAAAATAAAATCTAGGCTTACATGTACGTCAGTATTTCCCGATTCTATGCAACAAGTGCAGAGAGTTCTCTGCCCACTTCTGACAGCAGAAAAATAAACAAATAAATCCAGGCAGCCTGCCAAGTTTATCACAACATTGAAGCTAAAGATAAACATTGTAACATGTAGTTCTTTAGATCAAAAGGAATGAAGACTAAACCTTCTGCTGACACGCTTACAAGTAAAAAAAAAATATGTATTTTTTGCTAGAAAATTACTTGGTACCCCCAAACATATATATTTCCTTTAGCAGAGACCCTAGAGAATAAAATGGTGGTTGTTGCAATATTTTTTGTCACACTGTATTTGCGCAGTGGTCTTTCAAAAAAATTAACTTTAATGAATAAAAAAAAAAAACTAAACAGTAAAGTGAGCCCAATTGTATAATGTGAAAGATGACGTTACGCCGTGAGAATCGTGACACACACACACACATCGCGATTCTCAATTTAGACAGAATCCAGCAGCTCTAGTCAGAAGTGATTCATGATGATAGCAGAGGGATTAAGTAGCAGACATAAATGACACTTTGTTCCCTGGGACAAGTACACACTATAGAGCAGGGATATCCAATTAGCGGACCTCCAGTTGTTGCGGAAACTACAAGTCCCATGAGGCATAGCAAGACCGACAGCCACAAGCATGAAACCCAGAGGCGTGATGGTTCACAACTTCAAGGCTAACAGTGTGCGTGTGATAGAAATATCGATCACACATTTATATATACAAATATTTATTATTTTTATTAATCACCACATTACAAGTTTTTTCCTTTTGATTATTTTTATATTATCTACCATGCCGGCCCATTCGCTTTAATTGATGAATTGGGCCGAAATAACCAGACTTAGAAGTAGTTTGGTAACAGAGAGAGTGCTCATTACATGGCTTGTCACGTCCTTCCGGGAGTTACAGCATGTGAGGGCATTGGCTCCCTTAGCTAAGATGGAGTATAGGCCACTTCCTTGCCTCCCATAACGAGGCGTGGTACTATAAATGACGGTGACTCACTGCACGGCCCTATCCCCATTGAAAACGTCTAAGTAATGACGAAACGCGTCTGGGAGGGCGTGCAGTGACATCACTGCTTTGTTTCAGGAAGGAGGAAGGGTTCTAAATTGATGCCGGCCGGCATCCTGTATTTTTTCATGCCTGTTTTGACTCACCGCAATTGGGAGTATAACCTTATTTTAATAAAAAGTTTTTAGTTTACCATACAGCATTACACGATGGTCTACTTTTAATTTCTTTTATGCTACCATCCGGATGCACCGCCGAGTGCTGTGGCCATTATTGCATATACCCCGCTGTGCCTTTTTTTGGAGTGCAAGGTTCCGAGTGGTTAAATCCCTGGATAAAATTCCTTTGAGGTGTGTGTTCCTCTCAAGTGCCAGGATCCCTGCCAAGTGGTTGTTCTGAGTGCCGTTTTTTTATCCACTATCTGGTAAGCACCCTATATACCGGTGGTGGCACCTGTTTTGATGTGGAGCACAGCAGTGTGGTGTGAAAGTTTTATTCATACAAGATTGTTTATTTCACTTTAATGAGGACTATCTTATCAAGCAACTTTATTTGTGGATAGTCTTGGTGAAAACCTCGATTTGCATCATTTACCACCTTCTAGAGCTCTGTTTTTTTATTTCCATACCCATTGTTAATGTTAATTGGGTATCCACCTTTATCATTGGATTTCAGTGTTAGTGTTAATAACTTGGCGCAGTTTTTTCCCTTTGCATATTATATTATATATATATATATATATATTAGTGGAGATGTGACCCCATCTCACAGGTGCATATAAGCAGTATATGCCCGATTTTGGCAGGAATACTAATTACATAATAAATACATAAATAAAAGTGGGCTGCAATGCCCTAAAAATGCAAGTCTGGAGTGGCACGTTTCTGGAAAATTGCATGCACCACTTAAACCTAATCACCCCGGATCGTCACAATAGATATATATATATATATATATATATATATATATATATATATATATCTATATCTATATCTATATCTATCTCTCTTGTAAGAAGGCCAGCATGGTGACCTGTAATTATGGGAGGAGCCCGGAGGGTATTTAACCAGACCACCCACAACGGTCTGTGTCGGTTCCAGTGCGCAGTATTACGTCACTGCATGTCCTTGAGAAACTGTGTGCCCGTGTTTCGCGATCCAGTGTTTATTCAGTTCCCGTTCGCAAGTTTTCGTCGACCGTTACGCGCCGCCAGCGCAGGTAGGACCTTGTCGTTACCTTTCTACTCAAAATATCAAGTCACTATGTTATCAGGTTTCATTTCGTAAATGTCGCACTTACGGCTCCGTAGCTCTAGGTCATCTTTCATGCATCTCATTCTTTCTACCCAACACTGGTTTTCTCGAGCCAGTTGCAACCCCTACACCTCTTACTGGTGTACGAAACATTCACTTCACCTAACTGACCCCCTACACCTCTTACTGGATAGCAAACACTCAAACAGCCGATTGGAATCTAGTCGCAACCTCGCCTCTATGGTTCGGATCCTCGGCAATCACAAGCCCCTTCAACCACCATCGCCATTCAGTCGATCCGAACCCAGCCATATTTGAATCCAGCCATATTCGATTCGCATCCGACATACGAGCCCCTCAGTCACCTCGCATCTACGGCCGATTCGAATCACAGCATCGGCGCAATGATTCGAGTCCATCGCCAAACACAAACTTTAACAAACCAAGCCGAATCCTGTTGCATCACCCACTCAAATGAGTCGGATCTTTCACAGACTATTCCACCGGTGCTCGCACCCAGCCCGGTTCGAACTAGTCACATCGACAGTACGAATTCAGTAGTACTTACGATTCACTTTCTCAGTCTATCCATGCATGATCATACACAACCCTCTCCATCTATTTGCTCAATGCTGCGCACGGTCATTCCTACATAGTCACATTTCTACTAAAACCTTTTCTTTCGCCTTTCAACAAGGCTGCGTTCTTGCAATCGCTGCAAGCATTTCTGCATTTGGCTCAAAACGGCCAATAGTCTCCATTATAGCAACACGGCTACTCACACGTTTTCTCTATCACTTTTCCCCTTTCAGGTCAGTAAGGTTGCCAGTTGGTCCATCCTACACCAGGCTTGGACAGTTTCTCTCGAGGGCTTGCATTTCTTCACCAGGGGGTCAGCTACAGCCCCAAACAGCTCTTTGCAATCCCCCTTCTCAAACTATTTCCATGTGACCCTACTACAGGTTCTTGGTCGACCCCAACTGAGACTCCACTACTAGGGCTTCAAGTCAGGTGCATAGTTAACCACCTGAGATCCGCGCTATAGCTGAATGATGGCTACAGCGCAGATCTAAGATGCCGGTACTACGTCCATTGACTTAGTTCCCTCTCCTGGCTCCCCGCGCTCTCTCGTGAGCAGGCATTGGGGAAAATCTGTGTTGGCCGTGTCCCCTGGACAAAGCCAATCACAGATCGCTGTAAACGGCCAATCACAGCTGCCGTTTACAGCGCGATCGCCGCCTCCAATGAGAGATGATCTCAAATGTAAACATATGAGATCATCTCTCATTGCCGGCTTTCTCTCTCCTCACACAGAGACAGCGTGTGAGGAGCGAGAGCGTGTGTGTGTGCCCAATCAGTGCCCACAGTGACTATTAGCACACATAGCTAGTGCCATCTGTGCGCATCATTGCCCACTTGTGCCATTTGTGCCTGTCTGCCCACCTGTGCCTGTCTGCCCATCTGTGCCACCTCAGTGCCCATCTGTGCCGCCTCAACAGTGCAATCAGTGCCCATCTGTGCCGACCCATCAGTGCCCATCTGTGCCAACCCATCAGTGCCCATCTTTGCCAACCCATCAGTGCCCATCTGTGCCAACCCATCAGTGCCCATGTGTGCAGTCAGTACACATCTGTGGAATCAGTGCCCACCTGTGCCGCCGCATCAGTGCACATCTGTGCCGCCTCATCACTGCACATCGGTGCCATCAGTGCAGGCTTAGCACACACCTGTGCAGTCTCGTCACCACCAGCAACCAACCATGTCTAAAAGATGTTTTTCCGCCAAGGAGGCATACCAATTTCTTTCCACGGCCGAAGAGAGCAACGGGGAGCTCTCTGTCAGATTCCCTTTCAAATTCGGATTCCGAATCGGATAAATTATGAGCCAGTCCTCAGTAGTGAAACACTGAGTGACTCAGAGGAGGAAGATGTTTGGTCCGCCAAACAAAGGCGTTCTAGTGAGGAGGCAGTGGCATCCACCAGCAGCGCAGTGCCATCCACCAGCACCGCAGTGCCTCGGCAAGAAATTCCAAGTACCAGTGGGGTGTCACCTCAGCCCCAAAGGGTTAGGACCCATTCCAGCCTTCCCTATGCCGTTCAGAACCCCCTAAGTCAGGAGAAGCCAACGCTCCCCCTTTCACTGCCCAGTCAGGAGTCCAGGTAGACACAGAGAACTTCACCCCAATACATTTTTTTCATTAAATTTTTACGGAGGACATGTTAGCGTCAATTGTGGCCCAGCGCAACCTCTGTATGCAAAGCAATTTATTTTGCAAAATCCAACATCCGCTTATGTGTGGAGAGACCCAACGGTGGAGGAGTTCAAGGTTTTTTAAGGCCTCACATTTAATATGGGACTCGACAAAAAAAAAAAAAAAAAATCAATTGCGTACCTATTGGTCAACCCACCCCCTCCACCACATGCCGCTCTTGTCCGCAGTAATGCCCAGAACCAGGTATCTGATGATCATGAGGTTCCTACATTTCAGTGACAGTACCCAGTGCCCTCCCCGAAATGACCCAAAATATGAAAGGCTTTACAAAATTCGGCCAACACTTAATTATTTTTCAAAAACATTCCCCCAATTGTTTACCCCGGCCCAACACGTGTGGATGAGTCCCTTATTAAATTTAGCGGCAGGCTTAAAATTAAGCAATATATCCCCAGCAAAAGGGCCCGCTATGGGGTGAAGGTGTACAAATTGTGTGACCGAGCCACAGGGTACACATATTCATTTATAGTGTACGAAGGGAAGGACACCCAATTTGCAGCCCCCTAATTTCCCGGACTACTTGGGATCCAGCGGGAAAGTTGTTTGGGACCTCGCATACTCCCTACTGGATAAAGGCTACCACCTGTATGTAGACAACTTCTACACATCTCTGCCCCTGTGCCACAACCTTCACCGGAAGAAGACGCCAGCATGTGGCACTGTAATAAAGAATCGGAAGGGCTTTCCTCAAATTCTTGTGAACAAGAAGTTGAGAAAAGGAGAAGCAGCAAGTTTGCGAAATAAGGAGATTCTGGCAGTGAAGTGGAGGGACAGAAGGGATGTATACATGTGGTCTTCTAGCCACAATGATACGTTCGTGGAAATCCCCAGAAGGAGTGGCCCCATAAACAAACCAAAATGCATCTACGATTATAATTTGTTCATGGGGGGAGTCGACTATAATGACCAAATGATGGAACCATACCTTGCCATAAGACGGACATGCCATTGGTATATAAAAGTCGCAATTTATTTTTTTTCAATTGGCCATATACAATTCATATGCAATTTACCCCAACTCCACCCAAAACCCCAAACGCTTCTTTGGCTACCAGGAGGAAGTTTTCACTGCCCTTATATTCCCAAACGGCCCCCCCAAAAAAATACCAGATCTGATGTTCTTAGTCGACTCTTCAACGCCACTTTCCCAACAAACTCCCTCCCAAACCAACAGGACAAGGACGTCTAAAAAGATGTAAAGTGTGTACCAGAGCAGGAGTCAGAAGAGACGTATCTTATTATTGTGCACAATGTCCTTCCCAACCAGGCCTCTGCATAGGTGACTGTTTTCGCCATTACCATACTTCAATAAATTATTAGTGAAGTATGGTAAACTTAATCCTCAGTTCCTGTCTTCACACACCTTCACACCCCTTATACCACTGCCTGCTCTGTAACTAAACCTGGCTTGTTATTTGACCACGCTTCTGCCTGCTGATTCTGTACATACCGCTGCCTGATCTGGAACTGACCCTGGACTGTTATTCAACCTTGCTTCTGCCTGACCTTTGACTGTTTGACCATGATATTTGCCTGCCTCTTGGACTGATCTTGTACCCTGCAACTGGACTAGTGGGATTCAACACAGGGGTCTCACATATATGAGGGGCTCCAGAATAGTTTTCTGGATGAAGAAAACTATTTTCTTATTCCTAGATTAGGGTCTGGAGACTCAGAGGCTTCAAAGAGGTTTGGGTGGGAGAAGCCTCTACCCCTGTCCCCATTCTGTCCTAAACGAGGCCCTACTTATGCCTGCTGCCTGTAGCACTTACTGCCGTCATGCCTCTGTCTGTCGCACTGACCATACCACATGGACCTGCCTACTACCAGGACCAATATTTTTGGCACTGCTGACAATATCTCTACATTGACTCTGGACTGTATATGGACAGTATCCCTGCCTGCTGCCTGAAAAATTGTGTTCGCTGTTGCTGACCAAGTCCCTGCCTGCTGCCTGGACCAGTGCTATCCTCCTGTGGACAACTGCGCTACTAAAACCACAGGAAATCTTTTGTTTACCCATTGCTCAGCATAATGTATTTTTGGGGTGTAATTCTTGGTATGTGCATGCTATGTTGCATGTTGGGCCTCTGTATGTGGTCAGGCTGTGTAAAGGTCACACATAAGTTATTGCCATACTCACGAGGAGTAGCAGAATGCATTTTGGGGTGTTATTTTTGCTATGTAAATGCCATGTGTTGGAAATATCTTATAAAAACTGTCAACTTTGTGTAAAAAAAAAAAAAAAAAAAAAAAAAAAAAAAAAAAAAAAATGCGGTTTCATTTTTTGTTCACATTTTCCAAAAACGTCTGAAAAAAAAAATGAACTGTTCAAAACACTCATTATGCCTCATAGATTAAACGTTGGGGTGTTAGCTTTCCAAAATGGGGTCATTTTGTGGGCGTTTCCATTGTCCTGGTGCTCTAGGGCCTTCAAAAGTGTAATAGGTAGTCAACAAGTTAGATGGGTAATTTATGCTCCTTGAACACCTGATGGTTCTTCCTGCATGTTGGGCCTCTGTATGTGGCCAGGTAGTGAAAAAGTCCCACACATGTGGTAGCGTAATACTCAGGAGTAGCAGAATGTATTTTGGGGTGTGATTTTTGGTATGCACATTCCATGTGAGAGAAATAAGCTATTACAATAACAATTTTGTGAAAAAAAATATATTTTTTTAAATAAAATAGCACAAAGCCCCTAGGCCAGAAGCCTGGGCCTCAACCGGGAAGGAAAGGAAGAGGGGGGGAAGAGGATGGAGGAGAGCCCCGGAGGGACGGACCACCCCAGGGAGTACCCGCGCAGCGAAGTGCGCAGGTAACACTCCAAGACAGAACCTCTCTCGCCACCGAAGTGGGGGGCTGTCGACCACGAAGAACGCTGCGACACAGGCCGAGACCCGGTCGTATGCGACCTTGCCATACGTTTAACTTGCAGGGCCAGCCCCTGTCCATAGGGGCTATGTCGTGACCGACCTAGTGCGTAGCTGAGGTCTGCACGTGCTCACTGGCCAGACTGGAGTGATCCTCTGGATCTAAGTATCCAGTCCGTCAGTTGATTGTAGATCTCACCGGAAAAAAAAAGAAAAAAGAAACTCCCCAGGACTAGAGATCCCAGTAGGGAACCATGTCCTTACTAGGCAAAGCACACACACACACACACGAGCAGGGTGGTGGGTTATATACGGTCTAAGGACAGCCCATGGGCGTGGCCAAGTGTTTTGCGCAGGGAGTGCCTAGAGCAGGGAGGGGGGTTATATACTGTCTGAAGACGGCCCATGGGCGTGGCCAAGTGTTTTGTTTTTTTGTTCTGCCTAGTTCTACTCCTAATAGAGGCGATATAACCCTATGGTTCTGAAGAAGGCTGTGTCTGTCAATGAACGAATGAGAAATAAAGGTTGTGCTTGTGGTGTTCAAGTATATAGCATATGCAATTTTCATGTTCACCCATGTTGTATGCTGTTCTTAGTATTGTTTTTTTGGTGGTGATTTCATGTTCATTTGTATTAAAATGTTTGTTGAGATTTTATGTACAATTGCAAGCAGTTTATATGTTATTTATTATAGCAACATGACACAGCTGTGCCTCCTGTCTAGAGCAGTGGTCTCTAAACTGTGGCCTGGGGGCCAGATGCTGCCCTTTGCTTGCCTTTATCTGACCCCTGGGGCACTTTTCCTCCAACCCACACCAATGATGGGCAACATTCCTCCCACTGACACCATCAATGGGGGAATTATTATTCCACTCATACCAAGAATGAGGCACTTTTCCTCTCACTAAAACCAACGATGGGGTATTGTTTACTCCCACTGATGCAGAAACATTTTCTACTTTGTTTCCAGTCTGCCCCCCCCCCCCCCCCAAGAGCCTGCAGGACAGTAAACTGGCCCTTTGTTGAGAAAGTTTGGAGACCCCTGGTCTAGAGCCATGTTAAAGTATATGAAAATGTACAACCCAGCTGGTACTGCATTTGTTGGACCAAAAAACATTTGATTGATTGTTATTCACAGGTGCCAACAGGGCTACTTAAACAAGCAGATTGTATGCATATAATTTCAGATATTTTATAGTGTACATATGATACAGAAGACTATTTCATATTTTAAACAATGTGAATAAAACTCATATTTGAAAAAACTCACCATTGGACAATGCTTGTTGAAGTTCATTGTCAGATATAGTACCACTTCGGTCTGTGTCCACTCTGTAAGAAGAAGAAGAAGAAAAAAAAAAAGGATGGTTTAAAACTAAACAACTGTACAATTAAAAAGGAATATATCCAACCAAAAACCTTTTCTATTTTCCTTAGGATAGAAAAGGGAAGGAGAGAATTTCTGCCAAGATGTTTTCACTGTTACTCCCCTGGGGAGATTTCTATTTTTTTTTTGCCCAAAAGACAATGGTCAGCGAGACACAAATTTTTAAAGCAAAAACATTTCCTGAGACACACATTGCAAACATCTTTTCAACACTTCCAGGTAGCACTGAAGCAAGAGGAAAAAGATGGCAGCCAGTAAACTAGAATTTGCAGAATAATAAGTAGCAATGGCAGCCTCCGTGTCTTTCTTGGTAAACAAGTGGGCAAGGGTTAGATCCTGGCAAAAGAGTGGGGTGTGCTACTCCCAAGCCCTGAATCCAGTCACCCGCAAGCATTTAGGTGAAAAATCCTTAAAAGCAGAACTCCGGGATTGGGAAAAAAAAATCCCCCATTAGTACACCCGCCCACACCAAACAAACAGTTATCACATTTGTGAAACTCTTTACCATCGAAGAGAAAAGTCCAATTGAATTTTCAGGAAGTCCGCTCTCTAATTCAAAAAATGCATCATGTATTTCTGCCAGGGAGGATCTGTTAGAACAGGGATTGCATCATATCCTCTTCTCTCTCTAAAACCTTAAAAGGGTTGTAAAGGTAAAAAAAAAAAAAATTCACCTTAATGCATTAAGGTGAAAAAATATTGACTATACCGCCCCCCCCAGACCCCCCGTTTTACTTACCTGATCCGTCGAAAGTCCCGCGCTCGCCCCGACGTCCTCTTCGCCGGTCACCCTGGCCGTTGATTGGCTAGAGTGGATGGATTGAAAGCAGCGCAGCCATTGGCTCGTGCTGCTGTCAATCACATCCCACGACGCTGCGCGCCGGGGGGGTGGGGCCGAGTGATACAGCGAGCGGCTATAGCCACCGGCTGTATCACGGGAGCGCGCCCGCAAGTGCGAGACAGCCGCCAAGGGACCCCAGAAGACCAGGTTCGGTTGCACGAGCTGCACGGTGGAGGTAAGTATAACATGTTTGTTATTTAAAAAAAATAAAATACATGTTTTTCCTTTACAACCCCTTTAAATTAAACTAAATTTCCCATGAATCTTTAGGATTGGAGTGAATGTGGGAGGGTACACTAGACCTCAACATAAATCACACCCCTCAATCTGCAGCCACACTACTGAGCACCACACAGACAGTGAGGGGGGAATTCTTATAAAAAGCATGCATGTGCACAATGTTTAGTTCATTATATGTAGTCTACTTTCATTAAATATTGAATTCTCCCCTCTCTAGGTTTTCTGTTACTGCATTTTTCACATGCCAGCTCTAACGGGAGATAAACAAATTTCCCCTCATACTTTTAGTCATTACTGAACTGTAGACAGGTGCCATAATCATAGATGTGTGCAGCCTATTGCATTAGGGCGTGCACCCCAAAGCTAAACATGCAGCATTTATTTTACGGCAGAGTCGGTCACAGGGAAATCTTTCCCATCTCCCTGCCGGAACACAGAGCAATAGAGCCTTTCCCTGCCAGTAGAACACAATGATCACTGCCATAGCTCCTGGCAGTGATCACATGAAAAAAACCCATCTATGGCTGGCTTTATGCACACAGAGTGATTAAGGTAAGCCCAGGCACACCCTGTGCACACACCTATGCCCATAATTATATATTATAAACACTGTATTCTGCTGCAATTCAGTATTAGAAATATTACTCCTTCTGCTGTAGCGAACATCATTTAGTGCTTGTATGGTGTAAGTGAGCAGATTGTGTAACGGATGCAACGTTCTGACCAAAAAAATACTTACTGCGCGTGCGCTATGCGTTCCAAACACCTCATGATCTGATGGGTAGCTGTGTTCTGATAGAACACCCATGTGGACATCGGTACAGCCCCCCCCCCCCCCACCCCCCACTGCTCAGCGGTAAACCTTTAAAAAAAAAAAAAAAGCCTAATGCAAACATCAAAACAGCAGTAGGGCAGAGGACAGCATCAGAGACGGACATAGATTTAACTCCACAGCTGCTGGGGGGGGGGGGGGGGTGGAGTGGGAGGATCACAATTTACCCCTTTATGTCTGGGCACCTGTACTATGTAACCAACAGCCACTGCTTGAAGCTTGCTGGTTATTTCTTACATCCAGTGTAGGGGTTGGTGTGTCAGTGGTAACAGGGACTATAGGATCAAGTCTGTACAACCTGTGTCCCTAGGGATGGATGATGGGATGAATTATATTGGAATGAGGTCTGTGTTCCTGCTCAGCTGTCCCATGCTTCTCAATGCTTCCCATGGAATCCTCTGATGTTGCCTGGCATGTATGGAGTTAGATGCTCAGGGAACTTTCGGCTCTTGGCATTCTTTACTGTGTGATCTGATGGCCCAGGCTGTAAACTGAGCAAGGGAAAGGAGATTAGTTGAGTGGCAATTATTGAGAAGGGCTGGAGAAACATGTGAGGGGAGGGGGATGTTGGGAGACGGGGGGTTAGCAGTGACGGGGAAAAAAAAAAAAAAAACACACCACAAACAGATGCTGCCCAGTTTTCTATACTTTGTGTATAGCAGAGGTGGCTGACAGGAGCCGAGTCACAGATACATGCAGGATGAGAAGGGGGGGGGGGGGGGGGGGGGGGGGATAAACAGCTTCAGGAAGGGAATTAGTGGAGGCAGGGAGGAGAGTAGGAGGACACTACCTCCAATGGGTGGTACAGACCGGGGTCTCCAAGTCCCATCCTCCCACTACAGTAAGTGCGGACAGAAGTGGGCAGTGACAGGACCGCTGGCTGACTGTACAGGAGGAGTAGCAGCCAGCGGTCTTACAAACAGGAAATCACTGGCAAGAAACGGTTTTATTTGAAAGTTTCCAGTCTATTACAGAGGAACTACAGAGCTCAGAAGATGGATGGCAAAGTCAGTGAAGGTAGGAGATCAGCAGCAAGGACGTGCAAAAAAGTTTTTGCCTGGAGTTAGGAATTATGCCAGCAGACAGAGGCTCATCAGGCACTACATTATCCAAAAGTAATAGATAAGATTGATCTCTTCATCCTGAACTGTATGTGCAAGAGCAGCTACCGGTATATCAGAGAGAAACTAGAGGATAAAGGCATAGAAATACACTTGCAACCCCTGCGTTCTGAGTCAGCAATAATGGCAGTGGTATTTTGCATAAAATTTGACATAGTTGAGGAAGATTGCCCCCTGGATATCAGAGGGGGGAGCCACAACATCTAATCTTTGGTGTTCTTTGCTGCAGACATCATGTCATGATCAATATAGCGCTCAAAAATCTAAAGAGACAAAAGTTTTGGATGGCCCCTTGGGCATGGCTGCTTCTTCCATGCAGTTTCATATTTGTACAGAGGAGTTTGGTCCATGGCAAGCTACAATACATGACATTGTATAAACAAGTTAAAAATCAAAGATTTTTTTCCCCCGAATAAAATAGCAGTGGAAAGCAGCGCAAAGCTCACCTAGTAGTGCACTGACTATCCAACCACCATCCCCCAATTGGGTTAGTGGAGTCAGGCCACGTAAACTGGATAGTGCTTGACACCAGTAAACAAGAGTTTGGACTGACATACAGCTATGGTCATAAACCTAAAAAAGAAAAATTTAAACTGTCGGTATAAACAAAAAAGCATAAGGGGTCAGAGTGAGTTGGGATCCTATAGAGTAGGACCTCCAAATGTTAACTTAAAGCAGCAGCAGAGTAGCAGCGCCCCTGAGTCCAGCAGAGTAGTGAGCGGACATGCTGGCTAATATAGGCCCCCCACACCTGATCGGCATCAAGCTGATCAGCGAGCAGACAGAATGAGCTCCTGCGCATGCGCCCTACAATCCCCACAATGCCGCTCGCGTTTACCTGTGTGTCACATGATTGTGACATACACGGAAAAGAGGCGTGCTTGATGCGGAAAGAACCGATCACCATACAGCGATTAGTCTGACGGCAGGGTAGTATGTGCACAGCCCAGATGACTTGGGCAGTGGGATGGTAAAAAAAGTAGGGAATCGTGACAAACAGGAACAGGCGGGCTGACACAGCGTTAGAAGTGTCAGCCCTTGGGTGTCCATACAGCCAACGGCGGCACAGAGGTTTTCGCCGAGCGAGCAAGGGCACAGACCGGCCGGGGGGGTGGGGGCACGCATTCAGGCACACCAGAGTCCCGGACAGTGAACATCAGCCATACACTCAGAATGGGGGCCAGAATTTGCCCTTCAATGGGAACTTGGAGGGCAGGGCTTCCACAAACTGGTTATGGCCGATAAACATGACATGCATTCTAGAACAAAATCCTTGCAAATAACAAATCTGCACAATACATTATAAATCCACATGAATAAAGAATTATCCATTGATATAAAAAGCAGGATATGTTGCATACGAATATGAAATGTGGAGAACATTGTAGACAATAAATTTATAACATAGAAAAGAGCTAGAAAGAAGAGAAGGATAATTGAATAACTAAATAATCAATATAAATCAGAGATTATCTCTGATAAAGCTCAGTAGCCCAGACTCCCCTGCCATGGCTAAAAACCTTGGTGGGACAGAGAGGAAAAAGCCGATGGAAGTAGGAGAATAAAATAAAGTAAAGAAAAAAAAGAAAAGATTTAAAGCTTATGTATTCATTGAGGCCAGGAAAATGGATAGCATCCAAATTGTGGATCCATTTGGTCTCAAGTTGTAGCAATTTGCCATCAATTCCACCCCCTCTCACATGTCCATGAACATGTTCCAGGGCCGCGAAACTGATGGCATGCAAATCAAAATTATAATTGCTGTAGTGGTACTGCGTTTATACATGGGTTTGATATGGTCCCTGATGCGCACATGGAATGGTCGTTTTGTCTTGCCGACATAAGAACTACATTGGCAAGAAGCTAAATATACAACGCCTACTGTTTTACAATTTACTCAATGTCTAGTGGTGTGAATTTGGCCGTTAGGAAGGAGAACCTCCCTAGAGTTGGAAACAAAGGGACACGTATCACATTTCCCACACGGGAATGTGCCCGATACTAGTTTGGACTGCGTTTTTCTAGGGGAGTGATGACTAGTGATTAGACGATCTCTTAAGGACGGGGATCGTCTAAAGGTTATAATCAGGGTATGGTTTGACATGTTTACTAATACATGCATTCGCAGTTAGTAAGGGCCAGAATTTTATTTACAGCCTCCCTAACCTGAGTGTGTTGTTAAAATTGGGTAATCAGGCGAACCGCTTGTGGAACGTCAGAGGATTTGTTGGAAAAAATTTTGTTATAGGCTTTTTTTGAGAAGGGAATGACTGTATCCATGATTTTTCAAGCGAGTATACAGATCACGTGAAGCATTGATAAAATCAAATCTCAGGAGGTACAGTTTCGTTTGATTCTTAGATATTGGCTGAATGGAATGGTGTCTAGCAGTGGCTTTGGATGGGCACTAGCGGCGTGAAAGATGGTATTGCCTGAGGATGGCTTACGATACAAAGCGGAATGAATATTGCCATCCAAATCAACACTTATTTGGAAGTCTAAAAAAAAATTGACTTTTAGCTGACTGCACTCCTCGTAAATTTTAAGTTATAACAAATTAGGGGCCAAAGAATCAATAAAGAGGGTAAGTTCGTCTCTGGTACCAGACCAAAAGAAGAGCACATCATCTATGTACCTGTACCAAAAGATGGCTTTTGGTAACAGATCAGATGAGGTAGAGTCAGCAAAAAGTTCACGTTCCCACCCCCCCAAATAATGGTTGGCATAGAAGGGGCGCATTTGGTCCCCATGGCCACACCTTGAACTTAAAGGAAGTGGGATGGGCCGAACATGGAATAATTTCTTGTTAAAATAAATTTAAGCAAATTCAACACAAAGCGACCATAAGAGTCAAATTTTTTTTCCTATCCTTGGTCACAAATTTGTATCCTTGAAAGAGGTTTTGCTAAAGCCCTAAAAATTACTGAATAATGCAATGAAGGTATGTGGATAGTTATAGAGTCCACAAACTATGGTGCCAATCACTGAAAATTTATCACATCTGATCAGGCCTTCAGTACATCAGGTGAATCTCATTTCTTGAGATACTAACAAGTCAGGAAAGTACAAATATGTGTAAATGTGTGAGACTTTTAGGCTGGATTCCCACCTATGCATTTTTAGTGCTTTTTGCATTTTGCAGATTTGCACTGCAGTCCATTTAACATTGTTTCCTATGAAACACGTTCTGTAGTGCAAATATGCAAAATGCAAAAAGCACTAAAAATACATAGGTGGGAATCCAGCCTTACACAGCCTGGCCACATACAGAGGCCCAACATTGAAGTAGTACCTTCAGGCGTTCTGGGAACATAAATTACACATCATTCCTACCGATCACACTTTTTAGGGTCCTTGAGCACCAGGACAATGGATTACCCACAAAATGACTCCATTTTGGCAAGCAAAAACACCCCAAAGTATATTCTATGAGGCACGGGCTGCAAATACACGGGTACTCTGACGGGCTGGTGACAGGTCCTCTTTATTGGGGGGGCAATCAGTGTGATTGGTGTACACTGTAAAGCTGTTATCGCAATCTCCTTCTCACACATGATCGGGGTGTGAGGAGGAGAACCCGTTACCGCTCTGCATTTACATTTAGTGATCGGCTGTGAAAGGATCACAGCCGATCATGTGGTACACAGCCGCCAGCCAAGGGCTGTTTACCAGCGTCAGGGACGAGCAGTGTTCCCGGGAACACGCTTCCACCGAGCAAAGGGGGGCGGTACCCTCTGATCGCCCGTGGACTTCATAACTGCCGATCACGTGGTAAACAGCCATGCCCAATGGCTGTCCACCCCCCCCTCGGGGGCGAGCGGTGTCTCCGTGACACGCTGAAGGAACAGCGCACGATCACACGCATTCCCTGTTTAAATGGATGGACATCATACGATGCCCCCCCAAAACGAGAGCCGAGCCGCCTGGCCATCATGTGACAGCCAGCGGGCGGCAAGCGGTTAACTACTTGCCGACTGCCTCCTGTACATTTACGTTGGCAGAATGGCACATACAGGCAAAAGCCCGTACCTGTACATGCCTGCCTTCCAGCGGGTGGGGGTGGACCCCCTGCCGGCGGAGACGATCGGCTTCGCTTCAGGAGCGATCCAAGATGAGGGGGCGGCCAGTGACTGGCCACCCCCTCACGATCGCTCCTGGCGAATGAGAAGCTTCCCCTGCCTGTGAACTGTAAACACAGGCAGGAGGAAGTGATGTCGCACTCCTCGTGTCGGTCTTTCTGACCTCGACGCCGAGGAGTGAAGACATCCAAGTAAGTGCACAAACACTACACTGACACCAGGCACACATTTCACGCCCCAGTCACAGTGTCACTGATTGCAGTGGTCATTTATTTACTGATCACTGCATTTAGTGTCAGTTGTGACTGTAAAAAGTGTCAGGGCAGTTAGCTTTAGGCCCAAGGTAGCCCCCTACCCACCCCCCCCCCCCAATAAAGGTTTAACCCCTTGATTGCCCCCCCAGGTAACTCTTTCACCCCCTTTTGCCAGTGTCACTAAGCGATCGTTTTTCTGATCGCTGCATTCGTGTCACTGGTGCCGCTAGGTAGCCAGTTATTTTTTTTAGGTTAACCGCCAGGTTTATATAGGTTCATAAATAGGTTTATAGGTCAGGTACCCCCATATACAATCTAAATAAAGGTTTTAACCCCCTGATTGCCCCTAGAGTTAACTCTTTCACCAGTGATGACTGTATAAGTGTCACTGGTGACGCTGGTTAGCCAGTTAGTTATTTAGGTTTCCCAGTCAGGTTTTTATATAGCGTCAGGTACCCCCTTATATATTACCTAATAAAGGTTTTAACCCCCTGATTGCCCCTAGTTAACCCTTTCACCAGTGATCACCGTATAACTGTTACGGGTAACGCTGGTTAGTTAGTTTTTTATACTGTCAGGGCACCCGCCATTTATTACCCAATAACGGTTTAACCCCCTGATCGCCCGGCGGGTGATATCAATTAGGTTTTAGGGTCAAATAAGGTCTGCGTTGCCCCAGGTTAGTGCCAGTACCGCAAACACCCACGCGCAAAGCATACACCTCCCTTAGTGGTATAGTATCTGAACAGATCAATATCTGATCTGATCTATACTAACGTCCTAGCAGTTTAGGGTTCCAAAATACGCATTGTTAGCGGGATCAGCCCAGATACTTGCTAGCACCTGCGTTTTCCTCCTCCGCCCAGCCCAGCCCAGCCAAGTGCAGTATCAATCGATCACGGTCCCTTACTAAACACATAACTGCAGCGTTCGCAGAGTCAGGCCTGATCCCTGCGATCGCTAACAGTTTTTTTTGGTAGCGTTTTGATTCAGTCACTAACAGTCAGGAGCTTTTTTTACCTGTGAATCTCACTAGTGTACTACTAAATTTAGAACCCAAAATGTCAAATCGAAAGTACACTAGTGAACAGGCCTACACGTTTCTGAGCATGACAGATAGTGAAGAGGAGGTCACTCATCTGTCAGAATCAGGCTCAGAATACGATCCTGTAGACAGAGGCTCCATGACAGATAGCTCTGACGACAGAGGTGTGGTCCCTGCTAAGGTCAGGCATACCCGATCCCGATCTTCTGCTGTTGTTGTGAGATGCAAGAACCGCAGGTCTCTCGTATGGAGCAGAGAAGTACTAGCGCCGCCATTCCTTCTGGTGAACTGGCAAGCACCCGCGGCCTAGTACACCCTGGACGTACATCCAGCACTGCAGTATCACGTGGTGACGTGGCGAGTCCCATAAGTTCAGTTAAAGCTGGCGAGGTGGCAAGCACAAGCAGTGTCCCGCTGCCACCAAGAAGACAAAGGCAGGCCCGTCGATCTCATAGTGTCCTTCCTGCAGAATTTGCCAATCCTGATTGGGTGCCCACCACTTCTGCAGAACCCGTACTTCCCTCATTCACTGGCCAACCCGGTATTCAGGTGGAAACAGCTGATTTTAAGCCATCCAATTTTTTATCGCCGGTTTTCACGGAAGATCTCTATAGATCTATTGTGGACCAAAGTAATATATATGCTGGTCAACACATTGCCGCTAATCCCCAGTTGCCTTCCCTTGCCAGAGATTGGAAACCAATTACGGTTTCCGAATTTAAGCCCTTTCTGGGTCTTTCCCTCAACATGGGCACACATAAATTCCCGACTGAGGACTTATTGGTCCACCCTCCCAGTCCACCATATGCCCGTGTTCTCTCACTCCATGTCCAGGGCACGATACGAGCAGATCTAGCAGTTCATGCACTTTAACGACAATGAACTTTGTCGTCCTCGCGGAGACCCTGAATACGAGCGGCTCTACAAAATTCGGCCCCTCATAAACCATTTCAACCAACGTTTTGCAGCCTTGTTTACTCCCAATCAAGTTGTCTGCGTTGATGAGTCCCCGATTAAGTTTTCTGGCAGCTTGTCTTTCAAACAGTACCTTCCCAGCAAGCGTGCCAGATACGGGTCAAGCTCTATAAGCTCTGCGACAGGGCAACAGGCTATACATGGAGCTTTTCGGTTTATGAGGGAAAAGATAGATAGTTACATAGAGCCGGAGAACTGTCCAGATTACATAGGGAGCGCTGGCAAGATAGTGTGGAACTTGGTGTCACCCTTATTCGGAAAGGGGTACCGCTTGTACGTGGACAATTATTACACGAGCGTGCCACTGTTTAGTCACTTGTTTGATCATCCCATTGGAGCATGTGGCACAGTGCGACCTAATCACCAGGGCTTTCCCCAGTGGCTTGTAGATTCCCATCTTAGGCTGGGGGAGAGAGCCTGCTTCAAGTGTAATAACTTGCTCGCTGTGAAGTGGAGGGATAATAAGAATGTTTTCATTCTTGCCTCCCTTCATGCAGACACGACAGTCCAAATTCGTACGGCGGCTGGTGTTGTGGAGAAACCCCTCTGTGTCCACGAATATAACCAAAATATGGGAGGGGTGGACCTCAACGACCAGTTGTTGGCGCCGTATCTAGTTGCCCGTAAGGCTAGACGCTGGTACAAAAAAAGCGTCTATTTATTTATTTCAATTTGCTTTGCTGAACGCTCATGTGCTATACGGAGCTTCAGGCGGGACTTTATCCTTCCTTGAATTCCAGAAAGAGATTGTCACAGACCTTCTGTATCCAGTCGGTTCTGCGCCTCACAATTCCCAACCAAATGCAGTAAGCCAGCTGCATGAGAGGCATTTTCCTTATGCCCTCCCGAGTACCCCTACCCAACGAGCCCCCCAAAGAAGCAAAGAAGATGTTGTGTCTGTACCAAGAACGGATTTAGGCGTGACACCTGTTATTATTGTCCACGCTGTCCTGACAATCCTGGTCTTTGCATTGATGAATGTTTTGAGCGCTACCACACACTAGTGAAGTTTTAGCATAGGGTACAGCATTGCACAGACTAGGATACACTTACACAGGGTCTCCCAAGATGCCATTGCATTTTGAGACCCGACCGTTACATTTAAAAAAAAAAAAAAAAAAAAAGTGTAAAAAAAATTTATTAAAAAAATAAAATAAAAAAAACCCCCCAAAAAATATAAAAAAAAAAAAAAAATAGTTGTCGTTTTATTGTTCTCTCTCCATTCTCCCTCTAGTGTTGCTCTTTACTGTATTCTATTCTGCAATGTTTTATTATGCTTTCTTTTCAGGTATGTAATTTTGTTATACTTCACTATTTACTGCGATTGTTAACCATTTTTTTGTTTGCAGGTGCGCCATTCAGCTGCAGCGCGGATTTATTTATCTTGACAGCAACAGCATTTGCTCCCACGATACATAAAGCCATGACTCCAACGCTGTAGGAGGTGATTTCACCACCACAGTTAAAAAATAAAAAAATAAAATAAAAAAGAAGAGCATACATGCCGAAGCATGGGGGCAGCAGGAACGGAGGAGCGATTGGCTCCTAATGCCGCGTACATACGGTCGAAATTCCGACGGAGGCTTGCCCGTGTGTAAGCGGCATTACTTTTGCGGGAGGATGTCCCCATGCTTGGGCATATATAAATGGTGCATGTATGCCCATCATTAGAAGTGGGTGGATGAAGGGAGGTATTCTAATGGTGGGCATACCCACCGATCATTCTCTTTTTTTTTTTTCGTTCAGCCAAGAGGCTGCATGAAAAAAAAAAAAAAAAAAAAGAAGATTACAATATATGTCCAGTATGTTGCTGGACTTTGAATGGTTATACCAGAATGATGCCTGCAGGTTTAGGTATCATTCTTTTCAGCAAGCGATCGGCTTTCATGTAAAAGCAATTCTAGCGGCTAATTAGCCTCTAGACTGCTTTTACAAGCAGTGGGAGGGAATGTCCCCCCTCCCGGATATAAACAGCGCCATTGGCACCGATCTTGGTGTGGTCAGATGCTTTGAGGGCAGAGGAAAGATCTAGGGTCTAATAGACCCCCCCCCCAAAAAAAAAATAGCCAAATTAAATTTAAAAAAAAAAAAAATAATAAAAAAAAAAGCACCCGTCCCCCCCCTCTCTTGCGCAAAGGCGAACACAAGCGTCAGTCTGGCGTCATATGTAAACAGCAATTGCACCATGCATGTGAGGTATCACCGCAAAGGTCAGTTTGAGGGCAGTAATTTTAGAAGTAGACCGACTCTGAATCTAATGTGGTAACCTGTAAAAGGCTTTTAAAACACCGTTTGTGCGCAATTTTAAAGCATGTCGCATTTGGTATCCATGTACTCGGCCTAAGATCATCTTTTTTATGTCATCAAAAATTTGGGCAATATAGTGTGTTTTAGTGCATTAAAATAAAAGTATTTTTCCCCAAAAAATGCATTTGAAATATCGCTGTGCAAATACTATGTGGAAAAAAAAATGCAACACCCACCATTTTAATCTGTAGGGCCTTTGCTTTAACAATTATATTATAATATATATATATATATATATATATATATATATTTATTGTTTGGGGGTTCAATGTAATTTTCTTGCAAAAAAAATAAATAAAATGTTTTCATGTAAACAAAAAGTGTCAGAAAGGGCTTAGTGGTTAGAAGAGTGGGTGATGTGTGACATAAGCTTCTAAATGTTGTGCATAAAATGCCAGGACATTTAAACCCCCCCCCCCCCCCCCCCCCCAAATGACCCAATTTTGGAAAGTAGACACCCCAAGCTATTTTCTGAGAGGCATGTTGAGCCCATTGAATATTTTTTTTTTTTGTCCCAAGAGATTGAATAATGAAAAAAATAAATAAATAAAATAAAATATTCAATGGGCTCAACATGCCTCTCAGCAAATAGCTTGGGGTGTCTACTTTCCAAAATGGGGTCATTTGGGGGGGGGTTATTGCTCTGCCATTTTAGCACCTCAATAAATGAGATAGGTAGTCATAAATTAAAAGCTGTGTAAAATTCCAGAAAATGTACTCTAGTTTGTAGACGCTATAACTTTTGCACAAACCAATAAATATACGCTTATTGGCATTTTTTTTTTTACTAAAGACATGTGGCTGAATACATTTTGGCCCAAATGTTTGACTAAAATTGAGTTTAAATTGATTTTTCTCATAACAAAAATCTTTTTATTTCAAAATTTACGGTCTTTTTCCGTTTATATCGCAAAAAATTTAAATCACAGAGGCAATCAAATACCATCAGAAGAAAGCTCTAGTTGTGGGAAGAAAAGGACGCAAATTTTGTTTGGGTACAACATTGCATGACCGCGCGCAATTACCAGTTAAAGCAGTGCAGTGCGAAATTGTAAAAAGCCCTCTGGTCCTTAGGCTGATAATTGGTCCAGGGCGTAAGTGGTTAAAAAGGACATTATTGTAACAGCAAACACTTTTCATAACATAAGGATTGTAAGAATACAAACAACAGTTATTTTGAAATACTTTTGAATGACATTGTCATCGAATGTACGAAGAAATGTTCGTTCAGAAATCTACTACGGTATAGCCAGCTTAACACGGTGCTCACTCCAATCCCCTAGAAAGTGTCTTTACTGCAGATAACAAAAAAACAGAAGTGACATCCTTTTCAGTACTTCAATCTTTCAGATGTCTCCTACTATAGTGTAACATTTCATTTACAGCCCTCAACACTGAAGTTTGTTCTGAAAGACAGCTTATGCCCTGTACACACGGTCGGACATTCCGACAACAAAATCCATCGGAATTTTTCCGACGGGTGTTGGCACAAACTTGTCTTGCATACACACGGTCGCGCAAAGTTGTCATAATTTCCGATCGTTAAGAACGCAGTGACATACGACTATAGAAGTGAAGTTCAGCACCACCCTTTGGGCTCCTTCTGCTGATCTCGTGTTCATTGCGTGTTAGTAGAAGTTTGGTTAGAGACAATTCACGTTTTTTAGACTTGTGCATCAGATCGTTATTGCTCTTCAGTTTGTGCTTGCGGGTTCATATCTGCTTTTCAATGCGTGTAGTCAGTTTGCATTTGTTTGTCAGTGCGTGCTATTTATAGTACCGTATTTGATTTTCAGTGAGTTCTTGGCCGCTCGTTGATGATTTTCAGTTCGCTCTCTTTCAGGCCTTGCTGTTTTTCAGTGCTTTCTGTTAGTCCGTTCTGACCAACCGACCTTTTTGAAGCCATGTTGCCTGAACGTACTCATCGTAGTGTTCGTGCTGTGCAGGGGCTTGGTGTTGGGCTTTTAGCCTTCACACAAGCCCAGTCCATGAACAGGGTGAGGAGTTCATGGACAAAGAATTGGTTGCTCGAGCTTGACCAAGTCTCGCACATGCCTTTGCGAGATCCGGGAGAATAATCCTGACGATTTCAGGAATTATCTCAGGATGACAGACCCCGTTTTTCACCGTCTGTTGGCTTTGCTGACCCCTTATATCAGCAGGCAGGATAACTGCATGAGGCAAGTCATCACTCCAGAGCAGAGGCTAATTGCCATGTTGCGGTACTTGGAGAAGCCTGCAGGACCTAAAGCTCGACAGGCATCTCCCCCCAGGCTCTGGGGATCATTATTCCAGAGACCTAATCTGCCATTATTCAGGTCCTGCAGAAGGACTATATTAAGGTAAGCTTTATCCTTCAACATCCCATTCTATGTATTTATTGTATTTCTTTCATCATTCCCCAATTACCATGATTGGAATATGCTGCAATATGCTGTGCCCCTTTGTCCTCATGCATGCTGGAAGCTTTTAAAGTTCCTTTATTGTCCTTCATGCATATTTGCCTTCACTAACCTCCCCAGCATGCTCTCCTGGGCCCATATACACCTATAGCCTAGTCACTTAGCAATGTATTTTGTCAGCTCCATAGTAGTGCTTTCCCCTAAAATGTGTGCAAATGTTATGCGTGTCCTTAAATTCATGCAGAGTGCCAGAGGCTTTTTTTTGGTGGCCCAGACTCATTTGGAACCCTCCCTCCCTCCCTGCAATCGCTAAGTCAGCTGATAGAGGATTTCTATCTGCTGACTTTGGCAACCCATACACACTATACCTACCTCTTTTGTGGTCAGATTTATGGATGAATGAACCAAAGCATGTAATGCAAGGGCCTGCCTGAATACTTTCAAATGGTACTGTTTAAAGTTTGTTTCTCCTATTATTTTGATAGGTAATATTTTTTTTATTATTACACTTCCTGCCTGTCCAGTGGGCTGCCAATAGTGTAAGTAAGGAGGAGCTGGCCAAAGTTAACACATTATTTATACATTCAGCTCTCAATGAAGTGGAGAGGGTTACCTGTCCAAAACATCCCCCAATTTTTGCAATGGGCCATCAGATTGGGAGAGGAATCTGATAAGTGGACCTTATACTTTTGGCTTTAAATACAACATTTCAATAAATGTTATACTTATGTTGCCCAAAAATGTTTGGGTCTAATCTGCTTGCAATGTTGATGTGCAAAATGACTCTTTTTTTTTTTTCTTGTTGGACTCCAGTTTCCTTCAACACCAGGAATCGCAAACTGTGGCCTTCCACTTTGCCACCCGTTGGGACGTTCCCAATTGTGGAGGTGCAATTGATGGGAAACACGTCCACATCGTCCCACCCCCCAACTGGGGGTCATACCATTATAATTACAAGGGGTATAATAGTATAGTGATGTTGGCAGTGGGGTCAGCTACTTACAAGTTCCTCTATGTGTACGTGGGGAAAAACGTCTGGATGTCAGATGGTGGAGTGATCGTCCAGACGGAGTTTTACTTCCCTAAGAGGACCCTCACCTCAGACCAGAGGGTTTTTAATTACCGGCTGGCCAGAGCCCGAAGAGTGTTAGAGAACACCTTTGTGATAATAGCCAGCCGGTTCCGCCTATTTTTGGCACCGATCCACATGGCAGAATATAAACTGACTCATATAGTGCATTCTGCACAATTTTCTCAGGAAAAAAAAAAAAAAACCTCACCAAACTATGTGGCAACTTTCCAACCGGACAGCACTTGAGAGAGAGAGAGAGAGGGGGGGGGGGGGGGGGGGGGGGAGGGGGGGGGGGGGGGGAAATCTCTCTCGCTCATTTTTTTAAATACATTTATATTTGAAACTGGAATAATATGTTTACATTTACTGCTTGGGTTTCTTTTAGCTGTCTCCTAGGTCAGTGCAAACCAAAAATTCCTTTGAGACATGAAGTGACAATCTCTTCTTCAGTTATTATAATGTTGTGGGTCTGACACACACACATTGTTTTTGTTGTTAATCTATGTAGTGCATTACTGACAAAAATATTCCTAATTTTCAGTACGACAGAAATGTGCGGAGTCCTGAAAAATGGGAGTGATTGGGGCAAAATAAAAAAGCACTGTGGGTGTTATTTACTAAAGGCAAATCCACTTTGCACTACAAAAGCGCACTTGAAACTGCACTTGTAGTGCAAAGTGGATTTGCCTTTAGTAAATAACCCCCATTGCCACAGAAAACACCAACTTTACTACAAAAATTGCTTTTGAGCATTGAAAGAAGAAGCCACACATTGATGATAAAAAAACTTTTTACTCAAAGCACATTCACATGCGAGTTTATAACAGGGTTTTTCAACAAACCAACATATTCGGTGTATATAACATTTTTGTTAACAATATAACTAGCTGTTTAAAAAAAAAAAAAAAAAAAAAAAAAAAAACAGGACTGTTTCAAAGCATAATAAAACATACACAAACAACTCAGGAACTTACAAAGTTCAACTTTGAAAAGTGAAGGCAATATCAGACATGAGTATGTCCAAACTGTGTTGATATTTCCTTCATCAGATGGGGGGGGGGGGGGGGGGGGATGTCACCCCTGTAAAAGCCAAAATTTGGAAGATGCACACAAATTGGGATTCAAACTGGGCATTTTCCTCCTGATCCCATGCCTAATGTCAACATGTACCATCTCCCATCATGAGGGGGGGGGGGGGTCAATGTACGTGTTTAGGGGGTGCAACCCCTTCATCTCAGCCACTTGTGGGTGCAACTCCTTCCTCGCTACTAAACATGTACATTGATCCCCCATGATGGGAGATAGCACATGTTGACACACTGTGTGCATCTTCCAAATTTGGCTTCAAAACTGTTTTTTGAAATCTCAAATCGATTCTAGCTAGTTTTGTGCATTTTAGATTCTCCCTAAAACATCAATGATGTTCTTCATTGTTTGTTGAACATCATTGATGTTTTTCTTGAGATTTTCTAAATCGCAATTGCATCCCATTATCTCCCCAATGTGGTTCTGGGCACTTTCACTGGTAAAATTACATTCTTCTTCCACAACATCCACATCACCTAAAAACAAACAAAAAAAAACATGTATTATAAAAATACAGGCATCTATTACCTGAAGCTGCGGTCTCACTCACCTGTTATACCTGTAATTATTTAGCACACCGATATTTGAGGGCATAAATGGGAAAAAGAAACATTGCTTGGAAGTGTCATACAATTGTCTTTTTTTTTGCAGAGTTCAAAGCTGATATTTTTTTTTTACACTTTCTAAAGCTGGAATACTTACCATATACACTAGAGTATAGGCCGACCCGAATATAAGCCAAGGCACCCAATTTTACTACAAAAAAAAAATAAAAAAAAAAAAAAAATATTTATATGGGAAAACTTATTGACTCGAGTATAAGACTAGAGTGAGAAATGCGCAGCTACTGCAAGTGGAAAAGAGGGTCAACAATGCCCATTTGCAGCCTCACTGTGCCCATTTGCATGCCATAGGTCCCACGAACTTTAAACTTGGTAGTTAAGGGTCCCTAGATGCCCCCTAGCTGCATCCAAAATTGGGGGTCTCTGGACCCAAGGGTCCGTAAAATGACATGGTTCCAGATAGACACAGTTGACCGATTTTGGGGCCCCGTATCGCGGGGGCCACTTGGTGCTAGGGACCCCCCAAATTTGGTGTGCAAACCCAGTGGAACTAGCACTACAATATACCCAGATGGCCCCAAAAATCGGGTCGGAAAATGTCATTCTCTGCTGCAAAGTGCTTGACTCCAGTATAAGCCGAGGGGGGCATTTTCAGCACACAAAAAAAAAAATAAAAAAAATGAAGTGCTGAAAAACTCGGCTTATACGGTACCTGTTTTGTGAAAGTTTCACAGATGGAGACACCCCTATAGTATCCACTGGAGCACGTGTGCGCGCGCGACACCCTAATAAAAAGGGTGTTCCACACTAGTGCTCCCAAGTCCAGATGTGTAAACAGCTGCCTATTGTCCTCTCCTTTACACTGAATCAAGTTTGCATTTCATTCTAGTTACAAACCCATCTAGCCACTTCCAGACCAGCCTTGTTTTGGATTTTAGGTGTTTAGATGTTTAAAACATTTTTTTTTTTGCTAGAAAATGACTTAGAACCCCCAAACATTATATATTGGTTTTTTTTCTAACACCCTAGAGAATAAAATGGCAGTCGTTGCAATACTTTTTTTCCACACCGTATTTGCGCAGCGGTCTTACAAGCGCACTTTTTTTGGAAAAAAAGTCACTTTTTTGAATAAAAAAAATAAGACAACAGTAAAATTAGCCCAATTTTTTTTTGGATTGTGAAATATAATGTTACACTGAGTAAATTGATACCCAACATGTCACGCTTCAAAATTGCGGCCGCTCGTGGAATGGCGTCAAACTTTTACCCTCAAAAATCTCCATAAGCGATATTTAAAAAAATTCTACAGGTTGCATTTTTTTGAGTTACAGAGGAGGTCTATGGCTAGAATTATTGCTCTCGCTCTACCGATCGCGGCAATACATCACATGTGTGGTTTGACTACCGTTTTCATAAGCGGGCGCTGCTCACGTATGCGTTCGCTTCTGCGCGCGAGCTCGACGGGGTGTTTTAAAAAAAATTTTTGTTTTTTCTTATTTATTTTACTTAATTGTATTATTTTTTTTTACACTGTTTAAAAAAAAAAAAAAAAAAAAAAAAAAAATAAAATTGATCACTTTTATTCCTATTACAAGGAATGTAAACATCCCTTGTAATAGAAAAAAGCATGACAGGTCCTCTTAAATATGAGATCTGGGGTCAAAAAGTCCTCAGATCTCATATTTGGACTTCAATGAAAAAAAAATAAAAAATAAAAAGTCATTTTAAAAAAAAAAATTACATTTGTAAATTCCCCTTTAAGACGTATGGGCGGAAGTGAAGTTTTTGACGTCGCTTCCGCCCTCCTATGGTATAGAGATGAGTGGCGGCCATCGTAGCGTCACTCATCTCTATGCACAGGCAGGGAACGGACCCAAATTGCCTCCGCCGCTGCCGGTAAGTGGCAGAAGAGCGGCGGGAGGGGGGGGGGGCACCTCTCCCGCCTCCGATAGCGGTGATCTCGCGGCGAATCCGCCGCAATGACCACCATTATCGGAAAGGGGACCGCTCACTGTGAAGAGGGATACCTCGGTTGTGGCAGCAGCTGCTGCCGTTACCGAGATATCCCTCTTCAAAAAAAATTACGTATATATACAGTGAGTGGTCGTGAAGTGGCTACAACAAACTTCTTGGACTAGAAATAGGCCTTAACAAATGTAGTTAACTGCAACTTCACAAAACATCGTATTTTAGTGGGCGAACAAACAATGTTTCCTAGGACCGATTGAACCCCTCGAACATGAAAGTGGTAATTTTAAACTGTACAACAGTAAAAGAAAAGCACATGGAGCAGTATGCAAGTTAATACTAATATGAACACAAGACAACTACTTACTTTTTTGAAGAACTCGCTTGATCTTTTTGTACTGATCGTCTTCCCTCAGTTTCAGGTCTGACCAGAGTTTTCTCAGTTGAATGGACCTTGGATCGTTGTACCCCAAAAGTCTTCTGCAGACTCTTCACAACTTTAACCATGATCTTGGCCTTTCTGACATTTGGGTTTGGGTAAGGTCCATACTTCCCATCATAGTCGTTCCTCTTCAATATGTCCACCATCTCTACAAAGGACATATTTGAGCCCTTAAATCTTCTCCTACGGGATAGGGACATTTCTAGCTCCAGACTTTCGTCATCCTCCTCGTTGCTGAAATGAGTTTGCACCTGCTGTGCCTCTGCCATGTGCTCTCCCAACCGAGCCAAAAGAGAAGGGGTGGGGAAAAGACAAAAACGAACATCAGGGGTGGGCGGAGTTTCACACATGCGCTGTGTATATAAAAACGTAACACGCGTGAGTCGTACATACGAGCTGTGAGCGGAGGATGGAGTATCGGAAGCAACGATCGTTAGAACGAAGGTACAATTTAAACTTGGAACATCAGTGGCCTATACTGCCTATAGATTGAGGCATATATTGGGTCAAGATTAGGAGAGTTTAGCCTGACATTAGGGTTTGTCTTGTGTTGCGTCTTGCAGAGAAAATGGATGGGTTCAAAGGCAACAATTTTCTCACAATTTTTTATAGACAAGTACAGGGTGCTGTCCTGTCTGTGGCAGGTGAAACACCCCCATTATAACAAAATTTAAGAGGCAGGCAGCGCTGGAGAAACTGCTGGAGTTGGTGAAGCCGGTGGTCCCCACGGCAGACATCCCCCATTTAAAAGCCAAAATTGGTGGCCTGAGGAGTACTTATCTGAGGGAGCGCAAGAAGGTCCAGGATTCCGAGATCTGGAGCTGCAGCAGATGACATTTATGTCCCCAGGCTGTGGTACTATTTTAGACTGCATTTTCTGTTAGACCAGACTGAAGTCAGGGAATCCCTCTCAGCCCTACTTTGCACCCAAGCTGAGGCTTCCGACACCCACCCTGGGAATTCCAGCCAGGAAGAAGTGGAGGAGCCCAGCTTGAGCCAGGTATAGTAGAATATTGTTCTACATATTTTTTTGTGTAAAAATTAATGAGGTTAACTAGATGCGATTATTGATCACCAATTTCTGATTTAATAAAGCGTTTTACATATCAATAGACAGTAGTAGCCAAAATTAATTGGGACAAAAATGAAAAATGCTGGGCTCAGAACGATAGTTTTTTCCATTTGTTAACATTCAATTTGCAACAGTCATGAGCTGAAAATTGTGTGCGATTCATGAACCAAAAACTAAAAGTATGTCCCTTTTTCATACACAGGAAGACCTCAGCCAGGAGGTGGGCAAAGGGTTAGTGGCAGCCAGGAGGTGGGCAAAGGGTTAGTGGCAGCCAGGAGGTGGGCAGGGGTTAGTGGCCCCACAGAATCCCAGGTCCCTCCCCTCTGCCTTCCAACCAAAGGGCCCATAAAGGGGAAGGAACATGGAGGAGTCAGCGCTCAGGCTGATTGGGGAAGCTTCTGCGGCCCTCAAAACCACCCCCACTGATCAAGAGGCCTTTGCCTCCTTGGCTGCATGCAAACTGGAGAAAATGGAGGAGGGGCAATGCCTCATGTGTGAGGAACAAATTTATCTCACCCCAAATAAGGGGTTGAGGGGACAACTCTCCAACAAAACCCACCTGTGCGAGTTGGACCATCCTCCTCCTTCAGCCACAGCCTGGAAGAAAGACCAGTGAGTGATGGCCTGGGTTCAGTCTGGTCTGACAAAAGATGCAGGCTCTTGTATGACCACAGCCTGGGGACATAGATGTCATCTACTGCTGTTCCTGATCTCTTGGACTTCTGGACCAGATTGTACTCCCTTATATATGGACTCCTCAGACCACCAATTTTGCCTTTAAAATAATTGATGTGTGCCCTGGGGGCCAAAGGCTTCGCCAATTTCAGCAGTTTCTCCAGCAATGCCTTCCTCTTTATTTGGTTATGACCCCTAATAAACTTTTTGTTAAAGAAATACTTGAAGAACAGTTTAGTTGTGAGTTTAGTTGTGAGTAGGCAGGTACATTTCAAAAAATACAAAGTCAAATTAACAAGGGACACCAACACCAACCAACCTCAGTGATTAAAAACTAAAACAATAAAATAAAAAGATAATAATGGTGTTGTGGTAAGAAAAAAAAGGGAAGGAGATCTTGAGTAATAAAACAGCCACAAAATAAAAAATAAATAAAAAAACAAAATTAAAAATGATTCGGGAGATTGACGAATAAAATTATTATATTCATGAAATCAGGAGAAAGAATAAAAGAAGTTTGTGAGAAGTCTGTGTGAATAGGAGCAGCAAAACAACTTCATTCTTCTATCATTATAAAGAAAAAATGCGCTGCATTAAACAATTTTTAACATTGCAGCGTGACGAATGTGCTATGTCCATTACGAAAGCTAATTTTACCAGACTGAGCACTTTGTCTCGTAATTTATTCTGAGCATGCTTGGCAATTTGTGTGTCGGACTTGTCCACACACGATCGGAATTTACGCAATCGGATTTTGTTGTCAGAAAATTTGAGATCCAGCTCTCAAAGTTTGTGCGTCGGAAAAAGTCCAATGGAGCCTACACATGATCGCACATTTTCCGTCGGAAAGTCCGACCGTGTGTATGGGGCATTAGACTTTACATGAAGGTAAAGCCTTGTGCTGCATTCCAAAGTAATAAATCACCCCAATCCACAGAACTCTGAAGACATAATACAGTACTAGCTCTGTTGCGCTCTCTCCTCCCGCTTTCCCGCACAGCGCTTTCATACTGTACCGAAGGTGCAACAGTACATTTCACCTAAAAATGACACTAAAAATGTTTTAAAAAAAATAAATAATCCTACCCAAGTGAATTTCCTAACTCAGAAAATACAGTAAAGGCACTTTCACACTGAGGCGGTAGTGGTAAAGCAGTGCTGGCTTTAGCGGCACTTTACCACTGCTAGCGGTGCAGTTTTAACCCCCGAAGGTGTTAAAAGCACAGCTGTGGTGCCCATTCATTTCAATGGGCAGGAGCGGTGTATACACCGCACCAAAGATGCTGCTTTTCTTTTTTAAACATCCTGCAAGCGCACCGCTACAGTGTGAAAGCACTCGGGCTCTCACACTCGAGTAATAGAAGAGGCGCTCTACAGGCACTAAAACGCATGTAAAGCGCCTTAGTGTGAAAGTGGCCTTAGGCCCCTTTCACACTGGGGCAGTGAGCCGCGGTGACGGTAAAGCAGCGCTATATTTAGCGCTGCTTTACCGTCGTTTTTCACCGCGGTTTTCGGCCGCTCGCGGTGCGGTTTTACCCCCCGCGAGCGGCCGAAAAAGGGTTAAACACCCCCCGCAGAGCGCCGCCGTAGCGGCGCTTTGCGGTGGTATTGCCGCGGTGTCCCATTCTAATCAATGGGAAGGAGCGTATAGGAGCGGTGAACACACCGCTCCAAAGATGCTGCTAGCAGGACTTTTTGTGTCATCCTGCTAGCGCACCGCTCCAGTGTGAAAGCCCGCCGGCTTTCACACTGGAGTTAAAGGGGCCGGATTTTTTCATGCGGTGAACAGGCGCTATTTTTAGCGCTGCACCGCATGAAAAACACCCCGGTGTGAAAGGGGCCTTAGAAACTATTTCTTGGGAGAAAACAAAATAAAAAAAAAAAATAAAAAAATAAAAAAGAAGGACCATTATGTAGTGGAAGTGTATGGAATATTTTTGAGGAGTACGGATACTGTTTAGTGTCACTTTACTGCTTCTGGGCTGCGAACTCTACCATAACGCCCCAGTTGAAGTACAATCATACGAAACATGTCCGGTACACAGCCTGCTGGCCGAATCTACCACGCTTAAGAACCAGTTGCTTGTACGCATCTTCATTGATGGTTTTTACCATTTGTCTTATCTTCTTATTTTAAATAAAAAAAATTAATCGGAGTAACCTGCTCCATGTGGAGGCTTTTTTTTTTTTCTCCTTTATATATTTTATTTCTCCATGAACTATCGTATGTGGGGGATGACTGCATTTCTCTGAGATGGAGTTTTGAAGGGGACATCTCATACTGGACATCCTGGATGCACGCATCGTTAAATGCAATTTGGCGTGTTGGAGGACCGATCGTTGCTGATTAACCTTACGCTTGATCGACTCACCACTACGGTGTGTGGGTCCACACCTTGGGGTAAGAGTACCCATTACCTATATTTGATGTCAGTTTGCACACCTAAATTCTCCTTTTATGAAGTATTTGCTTTAGGGTCCTTTCACACGAGGCGGATCAGTGCTGATCCGGCCCGTGGATATCCGCTTGCTCAGCGGGTATCGCCGGAGCAATCTCCGCTGAGCAGGAAGATGACAGGTCCGTCTCTGCATACAGCGCAGGGACGGACCTGTCAGAGCACCGCTCTCCCCTATGGGAGATCGGGTGACAACGGACCGTAGAGTCCGTCGTCATCCGATCTGCAGACGGATGAAAAAAAAAAAAAAAAAAAAATTAGGGTTTTCCTCCGTCTGCAGAAACAGAGCATAGCAGACAAGGACGAGAGGGGGTGTCAGCGGATGCTCATCCGCTGACACCAGCTATCCCATAGGGATACATGCATGTCCGTTTTTCATCCGAAAACAGATGGATGAAAAATGGACATACAGACCGTCCGTGTGAAAGAGCCCTTATGTTGGATGATAAACGTATGCATTTTTATGCCATCCTACACATTATCTTCCTGCGGAGGAACTATACTCATAATTATAAGGACAATACTGATTTTTATTTGATTTCATATGGACTTCACAGAGTTTTCACTTTATTATTGGATTTTACCCTGTACACTCCACTGTTAATTAACTTGGTTCAGGCCGACAGGCCAGTCTCAAGGTTTACATTAGTTGTTTATCTTGTATTTTGATTCACTTGTTCAAGCAAGTTTATTTATACGGAACACTGGGATAAACTAAACATATGTGTGGAAGTTATGTCATCCCAGGCATGCCAATCAAGATGGCTAAAGATATAGAACTAAGAGGAAGACCGGGCAAATATGTCAGCAGGTTTCACAGACATCACATTGCTGCAGGGAGGTAAATATTGGGATTTTATTTACACTTTAAATATTCGTGTTTCATACAGGGAAGGGAAAAAATTAAAAAAAAAGGGGGGGGGGGGGGGGAAGAAGTTTAATAAAATAAAATAAGCTAGACAACGTCTAACATGCCCGGAAGCAGGAAGGGTACACATAGACACTTACCTCTGGAAGATAGTAGCGAGGAAGCTCTGATCAGGAACGCCATGAGGACGAGTCTGGTGATTGTAATAAGCCATGATCTCTGCTCGGCTTGCGTGTCGTACCGAAGGTTCTCCTCGTTGACTCCGACCCACACCGCACCCCTTTATAAGCACAGCAACTGTCAGCTTCCACCCAGTATAAACTGCCTTTGTCAACCCGGAAGACATCAAAGCCACGCCCCTTCACCCACCTGACTGCAGTTCCGACGACAAGCACAGATTCTTCCTCCGCTACCTCACGTTACGTCACGTGATTTCCTTGTGCTTCCAACGAGTGCGGTATGTAAGTAGGGAAAATCCAAACTGACATACCTGTAACTGTTCCTGTTTCATTGTATTTTATAAAACAAACCAATTAGAAAGATTCATGCATACCATACATGACAGTCTGGGTTGTACTTTAGCATTTCAAACAGAAAAGGGGCCAAAGCTCTTTTGGCCCTACTTCTCATGTGAGTCACAGGATTGCACTTCGTTCTGCGCTCCATTTTCGGCCGACAGCGGGCAAAAGTCTGCTGTTGGCAGACATCAAACACACAACAAATTCTCCTGCGCTCTGGTGTCTGGTCTCTAGATTAGTGGTGTAAACAATTCCTCAAGGTAATGCCTAGTGTCTTGCAGCCCTCCTCAGAACAATGGGTGTTCATGAACACTATAGGAAAAAGAAAAACAGAAGGGCGCACCGACCTTTGTGCATTACCACTAAAGAGGCTTTAATACAAAGACTAAAACAGCAGATTTTCTACTCACAAACGAGTATAAGTTGAAAGCAAATGCATAGATAAAAGCGTCCACTGCTAGGAACTTCCGACCTCAAATCTTAAATACCGAGGGAATCTGATGCTTCCTCTAGCGAATGGCTGACGCGTTTCTGGGGAGAACCCCTTTCCTCAGAGCCTACAAGCGGGCTCTGATGAGATCATTGCCCGCTTGTAGGCTCTGAGGAAAGGGGTTCTCCCCAGAAACGCGTCAGCCATTCGCTAGAGGAAGCATCAGATTCCCTCGGTATTTAAGATTTGAGGTCGGAAGTTCCTAGCAGTGGACGCTTTTGCTTTCAAAGATTTTTTATTTAGAACAAAATACAGAGTACAACAAGAAGTAGTCAGAAACGGTGAATAAACATCATTCACGTTGCATACAAAGTACATTCATTACAAAACATCAGAGAAAAAGTAAGATAAGTGCTATCATTGGTTGCTGATACGCATGGGGGGGGGGGTATATTATCACAATGGGGTCAGCATGTATCAGCAGGAGAAGTTCCTAGGACTACGCCAACATAGAATAACGATCTTGGTACTAGTTCCTAGGGTATCTATTATGTGAAATCATAGCCATGAAGGCTTGTTCTTGTTAGAGAAGTAAGTGAACAGAGGTTCAAGTAGAGTTTGTGGAAAAGGGAAGGAGGGAGGGGGGAAGGAAAGGTATAGAGGAGAAAAGGAAGGGGAGGGCATGAGGGGTAGGAGGGGATCGATGCCGGTGAGGTCGAGGGGACCGCTATGTAAAGCGGTAGGAATGAATCGAAGATCATGGGATAAGGAGATTGGGATCAAAATCTGGGGGCAAAAAATTGTCCACCCAAGGGGTCCATATTTTAGTGTGCCGAGGGACCCGGTCTAGTATTGTGGCCTCAATTTTACTGTGGATCATGGCTTGGGTTACTCTATTCTTCATTTCTGCTATGTGGAGTTTCGGGGTTTTCCATGCCTTAGCGATGGTTTGTTTGGCAGCAGTGGTCAGCTGGAGAAGGAGGCTGATCTGACTTCTAGTGTATTCTCCTTGAATATGATTAAGTAGGGCCAGGGCAGGGTCTGGGAGCACTGTCTCACGCAGTATTGTGGAGATCATTTGGAAGATAACCGCCCAAAATTGTTAGGCTATCTGACAGGACCACCAGATATGGAGGTGGGTGCCATGTTCACTGCAACCTCGCAAAAAACAGTGTGGTGGGTAGTTCGGGATGAATTTAGATATTCTTGCTGGAACCAGGTACCAGCGCATTAATACTTTATAATTTGTTTCGAGTGCTACCACATTTTGGGAGATTTGGTAGTGGCCCAAATGTCGGACCATTCTTCAGGGGTAAGGGATATATGTAGGTCTTTGGACCACTGTGCAGCATAATGAGGAAGGTCAGCAGTTGGTGTGGAGAAGTGATTATACAGGTTAGATATTATACCTGGGGCGTGTGGGTCTGCCATGCAGATTTTTTCATATAGAGAATGAGTGTTCAAGCCAGTGCTAGGACCGACTAGTTTTGGCAAAGTGGATCACTTGGAGATATCGGAAAGATTCCGAAGGCGGGAGTTTGGCACTGGACTGAAGGTCCGTGAATGTCTTAAAGGTGGAGTTAGTGGTAAGGTCGCAAATTCTAGTTATACCCGCCTGTGACCAACAAGAGAAGGTGCCAGGTTCAGAGTAGGCTGGGTAGAAAGAAGGGTGGTGTAGGAAGGATAGTAGGGGGTTATGCGGAGAGACCAGTTTAAAGTGTTTACTTAGTCTGTCCCAAATTTTTAGGGAGTGACAGGTGATGGCATTGGCTATAGTGCCTCGGACAGAAGGGGGTAACCATAGTATATTATTAACTGTCAGAGGGTAGAGGTCTATAGCTTCGAGGGAGACCCATTTTGGAATTTCTGTGAGTGCGTGTAATAGGGTAAGCTGGGCCAATTGGGCTGCGTGGTAATATTTAGTGAAATTTGGGATACCCAGGCCTCCGTGTAGCTTGTGTCGAAGGAGAATAGTTCTCGGGACCCTGGGCTTGGTGGTGCCCCAAATGTATTTGAAGACTAGATTGGATAATCCTGTGAAAGTAAGAGGGGACGCTAATTGGGAGGACTCTGTACAGGTATAAGAGCTTAGGGAGCAGGGACATTTTAACAGCTGCTATCCGGCCTAACCAGGAGACACATAGAGCAGTGGACTCTTTTATCTATGCATTTGCCTTCAACTTATACTCGTTTGTGAGTAGAAAATCTGCTGTTTTATTCTTTGTATTAAAGCCTCTTTAGTGGTAATGCACAAAGGTCGGTGCGCCCTTCTGTTTTTCTTTTTCCTATAGTTGGCAGACATCACTCAGCTTATGCAGACTCCTGGCTTTACTGTCACGTTCCACCCAGATGGCAAGACCAGTAGCTGGCTCAGACTCTCAGCTGCTGGGAGACTGAGCCACCGGCTTTCATCCTATATTCAACCCCAATTGCCAGTGAGTGCTAAAGTAGCAGAGCAGAGAGCCGTTATTCTGTCAAAATAGCCAATCCATCAAGATATCCAATCACGTCACTTAAAGCATCAGTAATTCGAGATTTAGACGAGTTGCTATTTTGACACAACACCGGCAAGCGTGTACACCATATTATGAGCAGACATTGTTAGTCTGCCCGATACTAACCAAGGTGGCTACAGCTTTTTCCTTTTTAGCCACTGTTCTGTCAAAACAGCAAACTCTTCGCGTACCGGAGTGTACACGCTTGCCGGTGTTGTGTCAAAACAACAACTTATATAAATCTCCCATTAC